>CM064577.1:28825235-28841493 GCA_032716605.1 Paralithodes platypus | reverse complement strand
ATTATTAGGGTGTTTGTTAGAGGTACCGTCAATAATCTCCTCTGACTACCAAGTCGTCGTCCCTAACTTGAATTAAGTTTATCAGGAGGGGGTGACATATTGGGCAGGGTTCTTGCATCTTATGATTTGAATGAAAGAATAAAGAAACTCCAATGAGGTTCGTCATACAAACTTCCTTGGATGATATTTCCTCTCCTGTTATTGCTTACATTGCATTATTCTGCTGTATCTAACAATTTCTGTAATGTCTTAGCGCATTTGTGGGTATAAATAAACAATCAATCAATCAATTAAACGTGTAATGCAAGAGAGATTATAAGTGTATTGTACCGCTGGGGCTTATTAATATTAAGTACAGTACTGTATATTGACAATTATTAGCTATGATTTATATTGTGTGGATTTCTCTCTCTGATTATCTATTTATCTATCTACCTATCTAGCTATATCTCCATCTATCTATCTATCTATCTATCTATCTATCTACTATCTTCTCTATCTACTATCATAATATATTAATGTATCGTATCGGGTCTATCTATCTACGCATCTATCTATGTCTATCTATCTCTATCAATACACCTCTCTATATCAATCAATCAATCGATCTATCTTTTTTTTTTTTTTTTTTTTTTTTTTAAGAGACAATGAACGGAGGAAGGAAAAACACAGATAAAACAAAAAGGTCCCCCATGTTTGGCCCTACGCATTCATTCCATTCATAAAAATTGTAACAACTGGATTTAAACATTTGTTGATTGTAAGTTTGTGGAAAGCAATTCGAGGGAAGTGAATTCCAAAGAGTAGTAGCTCTGGGGATAAATGAATTCTGATAAGCAGAAGTTCTGCATTGTGGAGGAGATCAATCAATTTATCTATCAATTTATCTATATATCAATCAAATTAATCAATCTATCTATCTATCTATCTATTTATCTATCAATCAATTTATCTATATATCTCTCCTTTTCTATCAGTCTATATTTATAACAGAGTGGTGATGTCTGCATTATACCTCAAGGGGGCGAAGATCATTAGTATAATATTATCCGGCATTGGGGATTTATTTTTTATGTTCTAGTCTCTCTCTCTCATACTCACTCTCACTCACTCTGTCTGTTTCTGTCTCATCATCTCTCTCCTCTACCTCTCTCCTGTCTTCTCTTCTTCTTCTTCTTCTTCTTCTTCTTCTTCTTCTTCTTCTTCTCTCCAATATAATTATAAACACACACTCCACACAGATAATCCTAAAATAATCCCCAAACACAGTATTACATAACCTTGATATATATATATATATATATATATATATATATATACATATATGCTTTGTGCTGCTGCCTTGTTTGTCAGCTTATTTTATTCTTCTTCAGCTTGTTAGTTGTATAATGATAATTTTTCTTATTTTTCTTCTTCTTTTTCAACAGTATCTTCTTCGCCGTCTTATGTCCTTTTCCATTATTCCTCCTCTTCTTCCCCCCTATTTCTCTCTTACTACTCCTCCTCCTCCTCTGTCCTCATCCTCCTCCCTCCTTACCTTCCGCTACAACATTCACTCCAGACACAGATAATCTTTAATAATCCCAAAACACTGCCGACCACGATAACGTTAAATTATGGTGCAGTGTTGTGCTTGGGAGGAGAAGAAGAAGAAGAAGAAGAAGAAGAAGAAGAAGAAAGAGGAGGAGGAAGAGGAGAAGGAGGAGAAGAAGAAAACAAAGAAGAATAACAGCGAGTTACGCAGAGTTACACAGATACTCATATCACACAGATCTTGCGGTCCCTACTAGGTGGTCCGGCATTAAAAACAGGGACAGTTTGTAGTAGTAATAGTAGTAGTAGTAGTAGAAGAGAGAGAGAGAGAGAGAGAGAGAGAGAGAGAGAGAGAGAGAGAGAGAGAGAGAGAGAGAGAGGCACTAGAAGAAAGGAAGAGAGAGGGTGAGGATTAAGAGGTGATCAGAAAAAGATTATGGTCCTACTGTGTTAGGAAGAATAGAAGAGAAGAGAGGAAGAGGGGAAGGGGGAAAAGGAGGAGGAGGAGGAGGAAAAAGGGAGATGGAAATAGGAGGGAGAAGAAGAAGATAGGAGGGGAAGGAAGGAAAGGGAGGGAGGAGGAGGCGATGGAGAAGAAGAAGAGATGGAATAGGAGGAGAAGAAGCAGAAGAAGAGGAGGAGGAGGCGATGGAGAAGAAGAAGAGGAGGAGGAAGGAAGAAGAAGCAGAAGAAGAGGAGGAGGAGGCGATGGAGAAGAAGAAGAGGAGGAGGAGGAAGAAGAAGAATACAAAGGAATACAAAGGAGAACAAACTGCAACAGACCTATCGGTCCTTACGGTGCAGTTTGGATATATAAAACTACTAATCTATTGACTAGGAGTAAAGCCGGTATCACACGAGCGCTTTTTCCCTCAACATTTATCCTCAACACTGGTCTGGCAGCTTATGAGGTCAACATTTACAATATTTCGGTTACCTAAATTCATCTACCATCAGTCTAGTTTCCGATACCAGTGCAAGATAGTTCAGCAATGTTGCCAGAAAAAAGTTGATCATCGAATGTTGACTATAAAAGCTCTTGTGTGATACCGGCTTTAGGGCGGGCGGGTTGGGTGGCTGGTGAGGGTGTTAGAGGTTGGTCAACTCTGGGTGGGGAAGGAGATCTAAGGGGGAGAGGTGAGGGCAGTTGCGTTGTCTTGGTTTGACACCTGCACTATAGTCTGAGGGTAAATTGCCATGTTACTATCTTGCTTACTCAGCTATTATGTAGATTGTGTAGTGAAATAATTATGTTGTTCATTATGAAAACTTGACATTAATACCACGCAGAGACATAGTAGATTCACATTTGTCCATTAAGTATCGAGAAATCAGTTGCTAAGGGATGACATTTACCATCAGCTGGAATAAAACCAACTGTAGTACAATCGGGGGTATTAAGTGTTGTCATAGATTCCAGTAGTCTTCGGTCAACAAGTGTTATTGGTATCGTTATAGTTACTGGGGAAAGTGCTTATCCCTCAGAGTATTAGTCAGTGTCCGAAACTTTGTGAAATATCTGACAACACTTATTAACCTCGACTGTACATCATGCTGGGTCTCAGGTGTTGCCGCTACATTGAGTGAAACTAATTCCTGCAACGAGTGGAATTCCTTCTGAAGCTTGTTAAGAAGAAGGAGGAGGAGAAGTAAACAGAGATCAGATAAAGAATATGATCATATAACACAAACACTGTCGACTAAAGCGAGGAGAAGAAGAAGAAGAAGAAGATAAATAATGGAATAATAGAGTAAGAATAGGAAGAGGGAAGGAAGGGAAGGAAGGGAAGGAAGGGAAGGAAGGGAAGGAAGGGAAGGAAGGGAAGGAATAGGAATATACGCTGATAGGACAGAGAGTAGGATGATATATTACGCAAATAGTGCACAATACATAAGAAACAGACGAATAATAAAGATAGAAACGCTAAAGGAGGAAGAATAGGAGGAGGGAAGGATAAAGAGGAAGCAGGAATAGAAGGATAAGGAATAAACGCTGATAGGCCAGAGAGCAGGATAATCTTACGCCAACCCTTTACGCTAGAGTGGATAGGAAGAGGGGATATTACGATAAACGAAAGAGGAGAGGTAAAATAGCAATAATAGAAGAAAGAGAAGAAGTAGAGAAGGAAAAAGGACGGACCAAGCAGAAATATTACGATAAACGAAAGAAGAGGTAAAATGGCAATAATAGAAGGAAGGGAAAAAGTAGAGAAGAAGAAGAGGGAAGAAGGAATAAAAGCTGATAGGACAGAGAGTAGGATGTTATTACGCAAAACATATTACACTAGAGTTGATAGGAAGGAGAGATATTATGATAAACGAAGGAAGGATGAAAGAACATAAGAAGACAGGAAGAAGAAGACGAAGAAAGAGGAAGGTAAAGAAAGGGATGATGAAGAAGAAGAGGAATACAAGAGGGAAGGAAGGAATAGGGAGAGACAGAATAAACATGGACGAGGCAGAGAGTATGATAACGCGCACACAATGCATAGTAGGAGAGAGAGAGAGAGGGTGTATATATGACTATTATACTAAAGGCACTGTTGCGAGAATACTGGTGGAGGAGGAGGAAGAAGAAGAAGAAGATGAAGAAATAGAAGAAGAAGAAGAAGGAACAACAATAACAACAACAACAACAAGGGATGGAGGAAGCGAAGAGAAGGGCAAGAGGGAGAAATAACACAAAACAAATATATAGAAACAACAATAATAACAACAACAACAACAACAACAGCAACAACACAACAATAGTGGTAGTAATAGTAGTAGTATTATGAAGATTGAGCAGTAAATGGTCATGAGAGAGAGAGAGAGAGAGAGAGTGTGTATGACTGTATTATAATAATGGCACTGCTGCGAGAATACTGGTACAAGAGAAGGAGAAGAAGAAGAAGACCCAACACGTCGCTGGTACTCAAAGGGTTAAAATAACCTCCTTATAGCATTATAGTAGATGCTGATATTGGGTGTAGTATATAAAGTTATTACATTATAGGCATTACACACTTTACATATAGTGACATCCTTATAGCATTATAGTAGAAACTGATATTGAGTGTAGTTGAAGGATACTTATAAATTGATTATACATATTTGAGTGAATTATGTATAGTTTTTACGTACAATAAAATCCTTAGTAGATTTCGTTATTGAGTGAAGTTGTAGCATGTATGATCAATTGAGTTATATGTTATACCCTTTACATATTAATAACATCCTTACATTATCATAGCCAACATAATAAACCTATGCGAGTACAAAGGACTGTAATATCAAGGTACACTGCAGCAGAGTACAATAAAAGCAAGGGAGATCATGTAATTGATTCCCTTTGGGGCTGCTTGAGTCTAATCCGCTGGTTAATCTGCGTGTATAATTATAAGAGAGAGAGAGAGAGAGAGAGAGAGAGAGAGAGAGAGAGAGAGAGAGAGAGAGAGAGAGAGAGAGAGAGAGAGAGAGAGAGAGAGAGAGATAACAAAAAGAAAGAGAGTGTTTGTGAATGAGTATTGGTGTGCATGTGTGTGTGTGTGAGAAAGAGAGTGTGTGTGTGTGTATTAATATGTGTGTTTGTACGTGTGTGAGAGAGTAAGTAAATGTAAGAGACAAAAGGAAACAAAAAGGAGTGAAAGATAGATAGATAGACAAAGAAAGAAAGAGAGAGAGAGAAAGAGAGAGAGAGAGAGAGAGAGAGAGAGAGAGAGAGAGAGAGAGAGAGAGAGAGAGAGAGAGAGAGAGAGAGAGAGAGAGAGAGAGAGAGAAAGAGAGAGAGAAGGCAGGAACCACAGTATTAGAAAGAGGACATAGAGGTATATCACAAGCAGACTGCAGGAAGGAGAGAAAGAAGAAGACCAGAAGTAGAAGAGAAGGAGAAAGAGAAGAAGGAGATGGGGAAGGAGGGAGAGGAGGAGAAAGAGGAAGAGGGGAGGAGAAAGAAGAGGAGGAGGAATACAAAGGACTTAAAAACTGCAACAAACCTATTGGTCCTTACGGAGTAATTTGGAGAGCTACACTGCTAAGCTACTAACTTCGAGGTAGAGAAAAGGATAGTGGAGTAGGAGGTAAGAAGAAGAAGAAGAAGGGTTAGGGAGAGGAGAAAGAGGAGGAAAAATCATATTAACCCTTCTGTACCGGCAACGTCTACTTAATTATATTCTAGCTATATTTAGACGATGTTATGCAATTTATATAGGATCTGAGGTAGTAAAAAGGGTTAATTGAGACAGTTTGAAGCCTGTTGATTGCTGGAGGCCTTTTTTAAACATAATATAATCGTCTAATAGTAGCCAGATTAAAGTTGAAAAGACGTCGCGGTAAAGAAGGGGTTATTAAGGGAAGGTTATTATCCAGTTGAAAGAGAATAATCTGAGAGAGAGAGAGAGGCGGAGGAATATAAAGGACTTACCAACTGCAACACATCTAATGGTACTTACGGGGCAGTTGGGATAGCTACACTGCTAAGCTACTAACTACTATAGGGAGAGAAAAGGATAGTCAAGCTGAAGGTTAAAAGAAGAAGAAGAAGAGGAGGAGGAAAGTGTGATAAAGATAGGAGAATGGCACTGGGGAAGAAAGTGGCTGGCGTATTATATGATGATATGAAAGCGAGAGACATAGAGAGTGAGAGTGTGTGTGAGGGAGGGAGAGAGTGAGTGTGTGGGTGTAATTCACCGTACTTGTTTGTCAAGGGGATTCCACGCAATGCGAGCTTCAGCTCATTAATTATATTCGCGCCTCCTTAACTGGGAATGTATTGCGTGAAGTGCATGTCATGTGTTAGTGTATCGTTGGCTGTGGATGTGAGTGTAGTCTGTAATCAGTCAATTGACCACTTGCGAGTTTCAGGCTATAAGGAAGTTGGAGATGTAGACATGGACGGTAAATAGATATGCAATAATTATGTAAGTTTCTAATGGCTAAAGAGTATGTTGAATTGGGTTTTATGTATTTATAAATTTACTACAACCGCATTTTAACAGGTAATTCTGATGAATATCAATATATACAGCTCCAACTTCCTTATAGGACGAAACTCGCAAGTGTTCAATTGGCGACATCTGAAATCGAAGGCTTGGGTTGATCTGTACGGTACCAGTCTCACCCGAAGGCTTAAATTGACCTATACGATACCCTTCTCACCTTGTAACAGACCACCAGCCCTCAGAGGGGACGTCACAATTTCGTCCATTTATACCAGGTTGCTAGGTGAACAGAAGCTACACCGTTAGGAGACTTGCCCAAATGTCTCTTCCCCGCCCGGGTCTCGAACTCGGGACCTTCTGGTTGGGAGCCAGACGCGCTATCCGTTAACGCCACGGGGGGGGGGGGAGAGAGAGAGAGAGAGAGAGAGAGAGAGAGAGAGAGAGAGAGAGAGAGAGAGAGAGAGAGAGAGAGAGAGCCTACCTCAGAGAAGGGCGAACAATAAAATTATCCACAAACAAAAAAGTCCACAAATGTATCCAAGAAATCTTGTTCACCCCATATACATGTACTGTACAGTTGCCCACATAAGTTCTGTTCCTCCTTGTCATCTTATGTATGAAAGTCAAATGAGTATGAATGCATTGCGAGTCTGGTTTCTAATAAGTTCTGTCCCTAGTCGTGATCTTATTATTTATTTATTTTTTCACATCGTTCTTAACACCAATAACCCCCAAATTAATTTATGAAAGCATGTGATTCTCCCAGGATTCGAACCTAGGATATATCATACAGAACTTGCAAGCTCTAACCATTACACAATCGAGACAGTACGAAAGCAAAATTAGTATGAATGATTTGCGAGTGTGGTTTCTTTTAAGGGGAGATTTCCACTTTAGGGATTTTTTTTTCTTTCTGGACCCCTTTCTCCCTCATGTCTAGCTCCATTGCTTTTGAGATTTTAAGACGTTCGCAGGACGCACAAGACGCACCTTGCGCCTCAACCAACAAGCCACCAAATGCTTCAACTATACCCATTTCCAAGTAAGTAGGTCATAACTCTTAGATTAATATGCAGGATTCGAAACTGCATAATACATCGTAGGCTTGTGCATATTTCTTTAACTGTCTTGATAGCGTAATGCATAAGTGCGTGGAATTTCGGTGTGAGAGTCCTAGGTTCGAGTCCTTGGAGTGCCACATGTATTTGTTGATTTCATTAATTGAGTTTAGAAGTGAAGCTGGTTGGTGAAAAAATATAACTAGATAACTCACAAGCAACTGGAGTAATCGTACTTATTTTTCTACCAATTTGGGAAGGGTCAGTCAGGGAAAAGGTGTGGAAATTTACAGCCCATTTGCTCTAGCCCTTAATTGAGTGACCGAGGTTAGGGTTCACGAGTTCTGGCCTACCTATTTGGAACGGGGTATAGTCTGACAGACATCCAGATCCAGGGTTAAAATATATAAATGAATACATAAATGAAAAATATATCAAATGAAATAATAAAAGACAAGAGAGAGAATGAATTGGAGGAGGGAAGGGAGATAATAGGAGTAAAGATAAGAGAATGACACAATCGGGAAAGAAAGAATGGCTTAATAAGATCATATGAAAACAAGAGAGAGAGAGTACAAAGGAAGGGAGTACAAAGGAAATCAAGCAACAACAGGTCTAGTGACCCTTCTAGGCTGCTTGTCCTCCAAAACACTGAGGATCAAGTGTCCAAACAGTGGTTTAGAGTGGGTAAGGGAACATTGAAAAGGGAACTACTGCCCTAGAACTAATGTCCGTGGCAGGATTAGGAAGTTAGTAGGGGACAGATGGGTTAGTAACTGAGGGGGGATAAAATAAAGTTATTCATTTACAAACGCAGTCAGTCGCGGGTTTGATGCGAGATATTTGTCTAAGCGGAGTTTAAATGAATCAACGGTGCTGCAGTCAATAACGTCTCAGGGAAGCCCATTCCACAAGTTGACAACTCGATTGAAGAAGAAATTCTTAGATTCGTGCGAGTTAAAAGATTTACCAATAATTTTGCAACCGTTTCCCCGCGTGTAATTAGATTGGTCGATAGTGAAGTACTTACTACAGTTCATATTGTCGATGCCTTTTATGATTTTGAACACTTGAATTAAGTCACCTCTTAATCTGCGCTGGGTTAAAGGAAATAGATTTAATTCTCTAAGACGCTCTTCGCTCTTCGTATGGTTTGTTCTTTAGGCTAGGTATCATTTTTTGGTAACTCTACGTTGAACTCGTTCTAGCTTGTTTATATCTTTTTGGTAATAAGGGCACCAGGATTGAACGCAGTATTCCAGAAGAGGGCGGACTAAGGAATTGTAAAGGGTTAGGATAACTTCTTTGGATTTATGCTCAAATGACCTGCCTATAAAGCCAATTATCTTGTTTGCCTTCTTAACAACTTCTGAACATTGTTGACTCGGTTTTAGGTTACTCGATATTGTTACTCCCAGATCGGCTTCTTTGTTTACATTCTTAAGCTGAGTGCCATTCATCGAATAGTTTGCTTTCTCATTTAGGTATCCGATATGTAGTACTTTACATTTATCCGCATTGAAACTCATTTGCCAAATTTGGGCCCAACATGACAATTTATCTAGATTGTGTTGCATATCGTCAACTTGTTCTTTTTGAGAGTACGCTATTTGCAATTTTTGTATCGTCAGCAAATTTTGAGATTGTACAGGTTAGCCCTACATCTATGTCGTTGATGTAAATTAGACAGAGAATTGGTCCTAGTACCGATCCCTGGGGTACCCCGCTACTTACATTGGTCCATTTAGATGCCTTACCGTTTATGACTACTCTTTGCTTTCTGTCGCTGAGCCAATTTTCTATCCATTTCAACACACCGTCTTGTATTCCATGCGCTTTTAGTTTTAGCAGTAAACGTTTGTGGGGAACTTTGTCAAAGGCCTTTTGAAAATCAAGGTATATAATATCTACAGCTTTACTCTCATCGTAGAGGTTGAGGATATCGTGGAAGAAGTCTAAGAGGTTTGTTAAACAGGAACGTTTTTTACGAAAGCCGTGTTGAGTATCTTTAAGTAAGTTATGAGAGAGAGAGAGAGAGTTACACAGAGTTAAACAGATACTCAGACCACACAGACCTTGCAGTCCCTACTAGGTGGTCCGGCCTTAATTACTACTAGACAGGGACAGTTTATAGTAAAAAAAAAAAAGGGACAGCAAAGTAGAAGGCTCTTTCCCACCCTCCGCTCTCTCCGGCTAAAAAGCCGTACCGGAAAATAGGAAGAAGTGTAACCTTATAGGTCAAGAAATGCCCACAAGGAAAGTTTTTATAATGTATAGACATAAATTAGTTTGAAAGGGAAATTACACATACCTACTGATAAATTCATATTTGAGAGAGAGAGAGAGAGAGAGAGAGAGAGAGAGAGAGAGAGAGAGAGAGAGAGAGAGAGAGAGAGAGAGAGAGAGAGAGAGAGAGAGAGAGAGAGAGAGAGAGAGAGAGAGAGAGAGAGAGAACTAAAGATAAGTGAATGACACCACAGGGGAAGCAAGACTGGCTTAATAAGATAATATGGAAGCAAGATAGTAGCAACAGGAGAGGGGAGGAGGATGTGGTGTAGATTCCTGGGGAGAGAATATATATATATATATATAGTATATACTTGTGAATTATATGAATACATATTTCAGACCCCACCAGTATTCGATCCATGGAGAACAAAATAGGTTTAGTAAGACACGGAAAAGTAGATGCTTACATGTAAAAGTAATTAAATGTTAACTCAATTATGAACAGGGGCTAAATTAATGCAGCGGAGTTAGAGACACGACGAATATTGAATAAAATAACAGGACAAATAAATAAATAAATAAAACCAAAACATAAAATTAAGAACATACGAACACATGAATATAATAACCAAAACATTCACAATAGGCTACATTAAAAAAGACATTCACAATAGGCTACATTAAAAAAGACATTATAAATCCAAATTCCTAATACAATAAAGGGATAATAATAATTATAATGACAAAATAAATGACCATACATAAGCAAGGCAAAATAATTAAGAAAAATGAGAGGGAAATGTTCGCAGAATTTGGACAAAAGAAGGTAAGAATAATGTTGAGAATAACTGAGGAATAAAAATGAGAAAGACAAATATGTGCTCAGGGAACGGAACAGGATAGATATATAGATATATCGATCGATATATATATACTGTATATACAGTATATATATACCGTATATATATATATATATATATATACAGTATATATATACCGTATATATATATATATATATATATATATGGATTGGAGAGAGAGAGAAAGAGTATAATGAGCACGCCTAAACTCTCTTAATAACACCATATTAGACATTCCAGAACAATAGTATGAAATTAAAGGGAGGACCACACTACACCCAACCCTCTCCACATGTTAAGGTATAACTATTAAATATACGCTCTATAGTCCGTTCATTTTATGTTGGGCAGAAATCGTAACCTCTAACCTCTGTAACTCAAAAAGGGCTAGAGCAAATGAGCTGTCAATTTCCACACCTATTCCCTAGCTAAGTCTTCCTATGTGGCAGAAATATTAGCTCGATTACTCTAGTTCTTTTTGAGTCATGAGAGGTTGGGGGTTACGATTTCTACCCACCTAGAATGAACAGACTATAGTAAGGGATAGCAAAGAACAGAATACCAAGAAGGCTATAAGAATACTGTCCGACGTCTTATGGGTTATTATGGAGGTTATGACTATGCCTCCGTTTGTTTGTCCGAGATATCTCAAAAAGTTATGAATCGATTTTCACGAAAGTTGGTGGCCAGAGAGGATATGCACCAAGGAAGAAGTGATTTAGATTAGGAGGTTATCGATAGAGTACATACCTCTGCCAGCACAAAGTTATGATACGATGTACACGAAATTTAGTGGCCAGATAGGATATGCGCCATGGAAGAAGTTATTCCATTCAGGTGATCGGTAGAGCACATACCTCTGCCAGAGTAGGTGGAGGTACGTGCTCTCCTGAGTGCCCCATCTAGTTATGATATTTTGTTTAATGATTATTGAGAATTTTGCTAGTTTTTGCCATTTTCGAACAATATTCTTTAGTTTGCTTTATTCTTATGTCGGCTAACAGAAACGCCTTCCAGAACTGCCTTCAAACTAAAAAATATTTATGTTGATAATGTCATCGAGTGTATGAATGTACTTAAACAACTTCTACTGCAACACTGAAGGTTAACCTGACACCTCAACATTATTGCCACTAACTTCAATACCATTTATAGATAGATAGATAGATGATAGATAGATTGATATAGAAATAAAGTAAGGTATATAGAGCTAAGACCATGATATATGTCCATGAGTGTACACATACGCCTTAACCCCTTCCTTTTAACCCCTTCCGTCACCTGACGGGCGCCGATTTCTGCCTTAATGTGGCATGGGAGTGAGGCAAGTGGTTGCAGGCAGTGCAGGGGGGGGCCTCATCCGGAGCCCACGGAGTCGGGGCTCATACTGAAATGTGACAGAGTTCCCTCACACCTCTGCAGCATTACACATAGCGAAAACAGATAAATTGCTAATCTTTAGCAATTTTAGCCGAACTGTGTAATATCGTTGCTAGACAACCAGACATCGTACAGAGATGATCTAGGTGTAATTGGAAAGCTTTATTGCTGTACTTTCATGGATATATAATTGTATTACACTCTGGCTTTTGCTTATGCATGAAAATTAGCAGGGAATGAAGGTAATTTCAGGCCAATATGGCCGCAGGTTGAGTGTTAATTAACCAAACTCTACTGCGACAGTGAAGGTTATATTGGAAACCTCAACATTAATGCCACACATTTCAATACCTTTTATAGATAGACAGATAGACAGATATATAGTTATAATGTAAGATACTGTATTTAGGGCTGAGACCATGATTTATGTCCATGAGTGTACACGTATGCTTTAATTAACCAACCTCTACTGCGAAAGGAAAGGTTATATGGGAAACCTCAACAATATTGCTGCTAAATTCCTAACTTTTTATAGATAGACAGATAGATAAATGGTAGAATGACAGACAGATAGATATACTGTATATAGAAATACATAAAGCTATATATATTTAAGACCATGATAATGTCTAAAAGTGTACATGTGTGCTGTAATTAATCAACTTCTACTGCGACACTGAAGATTATATCCGAGACCTCAACATTATTACCGCTAACCCCAATACCTTTTTACTTAGCACAGGTCAAGTGGCATCCAGGTCTTATTGTAAGATTATTGTGTAACGTTGACTTTTGTATTACTGAAGGAAAAATTATCATGAGTTATGTATGATGTTATGTTATGTATTGTATTATGTATTACATTATGTATTATGTTACGTAATATTTATTATGTTACGTATTACGTTATTTAATACATATATACGGTATATATATATAAATATATAGTAATAATATATATATAAATTTATGTATATAAATATATACCGGTAATAAAAATAAATGTATAGAAGGGTTAGGGCGAAAGAAAACAGTAAGTAGAATAGCGTGTTTATAATCAGGGGCAGAAGACGTATTATCTCTCCCTCTCTCTCTCCCCCCCCCCCCCACCCTCCCTTCCCCCTCGCGACCCCCACTCTTTCTCTCTCTGAACTATGTACAACCTTTTAAAAGAATGTAAAATGATAAAACATATAATTTGATGTGTAGCTATGCTCTTCAACTAAACACATGTGCATTTTAGTGGTGCCTTACAAACAACAAACAAAAAACAATCAGAGCAAGGTCTATAACGGCGACTCATGTATTTTAGAGATGTCTTAATTATAATACTGTATATACTAAACTTAGGTAGTGTTAAAAATTATCTTCAATATAAATGTAGTATTTATCTAACTATACATGTAATGACATAGTTTAAGCTAGAATTAGGGTGAAGATTGCGTATGCACCTTCGCCCTTTTGAGATAATGTAACTATGATACTTGTGTAACATTTGTACTTTTCTCAATAAAACAATCAAATCAAATCAAAATATCTCTCTCTCTATGCCTTCTCCTCTTTCCCCTCCCCTCTCCCCTCCCTTTGTCACTCCCTTCCATTCCAACTCCCCCCTCTACTCCCTTTTCCCCCATCATCCTTTGCCACTACCCTCCTGCCTCCTTCCCTTCCCCTTCCCCTCCTCCCATCAAACTTCAAGTCCCCCACTCCCCTCTACTTCCTTTTCCCCCATCACCCTTTGTCACTACCCTCCTGCCTCCTTCCCTGTCCTTTCTCCTCCTCCCATCAAACTCCCCTCCCCTCTACTCCTCCTTCCCCTTCTTGCCTGTGTCACTCCAACTCCCCCATGTCACTCCCTCACCCCTCTCTCTCTCGCTCTCGCTCTCGCTCTCGCTCGCTCTCTCTCTCTCTCTCTCTCCCCAAGACCAGTGTGTTGGCTGAGCTAGGACTGATTAGAACAGGTACAAGACCCCGGGTTAATTGGGAAGGTGTGGGGGTTGGGTGGGAGGGGGGGGGGGGGGGGGGGGGGGGGGGGGTTTGTGTGTGTAAGGGGGAGTGGGGTTAGGTTACACACACACACATATATATATATATATGACCAGATATTATAATAAACACATGAATATATAATACTGTATATCTATCTATCTACATGTATATATATATACTGTATATAATATATATATATTAATAGTAGTTCATTAAGAAAGGCTTATAACACACACACACACACACGACAGACACAAATACAGACACTACAAACACAAACAGAAACACAAATACAGACACACAATACAGCAACATTAAGCGCTGTAATTAATACCACACTTGACCTTTTGTAACTCTCCAACACAGAACACTACTCGGAGAATTTATAAACACTCCAACTTAGAAAATAAAACAAACACAAAAATAAGGGTTATTACGTTAATGATGATACTGACCGATTCCCAGTCTGACTCTTCACACACACACACACACACACATATACAGTATATATATATATATATATATATATATATATATATATATATATATATATATATATATATATATATATATATATATATATAATATATATATATATATATATATATATATATATATATATATATATATATATATATATATATGTCCATGCATCTTTGTAAAATAAACATACAGTATTTTGTTTCAAAGTTATAATGAATCCCCATAAACAAATAACAAAAAACAAAAAAAAAACTTAAACACCTCGAGGTAAAATGTCTAAAGCCGCCTGTGTGTTTTTATAAGTTTTTTCATACGTGTTTTTTGTACTTAAAGTGTTGTATACGGTATGTGTTTGATATATATTTTAGAAGTGTTTTAGAAATGTTGTTAAAAGTTTTTTCATAAGTGTTTTATGCTGTGAGTGTAAGTGTTTCTGTGTTTGATATGTATTTTAGAAGTGTTTTAGAAATGTTGTTATAAGTGTTTTCATAAGTGTTTTATGCTGTGAGTGTAAGTGTTTCTGTGTTTGATATGTATTTTAGAAGTGTTTTAGAAATGTTGTTATAAGTGTTTTCATAAGTGTTTTATGCTGTGTGTGTAAGTGTTTCATAAGTATTTTATGAGTATTTTATAAAGTATTTATAAGTGTTTCATAAGTATTTTATGAGTATTTTATAAAGTATTTATACTCTACAGTAGGTGTTTTATAAACGTTATAATAAGTGTTGTATAAGTGTGCTATAAATATTTCCATAGGTGTTTATAAGTGTTGTTATAAGTGTTTTATAAGTGTTTTATAAGATTTTATAAGAATGTGTATTATAAATGTTTTATAAGAGTTTTATAGGTGTTTTATAGGTGTTTTATAAGTGTTTCATAAGTGTTTATAAGTGTTGCAAGTGTTTCATCAGTGGTTTACAAGTGTCGCAGTTTTCATGTGTTATATAAATGCTTTATTACATTTTATAAGTGCTTTTATAAATGTTCTATAAGTGTTTTGTAAATTTTGCATGTTTTGATAAATGTTATATAAGTGTTATATACGTTTTCTATAAGTGTTTTATAAGTATTTTAGTGTTTTATAAGTATTTTTGTGTTTTATAAGTGTTATCAGTGTTTAGGTGTCGATTTTTCCCTAGGCGAGCGATAGCTGAACCTTACACCCCCAATTCACCCTGTATAAGAGAGTTTGTTTCTGGCATTATGCCATCTTAATACCAATGGAAGTTATAGGACTCGCTGAAAAAATCAGCTCTTTATGTGCGTGCGCACCCGCGCGCACGAGAATTTCATTGCACTATAGCAAAAATCATTCTACACATTGAAAATTGTTCAAATTTCCCGCAATTTTTTTATGGCGCATCCTACAAGCATCCCCTACGGCTGTCCGATCTCGTTTTCCCATATTGAATAATAGAAGGTACTGAAAAAATATATATAATATATATATTTTTTGGTTACAGCAAATTTTGACATGAAAATGGTCGAATCTCGGAACATTTTGGCAAAACGGCCATTATTTCAACGTACAAGCGTTGCTATATAGTCCTATATATAGTGTGTAGAAGGGGAACGAATTTGAGCAATACAAAAAAGTGTAGTTTGACTTGGAAGTGCCAATATATGATCTCTGGCAATCGAAATTCTAAAATATTCAACCATTCCATGAAACATTGGGGGAGAATAAATAAGTTTGGCCTCCCAGAAACGTTTTCTAATAGTAAGCTGTTAGAGAAAACGCAGTGTTTATGGTAAACTATTTTAAAACATCTCTTATTCTGACTTGAGAAATCATTTATACGAAATA
>CM064577.1:28585235-28817735 GCA_032716605.1 Paralithodes platypus | reverse complement strand
GTGGGGGTGGTAATGGTGGTTGTAGTGGTGATGATGGTGCTGGTGATGATGATGGTGGTGGTGGTTGTAGTGGTGATGATGGTGATGGTGGTTTTAGTGGTGATGATGGTGGTGGTGATGATGATGGTGGTGGTGGTTGTAGTGGTAATGATGGTGATGGTGGTTGTAGTGGTGATGATGGTGGTGGTGGTTGTAGTGGTGATGATGGTGGTGATGGTTGTAGTGGTAATGATGGTGGTGATCGTGGTTGTAGTGGTGATAATGGTGGTGGTGGTTGTAGTGGTAATGGTGGGGGTGGTGATAGTGGTTGTAGTGATGATAATGGTGGTGGTTGTAGTGATGATGATGGTGGTGGTGATGATGATGGTGGTGGTGGTGATGGTGGTTGTAATGGTGATGGTTGTAGTGGTAATGATGGTGATGGTGGTTGTAGTGGTGGTGATGGTGATGATGATGAATTTGATAGTGATAGTAGTGATGATGGTGGTAGTGGTGATATTGATGGTATTGATAATTTTTATAGTGATAGTGGTGATGATGGTGGTGCTTCTGATGGTGATGGTGATGATATATATATATATATATATATATATATATATATATATATATATATATATATATATATATATATATATATATATATATATATATATTAGTGGCAATAGATTCTCCTCGGGGGAAGCGGAGTCTTATAAGGGCAAGCAACACCAAGGTAAACACGAACATCTTTATTCTGGTACCGGTAACGTTTCGACATTAACATATATCATCATCAGACCTAAAGCAATAAGAAATAAATTTATTAATACATTATGTTGACATTTAAAGCAAATATATTTTTAATAATAATTTAGAAAAACATAAAAAGTTAGAAATCGCGAAAAAAGAGATAGAAACAAACACAAACAACAGCAACAGCTAAACCATATGTGAACTACGTGTAGATATTGTAGGCTAAAATATACACAATACCTTAGAAACATAATAGGTTGGAGGAGAATTCCTGGGTGCCCAAGGTGGGCTTAAGATGGTGAGTGAGGATATATATATATATATATATATAGTTAGTTAGTTAGTTAGTTATGTAGAGCAGATTAACCAGACCACTGAGCTCCATACGGAAATCTCATAGGTCTGGCTATATACAGTATATATATATATATATATATATATATATATATATATATATATATTAATATATATTATATATATATATATAAAAATATATATATATACTGTATATATATTGCATATATATGCAATAACAAGTGGAAATTTACCAAACACATACGATATATATTTTTTTATAAATTGCACAACCACATCAATAATTAACAGCCACCCAATAACAATGCTCTCCCAGAAGACAATGCCACTTTTGTTTTCCTTTTTTTCCCCCCCAACACCGACTTCCAAATTTTTGACTGACACCAAGTTACTGTAATAATTAATTCACCATCAGCAGTCTTAATTAGCCCGATGGCTGCCGCTATAATTCCAATGTGGGCCGAATGAAAAAGTTCCATGATTTAATTACTGACCATTTGCGTTTTCTTTTGTAATAAATTTTTTATTTTTTATTTTTTGTATCAGAAGATTTTTTATTAACCCTTTCTGAACGATGACGTCTTTTTAATTTCGTTAATACATGTTACATAATGAGTAACTATATAAAACTTATATAAATACCATATAGGCCTATACAGATATACATAAATAAACAAACAATAACTCCTCCCCCCGTTTCTCTCTCTCTCTCTCTCTCTCTCTCTATATATATATATATATATATATATATATATCTACTATCTATCCATCTACTTTATAACTCTTTCTCGGCCTGCATCTCTCTCTCTCTCTCTCTCTAACGAGGGTCAATCATCAGATAATATCCTAGTTAATATGAGGGGGGGGGGGAGGGGAGGGGGCATTATGGCTTTATAATTAAGGTTTAATAGAGGGGGGGGGGAGTTTTGTGTGAGAGAGAGAGTGAGAGTGAGAGAGAGAGATCCTCTTCATTGAAAGGGCTTACACGAATAGTTTCAATAAAATTAACGTCATTCAATAATTAAATAACCTCTTTGAGCCTCTGAACAAGTCATTATTTAGAACATCAATTAAACATCCAAATAATAAAAACATGAAATTTCTCTCTCTTTCCCCCCCCCCCCCTCTCCCTCCCCATCTCTCCCCCATACCACTGTTCAAAGAGATTAACCCTTTCTGTACCGGTGATGTCTGTTTGCATTATATGCTGGCAGCTATTAGACGATTATATTCAGTTTACGAAGGACGTCTACCCATTAAGAGGCTACAGACTATATCAATTCATCCTCTTAGATACCATATGAATCCCTCCTAAGCTTCATCATAATTATCGTCTGCATATAGTTAGAATATTATTTAAAAGACGTCGCCGGTACAGAAGGGGTTAAGGGGATATTTTTATTGATTTGTTCTATTTAAATATTTATTATTATTATTATTTTGATTTATTTTAGTTTCTTCCCTAGACCTCCCTCTACCTTATAAAATCACCCCCAATAACCCCCTTCGAGATAAATTTGTATATTTTTCTGTAGAGAAATGTCCAGGCCGAAGGACGATTCCTCATAAATTGCAGGTTCGCAATCGCTCGCCAGAAAATAATCGACACTAAATGGCACTAAAGGTCTTCATATTCACAAAGAATTAAGGCTAAAGGTCTTAAAATCAGTCACACTAATGAGGCGAACTTCTTATAATCTCATAACTATAGGGGCTAAACATGAGAGAGAAGGGAGTCCAGAAAACAGAATACCACCCCTTTACCCTTAAAATCCGATGACGCATATCTTATCTCTTTTCTGGCTATTATTAGACGATTTTATTCAGATTAGGAAGGGTATGGAGTCAGATTAATTGAGATAGTCTTTACCCTTATATTTCCCACAGATCCTTTATACCGTACCCTTTGTATACACTTTAGTTTTGACAGCTTAGTAAAGATCAGTTAATAATATCACTATAGTATTATTATTATTATTATTATTATTATTATTATTATTATCATTATTATTATCATTATTATTGTTATCATTAGTAGTAGTAGTAGTATTTGTATTATTACTATTTTTTTATCATCATTATTATTATTATTATTATTATTATTATTATGTTGTTGTTGTTGTTGTTGTTCCCCAAGCTGCCTGGCCGAACAGCCCCAAGGCCCCGAGCAAGGCCAAGGCCATAACCGAACGCCCCCACAGAACCCTCCCTGCCGACCACAATAAAGCCTGGGTGACCGAAGCCACTCCATGGCGAGGAGCGGAGGAGAGTGCGGAAACGCCCGGGAAACCAAAGTCCCACCTAGGGCCCTGTGCCCCTCAGCAATTATGAAGAGAAAGTTGAGGGGCAAAGGAAAAATGTGACGCTTTGGCTTCCAATCTTGGTAGATTGGGAGGTCAATCCACGGAAAAGACGCCGTCACTTGAGATCTAGAAAATATATAAGTAAAAGGAACAGTCAGAGTAAGCTATGGGTATGGCAGAGATCGCTCAGTTCTCACTCTGATAGACCAGCCCATCACCAATTATTATTATTATTATTATTATTATTATTATTATTAGTAGTAGTAGTAGTAGTAGTAGTAGTAGTAGTAGTAGTAGTAGTAGTAGACTTAGTAGTAGACTTAGTAGTAGTATAATTATTACACAACAATAGACCCTACCTGTACAATACTTAATAATAAAAAACAACTTATACATATTCGAGAAAAAACTATTTCCTTCATTACTAACAGGGGATTTAGAAATTTAATATTAAGATTGGATATTATCCTTCTGGATATACACCATAGGGACTTTGTGGTCGGTTTTTCTGCATGGAACTAATTTTAACTCTTTCTCTCTCTCTTTCACTCTCACACACACACACACACTCTCTCTCTCTCTCTCTCTCTCTCTCTCTCTCTCTCTCTCTCTCTCTCTCTCATTCAACAACCTCAGCATTAGTGTGTGTGTATGTGTGTGTGTAACTGTGTGCGTGTGTGTATATGTATGTATGTGTGTGTGTGTGTGTGTGTGTGTATACAACAGACCTGAGACCGCCTTGTGTTCCTGTAATTAGACCATGTACTGGCCCAAATGTTGCACTAGGTATTGGTGTTGTGGTATTGGTGTATTGTGGTATTGGTGGTGGGGTGGTACTGGTAATACTTAGGCCATGTAGTGTCACAAATGTTGCACTAGGTATTGATATTGTGGTATTGGTGATGGTATTATGGTGGTATTGGTGGTGGTATTAGTGGCAGTATTGG
Organism: Paralithodes platypus; assembly: GCA_032716605.1. Taxonomy (NCBI): domain Eukaryota; kingdom Metazoa; phylum Arthropoda; class Malacostraca; order Decapoda; family Lithodidae; genus Paralithodes; species Paralithodes platypus. The sequence goes on along the minus strand of CM064577.1, from coordinate 28,813,438 downwards.
TGTGTTTGTGCTGGTATGGTGCAGGTGGTGATACTGGTAATATGTTGTTCCACTAGGTATTGGTATTGTGGTATTGGTATCATGGTGGAATTGGTGGTGTTTACTGGTATTGGTATGATGATGTTGGTATTTCATTGGTATAGGTACTGGTGGTTGGGTGGTACTGGTGAAACTATGGAGTGATCGAGTTGTTCTAGACAGGTATTATAATTGGTTGTGGAATTGGTATGGTGGTGGTGTTAGCGTCGTGGTACTGGTGTGATGTGGTATTGGTACTGTGTGGTGGTACTGGTATTATAACGTAGTGGGCCAAATACCCCACTATACCCTGTATACCCCACTATACCCCACTATACCCTGTGTCTTTTCAACTGACGGTAAATTGCAAAGTTCCCATCAAGATTTATCAGTTGTTTTGAAGATTTTGTAGTATTTTATGGTGCTAATTAGATAAACTTGGTCTTAAGGGGAGATTTCCACCTGGAGGATTTTTTTCTGAACCTCTTTCTCCCTCATGTTTAGCCCCATTGTTTGTGAGATTTAAAGATGCTTGCCCCATTAGTTTGGCGATTTTAAGAACCCTCTGCCCATTTCTGTCAATTTTAAGACCATTCGTGCCATTTACAGTAGGTGTCGATTTTTTCCTGGCGAGCGATAGCGAGGGAACCGGCCTTCGGCCGGGACATTTTTCTACCGAAAAATGTACACATTTATCTTGAAAGGGGGTCAAGGGGGAGTAATTTTAAGCTTGATGGAAGGCTAGGGAATCAACTACAAACCTCCCCATAATATGATGCAGAGACAAAGTGGTTAAATATCTGTCCATTAAGTATTGAAAAATTGGCTGCTAAGGGATTCAATTTACCGTCAAATGAAATGAAACCGAGTATAGGGATTGGTGATGTAGTGGTGTTGATGGAAACCGAGTATAGGGATTGGTGATGTAGTGGTGTTGATGGAATGACTACAAAGTTTGCCCCGTCAATAAGAAGACTGAGCTATGAGGAGTAGTAGTTAAGCGCTCTTGGTGTCTTTTCGTTGGAAACATTTCGACGTATTGATGTCTATAAAAATCAAAATACTTATATAATGGGTTTGACAACGTGGATTGTGTATTGTTTTTATCGTAAATAGGAATACAACACGCAACCATGGCTGGACGTTAGAATTAAAGAGATTCAGCACTAAAGTAAATTAATTATAGGAAGGCCAGAAATTGTGAACCTCTGTAACTAAAATAAAAAGGGCATGAGCAAATGAGCTGTACATTTCCACATCTATCTCCGGGCTTACTCTTCATTAATGGTAGAAATAATTACTCGATTACTCTAGTGGTTTATAAGTTATAGAGGGTAATGGTGAGGATTACTCTAGTGGTTTATAAGTTATAGAGGGTAATGGTGAGGATTACTCTAGTGGTTTATAAGTTATAGAGGGTAATGGTGAGGATTACTCTAGTGGTTTATAAGTTATAGAGGGTAATGGTGAGGATTACTCTAGTGGTTTATAAGTTATAGAGGGTAATGATGAGGATTACTCTAGTGGTTTATAAGTTATAGAGGGTAATGGTGAGGATTACTCTAGTGGTTTATAAGTTATAGAGGGTAATGGTGAGGATTACTCTAGTGGTTTATAAGTTATAGAGAGTAATGGTGAGGATTACTCTAGTGGTTTATAAGTTATAGAGGGTAATGGTGAGGATTACTCTAGTGGTTTATAAGTTATAGAGGGTAATGGTGAGGATTTCTACCTATAATGAATGGACTATGAGTGCATGTACTGTAGACTCTTTTCAGATAAAATCTGTTCTACCTGGAACAATCTTTTCTCTGCAATGAGTGCAGTGCTCTACACAATTTATCTCTTTCTACTTAGAGTATCTCCCCGGAATGGACAGCAAGGTCTTTGAAATACTAAATATTCCTTTTAACCCTTTGTAACTCTCACAAACACAAACACACACACACACACACACACACATACATACTCCCTCACTGTCTTCTCTCTCTCACACAAACACACACACACACATACTCCCTCACTGTCTTCTCTCTCTCTCTCTCTCTCTCTCTCTCTCTCTCTCTCTCTCTCTCTCTCTCTCTCCCCCCGCTCATTATCTGCTACTAATGACACCTCCTTAATGAACGCCCCCTCTCGGAAACTTCGGGCCCCCAAATTGGATTAACTGACTCCTCACCTTTCCCTTCCCAACCCGACACCTCCACGTCATCGGAAAAGGGGGGAGAAGTGAAAGGGAATCGCAAGTTAGCTATACGCGTCATCAGAGCATTAGGGAATCGTAAGTTAGCTATACCGCGTCATCAGAACATTAGGGGCGTGAAGGGGAATAGTGAGTTAGCTATACCGAGTCATTGGAGGGAGTGAAGGGGAATCGTGAGTTAGCTATACCGCGTCATCCGAACATTGAGGGAGTGAAGGGGAATCGTAAATTAGCTATACCGCGTCATTGGAGGAGTGAAGGGGAATCGTGAGTTAGCTATACCGTGTCATCAGAACACTGGAGGGAGTGAAGGGGAATCGTGAGTTAGCTATATACCGTGTCATCAGAACACTGGAGGGAGTGAAGGGGAATCGTGAGTTAGCTATATACCGCGTCATCAGAACACTGGAGGGAGTGAAGGGGAATCGTGAGTTAGCTATACCGTGTCATCAGAACACTGGAGGGAGTGAAGGGGAATCGTGAGTTAGCTATATACCGCGTCATCAGAACACTGGAGGGAGTGAAGGGGAATCGTGAGTTAGCTATACCGTGTCATCAGAACACTGGAGGGAGTGAAGGGGAATCGTGAGTTTAGCTATATACCGCGTCATCAGAACACTGGAGGGAGTGAAGGGGAATCGTGAGTTAGCTATACCGTGTCATCAGAACACTGGAGGGAGTGAAGGGGAATCGTGAGTTAGCTATACCGCGTCATCAGAACATTAAGGATAGTGACGGGAATCATGGGTTAATTATAAGGTTAATTAGGTCAGGTGTGATAGCTCTGATTTAGGATGTAACTATAGTCCATTCATTATAGGTAGGCCATAAAGCGTGACCCCTAACCTCTGTAACTCAAAAAGGGCTAGACCAAATGGGCTGTATAATTCCACAACCATTCCCAAATAATACCCCTTCTCCCTCATGTTTAGCCCCATGTTTTATGAGGTCTAAAGACGTTCGCCCGATTAGTTTCGCGATTTTAAGAACTTTCGCCCCATTTCAATATTGAGACCTTTCGTGCCATTTAGGTTTCGATATTTTTCATAGCGAGCGATAGCGACCCTGTAATTTAGTATGAACCGATCAGGTATGGTAGATGAAGGCATTGACGTATAAGCATTAAGGGGGTAGTGCTTGGTTTGTGGTCTATATATTCATTTATTAATTTATTTTTGAGTTTCCTCGCTAGACCTCCATCATGCTTAGAAAAACACCCCCTAGACCCCCTTTCAAGATAAATTTGTAATTTTTTCGGTAGAAAAATTTCCCGGCCGAAGGCCAGTTCCTTCTAGAATTAGAGGCGCCAGGAAAAATTCGATACCTAAAGGGCACGAAAGGTTTTATTCGCCAAACTAACGGAACGAACGTCTTAAGGGGAGGTTTTTAGTTGATTCCCTAGACTTCCATCAAGCTTAAAATTACTCCCCCTAGACTCCCTTTCAAGATAAATTTGTACATTTTTCGGTAGAAAAATGTCCCGGCCGTAGGCCGGTTCCTCTTAAATTACAGGCTCGCTATCGCTCGCCAGGAAAAAATCGACACCTAAATGGCACGAATGGTCTTAAAATTGACTTAAATGGGGCGAGGGTTCTTAAAATCGTCAAACTAATGGGGCGAACGTCTTAAAATCTCAAAATCAACGGTGCTAAACATGAGGGAGAAAGGGGTCCAGAAAAAAATCCTCCAGGTGGATATCTCCCCTTAAAACTTCGAAACTAATATGTCAAACATGAGGGAGAAGGGGGTCCAGTAAAAGCGAGTAGTACCCCCTTAATAACGGCACTTCGTATCCACTTTTCGAAGTGTGTCAAGATGGGGAGAAGTGGTGTTGGAGAGAGAGGCAGGTGTTGGAGTGGCTTACACATGCAATAATAATGTAGTTTCTGAGTGGCTTAGAACTGCAATAATAATGTAGTTTCTGAGTGGCTTAGAACTGCAATAATAATGTAGGTTTCTGAGTGGCTTAGACATGCAATTATAATGTAGGTTTCTGAGTGGCTTAGACATGCAATTATAATGTAGGTTTCTGAGTGGCTTAGAGATGCAATTATAATGTAGGTTTCTGAGTGGCTTAGAGATGCAATTATAATGTAGGTTTCTGAGTGGCTTAGAGATGCAATTATAATGTAGGTTTCTGAGTGGCTTAGAGATGCAATTATAATGTAGGTTTCTGAGTGGCTTAGAGATGCAATTATAATGTAGGTTTCTGAGTGGCTTAGAGATGCAATTATAATGTAGGTTTCTGAGTGGCTTAGAACTGCAATAATAATGTAAGTTTCTGAGTGGCTTAGAACTGCAATAATAATGTAGGTTTCTGAGTGGCTTAGAGATGCAATTATAATGTAGGTTTCTGAGTGGCTTAGAGATGCAATTATAATGTAGGTTTCTGAGTGGCTTAGAACTGCAATAATAATGTAGGTTTCTGAGTGGCTTAGAGATGCAATTATAATGTAGGTTTCTGAGTGGCTTAGAGATGCAATTATAATGTAGGTTTCTGAGTGGCTTAGAACTGCAATAATAATGTAGGTTTCTGAGTGGCTTAGAACTGCAATAATAATGTAGGTTTCTGAGTGGCTTAGAGATGCAATTATAATGTAGGTTTCTGAGTGGCTTAGAGATGCAATTATAATGTAGGTTTCTGAGTGGCTTAGAGATGCAATTATAATGTAGGTTTCTGAGTGGCTTAGAGATGCAATTATAATGTAGGTTTCTGAGTGGCTTAGAGATGCAATTATAATGTAGGTTTCTGAGTGGCTTAGAGATGCAATTATAATGTAGGTTTCTGATGGATATTGAGTGTTTTGCATAGGTTTTGACATGCTTATAAATGTACTAGCCTATTTTAGCTGGTGCTAGATATCGATGTCTACAGCTCCAACTTCCTTATAGCCTGAAACTTGCAAGTGGTTGATATTATTGAATCCTCTCTCTCTCTCTCTCTCTCTCTCTCTCTCTCTCTCTCTCCTCCTTTCCCCCCCCCCCCCCCGCCCCACCCTTTGTTATCGGAAAATGGGACGTACAAAAGAGGGGAGCTCTGTATGACGAAGAGGGGGGGGGGTATATGTGTGTTTGGAAAGGGTAGGAGGGGGGGGGGATGTGTGTTTGGAAAGGGGGGAGGGGTATGTGTGTTTGGAAGGGGTAGGAGGGGGGGATTTGTTTTAGGAAGGGGGGGAGGGGTATGTGTGTTTGGAAAGGGGGTGAAGGGGGGATTGTGTGTGTTTGGAAAGGGGGGAGGATTATGTGTGTTTGGAAAGGGGGGAGGGGTATGTGTGTTTGGAAAGGGTAGGAGGGGGGGGGGGGTATGTGTGTTTGGAAAGGGGGGGAGGGGTGTGTGTGTTGGGAAGGGGGGGGGGTATGTGTGTTTGGAAAGGGGGGAGGGGTATGTGTGTTTGGAAAGGGTAGGAGGGGGGGGGGGGGTATGTGTGTTGGAAAGGGGGAGGGGAGGGGTGTGTGTGTTTGGGAAAGGGGGGGGGGTATGTGTGTTTGGAAAGGGGGGAGGGGTATGTGTGTTTGGAAAGGGTAGGAGGGGGGGGGGGGGGGTATGTGTGTTTGGAAAGGGGGGAGGGGTGTGTGTGTTTGGGAAGGGGGGGGTATGTGTGTTTGGAAAGGGTAGGGGGGGGGGGGGGGTATGTGTGTTTGGGAAGGGGGATATGTGTGTTTGGAAAGGGTAGGAGGAGGCATTAATTGGGCAGACATATAGGGGGTGCACATAACCGTGGCTTCAGGTGTACATAAGGGGGGAGGGGGGTCATTACTGGCATACAGGTGTGTGTATGTGTGTGTACGTATATATTGCTGTGTGTGGTCTATCTACAGTATATGTGTGTAGACAGTATTGTATGTAGGCATGAGTGTGTGTGTGTATCTACGGGCGTTCTATTTATGTATGTGTGTAGGTGGTATTGTAAGTGTGTGTGTGTGTGTGTGTGTTTGTGTGCTTTCTAGGATGGGTGACAGTGATAATCATTTGTGTATTTTATCTTATACAGAAGGAGGAGGACGAGGAGGAAGACGGAGAGGGGAGGAGGAAGGAAAGAAGGAAGACAGAGGAAGAAGAGGAAGAAGAAGAGGAAGAGGAGGAGGAGGAGTAGGAAGGAAAGAAGGAAGACAGAGGAAGAAGACAAGAATAAGGAGGAGGAGGAGGAGGACGATTATAAAGAAAGAACAAGAACAAGAAGAAGACGAAAAAGAACAACAACAAAAATAACAATAATAATAATAATAATAATAATAATAATAATAATAATAAATTTTCTAATTAAACTTGTAAATAATAAATGATAGGGTTGATTTTTTGTTTAAAGACACTCGCATACAAAACACCTATAACATATTGGAAATGGAAAATTATAAGCATTAATGAGGGTATTAGAAGCAATTAGCGACTTGTTCAGGGGGCAACCATTTTTACCAAACATAATTGAGCAGCAATATATGTTGTTACTGATAGACTGGTGCTTATGTAATAGATTGTGCAATAGATAAATACTATAGTCTATTCGCTGTAAGTAGGCGAAAAATCATGATCTCTATCCTCTGTAACTCAAAAAGCGCTACAGTAAATTGGCTGTAAATTTCCACATCTATTGCTTGACTGACTCTTCCCATATGGTAGAAATATTAGCTCGATTACTCTAGTCGTTTTTTAGTTACAGAGGTTAGAGGTCATGATGTCTCGCCTACATACAGCGAATAGACTATAGTAGAACGAATACATATACAGTAAATATAAAATACATATAATTATAAAATCGTGAAATCACTATAAAACAAAAACATTATTCAAGTTTGTTATAGCATACACACACAGTCTAATACAAATACTAGCTATATCTATATCAAAAAATGTACACATTTAGCTTGAAGGAGGGTATTTTCTTAGTTTGAAAGAAGTCTGGGAAGGTGTTTCTGTTAGTTTAGATGACAAACTAAAATTAATTGCTCAGAAATTATGTGTAAGTTTATATATATATATATATATATATATATATATATATATATATATATATATATATATATATATATATATATATATATATATATAAGAACATAAGAACATAAGAAAATGGGAGTCTGCAGAAAGCCGATTGGCCTAAGCAAGGCAGATCCCTGTCCCACACAACCCCAATTACAAAGCCAATTATAGGCTGAACACTCTAATACCCTGAGGATCATATTACCAAAACGGTTAGAGATTTAACGCAGGATTACGGGGTCTGCAGAGCGCTGATTGGCCCAATCCTGCTGATATATATATATATATATATATATATATATATATATATATATATATATATATATATACTATATATATATATATATATATATATATATATGTATATATACTATATATATATATATATATATATATATATATATATATATATATATATATAATATGTGTAACATATTAACAGGTATTATAGCCTAATCAGTTAATTGAGATTGCACGATAGGGTTGCATGCGTAGAACAATTAAAATACAAAGCCTGGGAACTAGTAGGAATCCTAATTGATACTACATAATTTACATATATTATCCCTTAAAGGAGTCTGCGTGCTAAAGAGTGCTGTAAAGTTCGACAATAAACAATAACAAATAAATGAAAGTTAATAATAATAAAAAATATAAATATATCTTATATTTAATAGATTGCATATTATACTCATAAGACTCATTACTAGGAGCTAGGTACTAATCTGAGAGCAGGGTAATAGGAATCCTTAAGGGGGTACTACTCGGGTTTGTGGTCTATTAATTCATTTATTCATTTATTGTTTAGTTTCCTCGCTAGACCTCCATCAAGCTTAAAAAAAAAACACCCTAAACCCCCTTTCAAGATAAATTTGTACATTTTTCGATAGAAAAACTTCCCGGCCAAAGGCCGGTTCCTCTTAAAATTACAGGCTCGCTATCGCTAGCCAGGAAAAAATTGACACCTATATGGCACGAAAGGTCTTAAAATTGACAACGAAATTGGGCGAAAGGTATTAGAATCACCAAACTAATGAAAGGAACGTCTTAACATTTCAAAACTAAGATGCTAAACATGAGGGAGAAGGGGGTCCAGAAAAAGCGAGTATTACCCCGTTAATTGTATGTTCCCCTTAGGTAGCCAATGTAGCGAGGAGGTGTACTGTAGGTGGAGGTGGTATAATGTCTGATAACGGAGGGAAACGGTATATTAGGGAGGATAAACAGAGGAAGAGAGAGACAGAGACAGAGAGTGTGAGTGAGAGGAGGTGGAGGTGGTATAATGTCTGATAACGGAGGGAAACGGTATATTAGGGAGGATAAACAGAGGAAGAGAGAGAGAGAGACAGAGAGTGTGAGTGAGAGGAGGTGGAGGTGGTATAATGTATGATAACGGAGGTTGAAACGGTTTATTAGGAGAGGATAAACAGTGGGAGAGAGAGAGAGAGAGAGAATGTTGAGTGAGTGAGTGTGAATAAGTGAGAGAGTGAGAGAGAGAGAGAGAGAATGTTGAGTGAGTGAGTGTGAATAAGTGAGAGAGTGAGAGAGAGAGAGAGTTAGAGCCAGTTTAAATCTGTTTATAAATAGATGAGAGAATATAAAATAGAAGCATACACTAACACACACATACACACACACACACACACACACACACACACACACACATAAATAAACCCGAGATAATGGCATTGTTAAACACACACACACATACATACAAACCGAGCTAATGGCATGGTTATAGAAACACACACACACACACACACACACACACACACACACACACACACACTAAAACCGAGCTAATGGCATGGTTATACACACACACAAACACACACACACACTAAAACCGAACTAATGGCATGGTTACACACACACACACACACACACACACACACACACACACACACACACACACACACATTAAAACCGAGCTAATGGCATGGTTGTGTGAAAACTAATTTGGTCAGAAAGTGTTGGCGGCAAATGAGGCAGGGAGTCTGTGTTTTGTAAAGTACGTACTCTCTCTCTCTCTCTCTCTCTCTCTTCTAAATTAAAGTTTCTTAAATCGTAAGGTCTGTGTCGTCAGTGTAACTATATACAATTATTCCTAGCGAGAGAGAGAGAGAGGCTACTGATACGAGCTCTCTCTCTCTCTCTCTCTCTCTCTCTCTCTCTCTCTCTCTCTCTCTCTCTCCTTTTGTTCTTTGTCTTTAACTCAATGAAAAGTTTGGGATAATTAAAGTAACATATAAAATAGATAAATAGATAGAGATATAGAGATAGAGAGACGGGAACCAAACCTCCTACTCTCAGCAATCCAGTTATCCCTTCCTCATGTATTCCTTATAACATCAGCGTCTGAGAGAGAGAGAGAGAGAGAGAGAGAGAGAGAGTGTGTGTGAGAGAGAGGGAGAGAGAAAGAGAGTGAGAGATAGTGAAAGCAAGAGCGAGAGAGAGAGAAAAAGAAACTTAGAAATAACGATAAAATGTACAATTAATCCTTCAAATGTACATATAAAAATAAGGTCGCAACAAATGTCTTCCACACATAAAACACAATCTAGTTATCTCTGTCTATCTATTTTTTATATTCTTCCCGTGTCTGATTTCATAAGGGATAGATGAGGCAGACAGATAGATAGCTAGATAGATAGATATATAGATATATAGATAGATAGATGTAGATAGATACATATATAGATAGAGGGAGATAGACAGATAGATAGATAGATAAATAGATAGATAGAGAGATAGACAAATAGACAGACAAATAGATAATCCATGAGATAAACACACAAAGATACAACGATAAAGATTAAAGAACAGTAAATTATACCATCATGAAACAACTAAATAAATAATATAAAAAAAAAACACGAACATATTTATCTCAAACAAATATAGCTATCTCTCTCTCTCATTTTATCCCCTTATAAAATCACATCCAGGAAAGATTACCAAAAAAAAAAAAAAAAAAAAAAAAAAAAAAAAAAAAAAATCTCTTGCCAGCTTCTTTATTCTATTGGTTGGAAATACTCGGGTTCATTTTCTGCATGGCTGGGTTCGATGGTGGGTGGATTTGGGCGTGTGGGTGTGGGTGTGGATGGCTGGGTGTGGTGTGAGTTTGTGGGTGGCTGGGTGTGGTTGTGGGTTTGTAGGTGTGGTGTGGTGTGGGGGTGTAGTGTGTGTGTGTGTGTGTGTGTTAGGGTTTGGATGTGTGGTTGTGGGTGTTGATCTGTGAGTGGATGCAGGGTGGGTGTAGGTGTGGCGTGGTATGGATTTGTGTGTGTGGATGTGGTGGGTGTCTGGATGTGTGGTGGGTGTGGGTCTGAGTACTAAACTGTGAGTGGATATAGGGTGGGCGTAGGTAGGTGGGTGTGGTGTAGGTGTGTGGAATGGTTCTGGAGGTGTGGATGTTAAACTGTGAGTGGATGTAAGTGGGTGGGTGTGGGTCTGGGTATTAAACTTGGGTGTGGTGTTAGCGTGAAAGGGAGGATGTGTTTGTGTGGATGGGCGTGATTGGAGGGTGTGGGTGTGAGTTTGGATGTTAAGGGGAGGTATATGGTTTTCGTGAATCCCCTTCTCACTCATATTTAGCCCAATTAGTTATGAAATCTTAAGACTTTCGCCCCATTTAGCTTAGCGATTTTAAGACCTTTTGCCTCATTGTGTTGTTGTCAATATTAAAGCATTTCTTTCCATTTAGGTGTTTATTTGTTGTGTTTATATAAATAGATAAATATAAATAGATAAATAGTCAAACATATATAAATGTAGATAGATAGATACAAATGCTAACGAAATTTCCTGCTTAAACTAAATTAAATCGTCTAAGTTTCTAATTAAAATAGATTATGCATTATATCCCATGTGAAAGGATTGCGAGGTTTCTGCGAAGATTAAAACTCGAGTACACAGTAAGAGTTACAAGGAATAGTTAGTATCTGAGACCTTGCAGTCCATTCCGAGGAGAAACTCGAAGTGGAAGGAGAGAGACTGCTTAGTGCACTACACTCTTTACAGAGTGCACAATACTATCTACTCTCTTCATGAACTGCTCTAATGAAGAACTATTTACAACTTCGGAGGGAAGTTTGTTCCAGGTTGAACAGATCTTATATTTGAAATAGTTTCCACAAATACTAGTGCTGAACCTTTTCAATTCTAATTTCCAGCCATGGTTGCGTGTTGTATTCATAATTGAGGCTAAACATTTTGCTATAATCCATATTGTCAAACCCATTAAGTATTTTAAAAACTTCAATGAGCTGACCTCGTAGTCTGCGTGTCTCCAACGAAAAGAGATCAAGAGCTCTCAACCGGTCCTTACAGCTCAGTCTTCTAATCGATGGAATAAGCTTTGTAGCCCGAGAGAGAGAGAGAGAGAGAGAGAGAGAGACTCAAACTGAGGTCAAATTAACCATCATCACAATTATTCACTTTTCACTCAGAGTTTGTGAATCTCTCTCTCTCTCTCTCTCTCTCTCTCTCTCTCTCTCTCTCTCTCAGATGTGTAGATACAGTTCTGATTACCATATCCATTTTTCATCAGCTTAGGAAACCCCACTAGGTATATGTATGAACTATGTATGACATGTGTGTATATTTCCATGTACGTATTTTGAATGTTCATGTGTGTAGTTAATGCATGTACGTGTGTGTATATAAAGTGTGTGTATGTATATGTGCGTGAGTCTAATGCATGTATGTATGTATGTGTGTGCGTCTATAACATGTGTACGTAATGTGTGTGCGTGTGTAATGTGTGTACGTAATATGTGCGCGTGTGTAATGTGTGTGCGTGTGTACGTAATGTGTGTATGCGTGTGTAATGTGTGTACGTAATGTGTGTACGTCTGTAATGTGTGTATGTTTGCCTTGGGACATTCCGAGACTCACATGATTAATTCTGGCTTCCTAGAATATGAGAAGAGAGAGAGAGAGAGAGAGAGAGAGAGAGAGAGAGAGAGAGAGAGAGAGAGAGAGAGAGAGAGAGAGAGAGAGAGAGAGAGAATATGTGCGCTTGGAAAGGATATACAAGGTAATTAATAAAGCCATAGATATACTACCCTTCAAACGTTACTAGGCTTTAAACGTTACTATACCCTGTTCTAAGTAGGTAGCTCAGAAATCTTGAATCTTAATCTTTGTAACTAAAATATGGCGAGAGCAAATGGTCTGTAAATTTCCACACTTATTCCCTGGCTGACCCTTCCCAAATGGTAGAAATAGTAGCTCGATTACTCAAGTCGTTTATGAGTTATAGAGGTTAATGTTTAAGCATGTTGGCCTACTAGCCTTCACTAACGAAGAAAAGTATAGAAAGCTTTGGAAGAGGCCTATATTGCCCACAGAGACGACGTTATCAATCATAGGACAGTTTTCGTATTTTTTTTTTTTTTTTTTTTTTTTTTTGCCAGTTCCTGCCGCTAATTTAACTCGGAGGTCAAAGATAGGGCAAGGGACTGGAGTTTTCGAAATGGGGCTCCAGTCCTGACGCTATTCTGGACTTACAGTGTGCTGGCTTAATATTCCAGTAGGGTATATAGCCTCTGAAGTCCTATTTTAACTACCTATGATAGGGCGGACAGGTAACCCCATCAGGTGAGGTGATATACAGTCATGAAGGATTAACACCACACATATGGCAGTAAGGTTCTCAGATGCCAAGCAGGAATTCATAGATTTTGTATGTATTATTTGTGAGTACATCCCACTTTTGTCGGTCTTCCCTGTGTTTTTACCACACCCAATCCACATATACTATATGTATATATATATATATATATATCACATTATATAGTACAATTTCAAGCTATACCAATTCAGATATATAACGAACCCCAACTATATAAAACCTGGTATATAACATGATCCCCGGCCAATCGCCAGAGGGTATAGTTACATTCCCAGGGATCAAGTGTTGTAATGGTTGAACGTTCAGAGCTTGGACCCTTGGGGGAAGTGATGGTACAGGTTCGTATTATTAAGCTACATTGCAAATATAATAATGGAACAAAGAAAGCAAGAAAAAAACGACATCATCAGCAACAGCAATAATATCATAATCAACAATAATAACAGCAACAGCAAAAACGCTTCATAATCCTCAAGGGGTCAGTATTAGTTAAGGGGAAGTGTGTCGTTATTCTAGACCTCCTTCTCCCTCACGTTTAGCCCCATTAGTTTTGAGATGTTCGCCCCATTAGTTTGGCGATTTAAAGACCTTTCGCCCCATTTGTTGTCAACATTAAGACCTTTCGTGTCATTTAAGTGATAGAGGTGGTCAAGTGGGATTAATAAGGGAAAATGAAAGATGTACTGAAGCTCAGTACAGTGAGAGCGAGAGAATTCGAACAAATGGTTTCAAATTGGATACATTTAGTTTCAGAAAAGATATAGGCAAATATTGGTTTGGTAACAGAGTTGTAGACATGTGGAATACTCTACCCAGCGCTATAGTGGGATACAAAACGATAGAGAGCTTCAAGATTAAATTAGATAGGGGAGGTGTGGCAGAGTGGTCTTGCCACTGGACTGGTAATCCAATGGACCCGGGTTCGAATCCCAATGTCAATGGGAAGATATTATTGGGATGGAATTTGTGTTGTACCTAGTATCAGTGCATTACCACAGCACACCGAAATGCCAAAAAAATACCCTCATTATTCCCTGATTAAATAGCATTGTATGAATATTCCCATATTCAAAAATATGCCTAGTGAGTTAATTGCTCAATAGGTGGTGTTGGAGAGTGAGGTCCGAGCCTGGGGGATGAGACTGTGAAGCGCAGAGGCGGAGCAGCTTCAGAGATGGAATTGCTTCGAGCCGTGAAACTTCGCATGTCTCACTCCCTAGACTGGAGCAAGACCTCATGGGCCTCTCCGTGTTCAGCGGTAGAGTGTAAAGGCTATCAGCCTATGCCTGAGAGGGAGTAGTTGGAATATAGAAAGAAAAGAAAATATATGAAATGGGTTGGGTGTGTGAGGGATCTGCCTTGTATGGGCCAATCGGTTTTCAGTAGACTCCTTTTTTTCATATAATAATAATAATAATAATTGTTATTATTATAATAATAATGCTTTATTCCAGACTCACACAGTACAGAGGGGACCATACTGGGGTCCATATACTGTATATCTTACAGTAACATAAAATATACATACTGTACACAGGCTACATAAAATAAAATAAAAAAAAATAATACCCAGCTTGCTAGTATGTATAGTTCACAGCACTGCCTCAACCAAAAACAGTGTTTATCAAACTATTGTGTATTTTAATTACCAAAACTACTGTCCTAATTGTGTACAGTACCATGCCTCACATCATTTATCTACCGGTACAGTATATTGCCACATTACAGTATAGAAATGCCGGTAACGCACTATGAGGTTCAGTACCGGTATGCTAATTCTGTAGAGTAGCAGACCTGAATACATTACTTAGGGTTAAATATAGAGCAACCTCCTCCAATGCGCCTGTCGCCTGAATCCTAGAGGTGTAGGCTACGCTATGCTTACTTAACCTTTTCTGTACCGGTAACATCTTTTATATTTTATCTTAGCTACATTTAGACGATTTTATGAAGCTTAGAAAGGATGTCTACCAAACAGAAGGCTACACACTATCTCAAATAATCCTTTTAGCTACCATATATCCTTTCCAAGCTTCATAAAATCGTCTAAATGTAGCTAAAATCAAATATAAATAGACGTCGCTGGTACAGAACTTCAGAAGGGGTTAACATTATCTCTCCCGCTTTTATCCAAACCCGCACATCTTTCCGCCCGAGAATGACCCTCTAATCACCCAAAGAACGAAATAATTGTTAAACATTTGGATTATGAAAGAAGACAAATCATTATTCTAATTTCCACTTACCGCTTCCAGAAACATCGAACGGGAGCCCCTCATTCTTCGTCTATTTTCCACATTTCTGTCCCGTGGTTGCTACTCCTGCGTAGTATTTCCGCACCCAGACATGAATGATAAACTTATACAACACAAACACGTAAAAGGAACCGTATAGAACACTTAAAACAGCCAAAATAATGCAAAGTATCACGAACAAATGACAACTTCCTTTACGATCCTTCTTCTTCTTCTTCTTCACGATGCACAGTGTCAACAGGGATGTAGCCCCCAGATAACTGCGCAAGTAGTACAAGACTTAATTAAGGTTCATGGCGAGGGGGCACGGTTTCTAGCACGTAACATACTGTAGATGGTGAGGAGTGTGCAGAAGACGAGTAACGGTGAGAAGCGGTAGTTGGAGGGTCATCAGAGGTCGGAGATCCTCCCCGTAGCAGCGAGGAACGTAGAGAGTCCAATGGAGATGATATGAAGATCGGTGGTGTTGAGAGGTGCTCCTCCAAGAATATGCTTGATGGTAAACTGCCCTCCCTGGCGGAGAATGCATTCCCTTAAGGCGACCCTGGCACCATGATATCTATGACAATGTAGTAGGAAATGTTCAACAGTTTCAGGGGTATTGCAGTGCTGGCAGTGGCCATCTTGGTGGAGACCTAGGCGATGCATATGTGCCGCCAACCGGGAGTGTCCCAGCCCCTACACGGCAAAATTTGTCGGGAAAATTATCTACCCTTGGAGATAACGCCCTATAGATATTTCGCCATAACCCTTGATATACGGTATGTCTTTTTTTGCTAGCCTAAAGAATTATAGGATAAATAATTATATATGATGTGTTTATAACATATTTCCATGGTTTAAAGGAGTAGTCATTTAGTGCGTTTTAAGGCGAAGTGTATTGATCGAAACGAAAACGGTTACAAAAAGCCTCCCCCCTCCCCCCGACTGCATGGCTCGGACAACTTTTATATAACAATATCTGGTGCGACGTCCTGGGGTTATTGTGATCACGGTATAGTAACATGTAAATGTAAATAACAGTAAAATGTAAAGTGACGTGGATAAACATAGACATATATAGTGTGACAGGACCCTAGTCTATTTGCTAAAGTTGTAATTTTTTGCATTTGAAGAATATATATATGGCTTTGAGGTAGTACCGGTATATGGCCGACGTCGCTTCAAATTTTACCGCGGAAATGCGATGATATTTTTGTCCACCTAATTGCCTAATATGTAGAGTAACGTCGATTGATATCGATAATGTTATTGTAGTAGGACCCAATCTACATGTTAGCATTGTTATTTGATATATGTGTAGTTTATATGAAGAGATATTTCGAAGATGTTGGTGGTTTTCGATTCGTCGGTCGGGAGAGAAGCTAGGCCTAAACGGATTCTCGTTTATCCCTTGCTCAACTTCCTTTAAATTCACGTAGTTTGCTTCTGACACTCATCAACTTTCACCCAGTGATGGCGTGTGAGGGTGTATGAAGGCCTAGGGGATGTGGAGAGATGATTTGTATAAGTATATGGCCAGCTAGAGGGAACAGATTTCTACGAAGCGAAATGGTGGCTGGGACTCGTGGGGGGAGAAGAACGATAGTGAGCCTGTAACTATGAAAGAACCGGCCTTTGGCCGGAACATTTGTCTACCGAAAAATGTACAAATTAATCTAGAATGGGGATCTGATGGATATATTTTTTAAAGTTTGATGGAGGTCTAGGGAGGAAACTAGAAAAATAATTAATACGTGAACAACTCTACCAAAAAGTGAACCATCTCTCCTTTAAGTTCGGGGTTCCTAATCCTACTTCATTATCTTGCCATTGACCCTTAACCCCTTCTTTACCGGCGACGTTTTTAAAATTGAATTCTTGATATTTTTAGACGATTTTGTGCAGTTTAAGAAAGTTCCAAGGTAGTAAAATTGGTTATGTCAGATAGATCGAAGCCTGTTAGTTGCTGGAGGCCCTTTTTTTAACGGACTAAAATCGTCTAATAGTAGCCAGAATAATGTTAGAATGACGTCATCGGTACGGAAGGGGTTAACTCTACATAATCCTCGCATATAATGCAGCCCGATAAGGAATACGGACCTACGTGTCATCGTACTGAAAGGGAAAGAGAGAGAGAGAGGGGGGGGGGGGACTATGGAGTATAGTAACTAACCCCTTCAGTACCGTACCGGCGGCGACTGTTTTATTTTATGCTAGCTACATTTAGACGACGATAGTCTGCAATCTTTTAACCCATTCACCACCATGACGTAATTGTATTCGTATCTTGGTTAGGCCTAACCTTAGACGATTTGTTTTTATCTGTAAATACTGTAATCTACCATTACGACTCAAAGGGGTAAATGCGATCACAATAAACCCTCTTAGTAACATAGGTCCTTCTTAAACTGCATAAAATCATCTAATTTTAGCCAGAATCAAAGGCAAAAAGGCGTCATGGTGTTGAAGGGGTTAGGCCTAATGGGTATATGTCCTTCCTAAGCTGAATAAGATCGTCTAAGGCTAATAGTTGCCAGAATATATTACAAAGGATGACACCGGTACAGAAGGGGTTAAGGGTGGAAACGGTACTGTTAGATGATCTTATGCAGCTTATGAAAACGTCTGTCTACCCCTTACAAGGTTGCAGCCTATCTCAATGAATCTCTTTAGCTACCGTACCCCATATAGGTAACCACCCTCTCTAACCCTTTTTTGTATTCCTAGCCAGTCATTATGATAAGCTATACCCTGTGTTCCATGTCTGCCCAAACTATTGAACATTAACCCCTTCTGTACCGGCGACGTGTTATTAACTATACCCTAGCTATAGTTAGACTAATTTATTCAGTTTAACAAAGACTTCAAGCAAGTAACAAGCTTCGAATTATCTCCCTTAACCCTTTTCACTACCACAGATCCTGCTTAAACTGTAGAAAATCGTCTAAATATAGGAATAATATTATCAAAAAGACTGCGTGGGTACGGAAGGGGTTAACCTTTATAATTCACAAAAGACTATTGAGTACCGTAATCCAGGGTAGCCTACTTATTAGTTATTACCGAAACTAGAGTACCGTAATCCAGGGTAGCCTACTTATTAGTTATTACCGAAAGACTATAGAGTACCGTAATCCAGGGTAGCCTACGTATTAGTTATTACCGAAACTAGAGTACCGTAATCCAGGGTAGCCTACTTATTAGTTATTACCGAAACTAGAGTACCGTAATCCAGGGTAGCCTACTTATTAGTTATTACCGAAACTAGAGTACCGTAATCCAGGGTAGCCTACGTATTAGTTATTACCGAAACTAGAGTACCGTAATCCAGGGTAGCCTACTTATTAGTTATTACCGAAACTAGAGTACCGTAATCCAGGGTAGCCTACTTATTAGTTATTACCGAAACTAGAGTACCGTAATCCAGGGTAGCCTACTTATTAGTTATTACCGAAACTAGAGTACCGTAATCCAGGGTAGCCTACGTATTAGTTATTACCGAAACTAGAGTACCGTAATCCAGGGTAGCCTACGTATTAGTTATTACCGAAACTACCACTCATTTTTTCTCAATTTTAGAAGGCTATTATAGATGTGTGTGAATTTGTGTTTTGTGTTCGTTGTTTTGTGTTCGTTGTTTTCTGTTCGTTGTTTTCTGTTGTGTTTTGTGTTGTCCCTGTTCTTGCTCTGTCTTGAGTCGCCCCCCCCCCCAAAAAAAAAAAAGGGAAAAAAGGAAAAAAAGGAAAAGTGGGGATTAAGCATGAGTAAATAGATAGATAGATAGATTATAGAATAAGGATGTTGCAAATATCAAAATAAAATGTGTTTCAACCACCGGAAATAAATTTTATGTGCACTATATAAAGCACTGTAAAAAAAAATCTCCCCATAATCTCCCCATTGACGGCAGTAAAACTCTTATTAACCCTTCTGTACCAGCGACGTGTTATATTTTATTCTAGCACTATTTAGACGATTTAAAGCAACCTAGGAAGGATCTGTTCTAGTTAAAAGGGTAGATCGAGATATTATTGCTAGAGGTCCTTCCTAAGCTGAATAAAATCGTCTAACAGTGGCCAGAATATGATAAAAAGGACGTCCCTGGTACTGACTGGGTTAAGATCGTTAGATATATACCGGTAATGGGGAAAAAAAAACACAAAAAATCCGAAATTCCGGAGATTGTAAATTTGTAACTAATTTCAACTACGGTACCTAAAACCAAAAAGAAAAGAACGTAAGATTAGGAGTAGTGGGCGTACCACTACCAACATACAGCATAACTCGTCTATAAAACATTAACCTAACCAAACAACCTAACCTAACCTAACCTAGTATTCATGTAGTACTAGGCTAGGCTAGGCTAGGCTAGGTTAGGCTAGGTTAGGCTAGGTTAGGTTAGGTTAGGTTAGGTTAGGTTAATGTTTTATAGATGAGTTATGCTGTGTGTCGGTAGTGGTACGCCCACTACTCCTAATCTTACCGAAAAGAACCATGGGAACATTATAGTCTATTTTTGTTCCAGCTGAGGGTAAATTGCCATGTTTCTATCATTGTTACTCGGCTATAAGGTAGATTTTGTAGTGAAAGATGATGGTTATTCTGAAAACTTGGCATTAATACGACACACAGCCATAGTAGTTTCATATATGTCCAGTAAGATTCGAGAAAACAGCTAATAAGGGATTCCATTTACCATCAGCTTGGTATAATTTCAACTACGGTACCTAAAACCAAAAAATAAAAAATAAACATGGGAAAATTGGTGGTAGCTTGGTAATTTAGTTTCCTAATCCAGCTAGTAATACTGTATGTCGAGCTAATCTATAGGCTATTAATTTCACCACAACACCAAACACCTCCAATGAAATTAATGAAAGTATACAAGGCATGTGATCCACCGGGATTCAATGCCTTACAGCCCATTTGCTCTGGCCCTTTTTCAGTTACAGAGGTCTACACGCTAGCCTATCTCAATTCATTATATTAGCTACCATATATCCTTCCTATAAGCTTCATAAAATCGTCTAAATGTAGTTGAAATAAAAAAAAAAACGTCGCCGGTACTGTAAGGGTTAAGTAAAGTTGTATATTAACTAAGTCTCCTAAAATCCTAATAATGTACAAATTAGCATAGGCCTACAGTACATTAAGTCTAGTTGTCGATTCCAATAACAACAAATAAAAAATAAAAAATAAATTGACGGTCTGATATAGCCAGAGAAATCCATGCCTTAGCCTAGGCGTTTTAGGGAGGACAAAAAGAGGTCGGATTGGCCCCAACTTGTCAAACCCTCCCACTTATATACTTTCTCCCTTGCTCGCTGTAAGGAAGTTGGGGGAGGGTGGTAGCTCCCTCCCTCGTTTTCTCTCCCTCCCCTTTCCTCCACTCCCCCCTCTCTCTCTCCCTCCCCCAAACCATCTCATTTCAGACCAACACATATATAATTATACAACACAAAATATCATTCGTAAAACACACACAACGAATTTTCAACCAGCCCAGGCAAAAGATACGATGCGGCAAAAGAGGACAACAGTATAATTAAATAAATAAATATATAAAATACAGAGAATTATCCGCACCTCGGGGCCTACACCTCGCCATTAGCAAATATGAGAATGGGAAGAGACGATGAATATCTTACCGTAATATGCGAAATAGATCCTTCCACGTCCTCCTAATACGTCCTAAGATTCCGTAGCGATGACGTGGTGACGGTGCAGATGCCGCGGAAGGCCACTATCACTCCCAAAACTTGATCTTTGTTGAGAATTTCCAGCACAGATACGGGCACCTAGGTCGCCATTGAATTTCTGTTACCAGCTCGGTGTTGAACCCTCTCCCTTCCCGACCTCAGTTAAAATGATCTAATATACGAACTTAAATACATCGATTTCCGTATGGATTAGGCATGGGTAAATTCAACTATATTATATATTCACCATATTTACAATCAAATATGTCCAAATATCCCTGGAAATGCCCTAATTCGAGCAAATAGTGGGGATATACAAATATGCAACATAAGTTAAATATATTCGTCCATGCCATGTTTAAGTGTCATATATAGGTATATATGTGTATTTTACTTCCTATAAATACTATAAATGCGGCCCAGGGCACATACATTTCGTAAAATTCACAGAAATGTAATGAAACAAACAATCCTTTATATTTCACAGAATAGCCATTAAGTGACCTCAAGGAGTGATTATTTCGAAAACATAATAGGTTGGCCAATTTACTATATCCCAATTATCACACAGCAATCCCAGTAATCAAATTAATCGAAGTATAATTGTGTTTAGAAGAACTAGAAATGAGCACTTGATCTTTAGAAATCTGAATTTTAGTTTTAGAATTCTGAATTTTGCTTCACTCAGGTGCTTTGAACGAATCAAGTGAACTTTGAATAAACCATGTTCCTATCTCATTCGGAAATTGTCCGTTTCATAGTGCATCGATTTTCCCAGAACTCTCGTCCACGCAAATTCCCTTTAGACATCGTTCATAGATAAAAAGGACACAAAACTGGCACAATTTTTAACTTTTTATATACCGTTGGATAGAGAAAAAAAATCTGCATCTTTTGGTTACCAAGAGAGCTCTGAAAGATGTCTCTAAGTGGGTGAAAATTGCGCAAACAACCCTGGAATTTACGGTATTGTTTCATCAAGGGTTTTAGCCCTGCCTGGAAAGCAACCTTCGACCAAAAGTTCGAACTATTCACTGGTGATCGTCTCGGTTGTTAACGAAGCGTTCATAAATGTTTCGACGGCGGTTTATCGACATATATCGTTCAGCTTCCCTGTGTAAATCTGAGAAATGCAAGGAGATAGTAGTATTGGAACGGTAAGTGAGTGTTGTGGCTGGCATCTCGGGATTTATTAACCTTCGTACGGCAATATTCGGCCTTTCTCAGCCTTGGTTTTCCTACACAGCACTACAGGAGGTAGCCAGATAATTGTGTTCAACTTGCAGGGTGAGACAATAGCTATTAATTTTATACAAGAGTAGATATTGCATACAGCCCATCCCAGCATCTCAAATATGCCGTATTTTACCCTTACATAGGTATTTTAAGTCTTGGTATCTCAGTATATTTATTCTGCAAAATACATAGAAGCTTGTAGCATCCCGTTGTGGCTTAGTGCATTCATTAAGAGTAATTTTAGTAGGCATAGACTGGTGGTTTCTGGATTGATCGAAAGGGTTTGAGAGGCTGAGCATTCTGGCAACACTTTATTTCATAGGGTTGGTTTGAGAGGGTGTGTGTGTGCGTATGTGTGTTTCAGAAAGAGAGAGAGAGAGAGAAGGAGAGAAAGAAAGACCGAGAGAGAAGAGGGAGGTTGTTTCGTCTGGTGGTGGTAGGCAAACACGTACGAACGAACGCACAAACGGAGCAAGGAGGTTATATAAGAGGAGAGACTTGGGTAGATTTTACCCTATGTGAGCGTGAAGCAGGCCCTAAAACTGACGGATTGTGAGCCAATCTGGCCAGGCCGATCGCCTTAGTGATCTTGGCCCCAATATTTTTGTTTTCTTTTCCACTCACTAAAACATTACGCTTTCCATAATGCAGTTGGGTCTGAGTACATGATTAGATCCATATCCAAAATCGAAAATGGATATTAACCCCTTCTATACCGGTGACGTATTTTGCTTATATTCTAGCTATGTTTAGACGATTTTGTGCAGCTTAGGAAGGATCTGAGGTAATTAAATGGATTGGTTGAGATAGTTTGAAGCCTTATTATTGCTAGACGTCCTTCCTAAGCTGAATATAATCGTCTAATACTTGCCAGAATATGATGAAAAGTACGTCCCTGGTACTGAACGGGTTAATCGTGATCGTGTATTCAACTTTTAACTGTGTTGGTGGTGTTATGGTTTAGGTACTTATGTTCTGGATGCGGTGTCCCAAGTTCGAATCCCGGGAGGACCATATGCGTTTATTAGTTTATTCAAGTGCATTGGGGTTTGTAATTGATGATTAATGTTAAGAACTGGGTGTTACTTAATAAGTTGAAGCAATAATAGGCTATAATTGTATGATCATGTGTAATATAGATATAAATAACTCTTTGCAATTTGTTACTGGTACCTAAATTCTCACCTCCGTCTGACATAAAGTTAAATCAATAATAGGCTATCATTGTATGATGATGTGTAATAGAAATATATATATACTGTATATGTATATACAGTAGGCCTATATAATATATATACAGTATATATACAGTATATATATATATATATATATATATATATATATATATATACATATATATATATATATATATATGTATATATATATATATATATATATATATATATATATATATATATATATATATATATATATATATATATATATATATATATATATATATATATATATATATATATATATATTATATATATATATATATATATATATATATATATATATATATATATATATATATATATATATATATGTATATACTGTATATACCCCGGTATATATATATATATACAGTATATATACGGTATATAATCTCTTTCCAATTTGTTAGCTAAATTCTTATTGGCTTCATTGTTTTAACCCCTTCTGTTCCGGGGACGTCTCTTTAACTTTATTCTGGCTACTATTAGACGATATTATTCAGTTTACATAGGGCCTCCAGCAACTAACAGGCGTCGAACTATCTCATTTAACTATTTTTGCTACCACAGATCGTTCATAGGCTCCTCAAAATCATCTAAATATAGGTAAAGTATGTATGTATTGTATGTACTCAGGCCCTGTGGGGGGGGGGGGGGTTGACTCGAGACAGAGCCCGAAAGTAAAATTAGATATACGTCGTCTGTACAGAAAAGGTTAATCTGCCTCCTTTAGTATCCTTCCACCTTGACACTGGGAAGATGAAAGGAATCTTGGCCTGAATATTGTATCCATTCGGCCCCATTCAGCCTACTGTTTACCCCCATTCAGGTGTTGATTTTTTCCTGGCGAGCGGCAGCTAGCCAGCATATTTAAAAAAGGTTTTTGACAGCAGGTTAAAATTGTACATTTTTCGATAGAAACATTTCTCCGGCGAAGCCGGATTTCTCCATACAATGCTGTCTCGCTATCGTTCGCCAGGAAGAAATCGACACCTGGATGGGGATAAACGTCTTAAAATAGTAGGCTGGATGGGGCCAAATTGATAAAAGCCAGAGCAAGAGAGAGAAGGAGAGAAAAGATGCAGGTGACCCCCCTTAACCCTTACTGTACCGGGGACGTTCTTTTAATTATATTATGGCCATGAGTAGACGATTTTATTAGGCTTAGGAAGGGTCTCTAGCCATAATAAGGCTTCAAACTATCTCCACCGACCCTTTCTAACTACCACAGATCCTTCCTAAGCTGCATTATATCGTCTAAATACAGTCAGAATACAATATAACACACGTCGCTGATACTCAAAGGGTTAAGATAGACGACGTTCAGATAGGTCCAGTTAATGGTTAAGATAGACTACGTTCAGATAGGTCCAGTTAATGGTTAAGATAGACTACGTTCAGATAGGTCCAGTTAATGGTTAAGATAGACTACGTTCAGATAGGTCCAGTTAATGGTTAAGATAGACGACGCTCAGATAGGTCCAGTTAATGGTTAAGATAGACGACGTTCAGATAGGTCCAGTTAATGGTTAAGATAGACTACGCTCAGATAGGTCCAGTTAATGGTTAAGATAGACTACGTTCAGATAGGTCCAGGTGGGTCCAGACTTGTTGGGATCGGTTTAGAAGGGTTAGAATAAGTTATCTTTGGTTTTCAAGTACTAAATTTGTTATGGTTTATTTTATATAAATATTTTCTCTAAATCGTGTTTTTAAAGCAAAATATAGCTAAAATGTAATATATTTTAAGTGAGTTTAGGTTTTAGATGTTAATATAAGTATCACACACGCAAACAATCATAATTAATTGAACATGATGAAAAATAATTAGCCCAAAACTTGATATAATACTGGGCCATTTCTATGATCAATAACTTTTTTATTTGTAAAGATAGGTCAATTATAAAGACAGATTCGGATTCAGCATTGAAAACTACCCCAGAAAAGTATGTTTTGGCGTCTCTCTACGAAAATCGGCAAAATCACATTTTCGGGTAAAAAGGATTGTAGCTTCCCAGATCAGGGAAATGAGGTTAGGTTACGTTCGGATAGGTCTTGCTGGGTTCAGACTTGTTGGAATGGGCTCAGAATGGTGCCAATAGGTCAACTTAGGTTTTATTATGATAATTATGTTGGGTTACTTTTGTATGAATATTTTAAGAAACAGCTGTAACACACATACGAACACACAGCCAGGTGGGGAGAGGGTCCCTTTAGAAGACAGTGACTTGGAACTGGGCTAACTTCTATGATCAATATATTAGCTATATGTAGAGATAGATCGATTATAAAGCCAGATTCGGACTCAGCGTCGAAAACTGCATTATAAAATTATGATTAATTATTTGTTTATGAATATTTCAAGAAACTGGCTGTAACACACTTACGAACGCACAGCCAGGCAGGGAGAGGGTCTCTTTAGAAGACAGTGACTGGGAACTGACCCACTTCTATAATTAATATCTTAGCTATCCGTAGAGCTAGGTAAATTCTAAAGCCAGATTCGGACGCAGTGTCAAAAACGGCCCCAGAAAAGTATGTTGACACGTCTCTAGGCGATAATTAACAAAATCATAAAATTCGAGGAAAAGGATTCTTGGCCCCCAGCTCAGCCTAGTTAGGTTAGGTTATGTTCGGATAGGTCCGGTTTGGTCCAGACTTGTTGGCATGGTTTCAGGATGATCTCAATAGCAATACTTAGGTTTTATAATCGAAAATTATTTTCGGTTATTTGTTTATGAATATTTTACTAAATATGTTAATTAATTGCACTAATTAGCTCAGAATGTTGTGTTCAAGTGTGTATCAGATTTGTTTTATCATTATATATTATATGTAAATTATACATTAAATTATATGCTAAATTAGAGTAGACAAACAGGAAAACGTTGAATATTTGTTCATAATTATGAAGTAACTACTGTACATATTTCTACATCTTACAGTAATCTTCTTTAATATTATTAATATAATTAATATTATTAAGGATGTAGCCTTATTTGAGATAGTCTTAACCCTTTGAAATTCCCAGAGATCCTTCCTAAGCTGTCTAAAATCGTCTAAAGGGCCTCCAGCAACTAACAGACTTGGAACTATCTCATATAACTATTTTTACTACCACAGATCCTTCATAGGCTCCTCATAATCGTCTAAAGGGCCTCCAGCAACTAACAGACTTGGAACTATCTCTTATAACTATTTTTACTACCACAGATCCTTCATAGGCTCCTCATAATCGTCTAAAGGGCCTCCAGCAACTAACAGACTTCGAACTATCTCATATAACTATTTTTACTACCACAGATCCTTCATAGGCTCCTCATAATCGTCTAAAGGGCCTCCAGCAACTAACAGACTTCGAACTATCTCATATAACTATTTTTACTACCACAGACCCTTCATAGGCTCCTCATAATCGTCTAAATATAGGTAGAGTAAAACTAAACACGTCGTCGGCACAGAAGGCGTTAACCTGCCTTGCATCTGGGCCCCAACATTATCAACGTTATGGAGGCCCATCTCCTTTTTCTCTCTCTCCCTCTCTTTCTGGATTATATCCATTCAGCCCCATTCAGCCTACTGTTTTAAGACGTTTACCCCCATCCAAGTGTTGATTATTTTCCTGGCAAGCGCTTGCGAGCCAGCAGCAGGCAAAATTTCTAAATTTTTCGATAGAATAATGTCTCCGGCAAAGCTGGATTTTTCCATACAATGTTGGCTCCTATCGCTCGCCAGGAAGAAATCGACACCTGGATGGGGATAAACGTCTTAAAATAGTAGGCTGAATGGGGCCAAATGGATACAAGCCAGAGAGAGAGAGAAGGAGAGACAAAATGAGGGTCACCCCCCTTAACCCTTTGAGTACCAGCGAAGTGTGTTACATGTTATTCTAGCTACATTTTGACGATAGTACTGTATGCAGTTTAGAAAGGATCTGTGGTACTTAAAAGGGTTGGTTGAGATAGTTTGAAGCGTTATTAGTGCTAGAGGTCCTTCCTAGGCTGAATAATATCGTCTAAATACAGCCAGAATTCAATATAACACACGTCGCTGGTACTCAAAGGGTTAAGATAGACTACGTTCAGATAGCTTCAGTTGGGTCCAGACTTGTTGGGATGGGTTCAGAAGGGTTGCAATAGATTAACATTGGTTTTCAAATACTAAATTGTGTTATGGTTTATTTTATATAAATATTTTCTCTAAATGGTGTTTTCTTAAGCAAAACATAGCTACAATGTAATGTATTTTAAGTAGAATTGGGTTTTAGATGTTGATATAAGTATCACACACACAAACAATCATAATTAATTCCACATTATGAAAAATAATTAGCCCAAAACTCGATGTAATACTGGGATACTTCTATGATCAATAACTTTTTTATTTGTAAAGATAGGTCAATTATAAAGGCAGATTTGGATTCAGCGTCGAAAACCATCCCATAAAAGTATGTTTTGGCGTCTCTCTGCGAAAATCGGCAAAATCACATTTTCGGGGAAAAGGATTGGAGCTTCCCAGATCAGGCTAATGAGGTTAGGTTACGTTTGGATAGGTCTGGCTGGGTCCAGACTTGTTGGGATGGGCTCAGGATGGTGTCAATAGGTCAAATTAGGTTTTATTATCGATAATTATATTGGGTTATTTTTGTATGAATACCTTAGAAACAGCTGCAACACACATACGAACACACAGCCAGGCGGGGAGAGGGTTCCTTTAGAAGACAGTGACTTGGAACTGGGCTAACTTCTATGGTCATTATATTAGCCATATGTAGAGATAGATCGATTCTAAAACCAGATTCGGACTCAGCGTCGAAAACTGCGTTATAAAATTATGATTAATTATTTGTTTATGAATATTTCAAGAAACTGGCTGTAATACACATACGAACACACAGCCAGGCGGGGAAATAGTGACTGGGAACTGGGCCAACTTCTATAATTAATATCTTAGCTATCCGTAGAGATAGGTCGATTCTAAAGCCATATTCGGACTCAGCCTCGAAGATTGCCTTAGAAAAGTATGTTTACACGTCTCTGGCAATAATTGACAAAATCATAAAATTCGAGGAAAAGGATTCTTGGCCCCCAAGCTCAGTCTAGTTAGGTTAGGTTATGTTCGGATAGGTCCTGTTGAGTCCAGACTTGTTGGGATGGTTTCAGGATGGTCTCAATAGCAATACTTAGGTTTTATAATCGATAATTATTTTCGGTTATTTGTTTATGAATATTTTACTAAATATGTTAATTAATTGCACTAATTAGCTCGGAATTTTGTGTTCAAGTGTGTATCAGATTTGTTTTATCATTATATATTATATGTAAACGATACATTAAATTATATGCTAAATTAGAGTAGACAAACAGGAAAACGTTGAATATTTGTTAATATGAAGTAACTGCTGTACATATTTCTACATCTTACAGTAATCTTCTTTAATATTATTAATATAATTAATATTGTTAAGGATGTAGCCTTATTTGAGATAGTCTTAACCTTTTGAAATTCCCAGAGATCCTTCCTAAGCTGTATAAAATCGTCTAAGGATGTAGCATTATTTGAGATAGCCTTAACCCTTTGAAAATCCCTAGAGTTCCTTCCTAAGCTGTTTAAAATTGTCTAAGGATGTAGCCTTATTTGAGATAGTCTGTTCCCTTTGAAATTCCCAGAGATCCTTCCTAAGCTGTATAAAATCGTCTAAGGATGTAGCCTCATTTAGGATTTGTTTTTTACACCATGCCCTTACGAAAGGATGGTTAAGCCGGTATCACACGAGAGCTTTAATAGTCAACATTCGATGATCAACATTTTTCTGGCAACATTTCTGGAGTATTTTGCGCTGGTATCGGAAACTAGACTGATGGTAGATGAATTTAGGTAACCGAAATCCTCTAAATGTTGACCTCATAAGCTGCCAGACCAGTGTTGAGGATAAATGTTGAGTGAAAAAGCGCTCGTGTGATAACGACTTTATGGAGCTCCGATCTTACTTCCAACTATTTTGACAATTTTACCAACACACATTATTATTATTATTATTATTATTATTATTATTATTATTATTATGTGTTGTTTAATACAGATAAGGGTTGTCAGTGCTTCTACCTATATATAACTTCTTTCTTTCTCTCTCTTTTATTTTTGTCGAGTAGACTGAAAAAACGCTTCCCCAGACTTCCTTCAAAATAATTGTTTACCTGATCGATCACCGCCAAAAACCGATCCCTGAATGGGGTGAAGCGTCTTATGATCGCCAAAAGGATGATGTGAAATGTCCTAAATTCTCCAAACTACCGGTAATGGAGTGAAACAAGGAGGGTCCAAACCCCTGTCACACACACACACACACACACACACACACACACACACACACACACACACACACACACACACACACACACCTCCCCGTTGCGTAACTGATAGCGCGTCTGGCTCACAACCAGAAGGTCCCGGGTGGGGAAGAGACATTTGGGCAAGTCTCCTAACGGTGTTAGGAGACTTGCCCAAATTCTGCCCAAATTCTTGCCCAAATTCTAAGCCTCTGTTCACCTAGCAGTATAAATAGGAACCTGGTATAAGTGGACGAAGTTGTGACGTCCCATCTGGGGTTGGTGATCGGTTACAAGGTGAGATGGGTATCGTACTGGTCAACCTAAGCTACTGGTTAACCCAGGATCCACACACAAGTGTGGATCCTGAGCGGAGCCAAACAAGCCACGATGGTATACGAATATTTCACTAAATATTCGCTTAGAGAATAATCAACGTTATTCCGACAACTATATCTTATATTATGACGGTACCATGGTTGAGCGTGAAGTCACAAAATAAAAATAATTAATATAAGTGTTTAGTGCTTTTTAGAAGCCTTTATATATACGAGTTCAAGAATTCACTGCGTCTACCTTCTAATGTTACTATACCGTGATTGTGATATTGATTTGTTTTATCAACTCTGCGTGAGCAGAGTGGTATCCCCCCCCCCCCCCTATAGTGGTACAATGTAGCCGAAATATCCGTCTGTCTGTCTGACCGGAAACACCTAGAATGGTAACCCATCCCAGAGTTGGGTATGCCGTTTTGATTTTGGGCAAATCGGCACGTCTACTTTATTATTATTGAGGGTTTTTATTGTTTTATTGACATTATCGAGGAATGTGTTTTTAATTTGCGCCCTAGACTTTAAAAGAAAAAAGGCCAGACCACTAATATACATACATACATACATCAAATACATACACACATCAAATACTCACACACATTACATACATAAACACGTATAGGCCTACTGTTGATACATACATACATTACATGCACATGCACATTTCATACATACAAACACACATTACATACATACATACATACATACATACATAAACACATTACATACATACACACATATACTGTAGATACATGCATACATTACATACACATTTCATACATACTGTACATACACACATTACATACATACACACATTACATACTGGTGATCTTCTTTCATATCTTACTAACTCTTGGTCATCCTCCTTTCGGGACTTCGGTGAGACTTTTTCTATTGCACTAGACATATCGAAAGCCTTCGATAGAGTCTGGCATAAATCTTTAATTTCTAAACTACCCTCCTTCGGTTTCTATCCCTCCATCTGTGCCTTTGTCTCTAATTTCCTTTCCGGCCGTTCCATAGCTGCGGTTGTGGACGGCCATTGTTCACTTCCTCACCCTATAAACTCCGGTGTTCCTCAGGGCTCTGTCCTATCTCCTATTCTCTTTCTAATTTTTATAAATGATCTCCTTAACTGTACCTTAATTCCCATCCATTCATACGCAGACGACTCAACCTTACACTACTCCATTAGTTTTTCAGAACGCCCCAGCCAGCAATCCCTCAACGACAAACGTAATGAAGCCATAGAACTCTTAAATTCTGATCTAAATACTATTTCCAATTGGGGCAGAGAAAACCTTGTTAACTTTAATGCTTCCAAACCCCAATTTCTCCATCTATCTACCCGTCAGGATCTCCCAGCGGACTATCCCTTATTCTTCAACAATACAAAAATCAACCCTTCATCTTCTCTCAATATTCTTGGTGTCTCTTTTTCTTCTGCTCTCATTTGGAAGGACCATATTACCAGTCTTGCTAAGGCAGCCTCCCAGAAGCTGGGTGTGCTCAACCGCCTTAGGGGGTTCTTTTCCCCTGCACAGCTTCTTGCTCTGTACAGGGGCATAGTGCGCCCTTGTATTGAGTATTGTTCACATGTGTGGGGAGGTTCCTCTCACACCGCTCTCCTAGACAAAGTTGAAAGGAAGGCCTTTCGTATCATTAACTCCCGTCCACTCACCAACTCTCTGCAATCTCTCTCTCTCCGCCGCAATGTTGCATCTCTCTCGCTATTCTATCGCTACTATAATAATCAGTGTTCCTCAGAGCTATCCCAGTGCATACCACCTCCTTTACGTAGGGCACGTGGTACCCGTCTTGCAACTCAATCCCACCCCTACTCTGTGCAACTCTCCAACCCAAGAGTGAAACGTTACTCTCAAACTTTCTTCTACTCAACAGCTGAGCTCTGGAACTCTCTCCCAGAATCAGTCTTTCCCTCTTCCTATGACTTAAATTGCTTCAAACTCCGTGTGGCCAGGCATTTTGGCTCGAACGTCCCTTGATTTTGGCCCTGTCACTCTTTCAACTATGGGGGAGGCACTCGCTATAGGCAGTTATGCCTTTTGCCTCCCTCAATCACATAGAAAAAAAAAAAAAAAAAAAAACACATACATAAACACATTACATACATACACACATATACTGTAGATACATACATACATTACATACACATTTCATACATACTGTACATACACACATTACATACATACATACATACATACATACATACATACATAAACACATTACATACATACACACATATACTGTAGATACATACATACATTACATACACATTTCATACATACTGTACATACACACATTACATACATACACACATTACATACAAACACACACTACTTACATACTACATACATACATACATACATACATACATACATAAACCCATTACATACATACATACACACATTACATACATACACCGGTTCCTCCTATATCACAGGCTTGCTATCGCTCGCTAGGAGAAAAAACCCAACTCCTAAATGTAACGAAAGGTTTTAAAAATAACGAAGAAATGCCGCAAAAGGTCTTAAAATAACCAAACTAATAGAGCACACGTCTTAAAATAGCCAAACTAATAGAGCACACGTCTTAAAATAACCAAACTAATAGAGCACACGTCTTAAAATAGCTAAACTAATAGAGCACACGTCTTAAAATAACCAAACTAATAGAGCACACGTCTTAAAATAACCAAACTAATAGAGCACACGTCTTAAAATAACCAAACTAATAGAGCACACGTCTTAAAATAACCAAACTAAGAGAGCACACGTCTTAAAATAGCTAAACTAATAGAGCACACGTCTTAAAATAGCTAAACTAATAGAGCACACGTCTTAAAATAACCAAACTAATAGAGCACACGTCTTAAAATAACCAAACTAATAGAGCACACGTCTTAAAATAACCAAACTAATAGAGCACACATCTTAAAATAACCAAACTAATAGAGCACACGTCTTAAAATAACCAAACTAATAGAGCACATGTCTTAAAATAACCAAACTAATAGAGCACACGTCTTAAAATGTCAAAACTAATGGGGCTAAACATGATGGAGGAGGGAGTCCAGAAAAAGAAACCCTTAAATGTTAAATGGGAATGACAGTAATAGCTTTTGATTGACCTTGATTTAGGCTGCGGGCGACGACAAACAAACAAACGCGGAGCAAGAATAGATATACGGTAAATATGATCGCCAATGTGTTGAAACCATTAGAATCGCGGAAAATGTTGTAAGGGGATGAGGAAGGGAATTGTAGTAGAAAGTGGGGGTGTCGGGGCTTAACCCAATAATGCAAACAATGCTCAGACAACACAAGGTCACCCTGAATTAGTGGATTTCATGACACAAGCCCCCAAGGATTACAAAGGAAAAACAAGCAACAACAGACATATATACAGTATATATATATATATATATATATATATATATATATATATATATATATATATATATATATATATATATATACCGGGTATATTGATAATAATAATATAAATAAAATATATATTGCTATGTTGCACAGCTGTGAACCCCGACCATATTGTTATAACCCAGTTGGTTCATTATATAGCTAAATGTCTGAAGGGGATTGTCTAGATAATTAATGGGTGTCTCTTGCTGCCTGTTATAAATTATGAATATTATATTATGCCTGGCTAGTGTTTAGTTTTCAGTGCTTATAGATAGATAGATAGATAAATAGATATACAGATATATAGATATAGACAGATATACTGTATATATATATATATATATATATATATATATATATATATATATATATATATATATATATATATATATATATATATATATATATATATATACTGTATATGTGTGTGTGTGTGTGTGTGTTAGTTTGTGGGTGGATGTGATAGATAGATAGATAGGGACAGTGAGTGTGCGTGCGTGTATGTGTGTGTTATTGAATGTAACCACTTGTCGTCCAGATAGTATTGGCAGAACACAACTGTATATTGTGTTTATTGATGAAGTATTGTTGTAGGATAACCACCAACACCACACACACACACACACATTATATATATATATACGGTATATATATAATGTATGTATATACTATTATTCCTTATCATTATTTAGCTGACGGTTAATTGTCATATTTCGATCTTGATTACTCATCTATAAAGAAGATTATGTAGCAGAATATGTAGTTATCTATGTATAGGCCTACTTGCTATTAATGCGACACAGACACAGAGTAGTTGAATATTGTTCCATAAGTTTTGAAAAATTAGTTGCTTGTGAATTAAATTTACCGTCAGCTGAAATGAAACGGAATATAGTGAAGCTTGTATTCCCACAGATCACTCCTAAGATGAATAAAAACCGTCTAATGATTGATTAGTTAAGTGTATGTGTCATTATTTTAGTGTAGACAAGGATTGACTAGACAAGGGCTAACCTATCCATCCCATATTAACCCTCTCCGACATATGACGCGATGTTGAGCCTATTAGGGATACTTTAAAGCCTTTGTTACCATCAGGGGTATTGAGTAACCTTTAGGTTAGTTACTTTAACCTCTGCAGTTGTCTTTGAGTTAGCTGTGGGCAAAAAACTAATTTTGGAGAGGTAATTATAAGTGAGATAACTCTATTTCTTATTGCTAATCTGGCAACCTCTGCGTCATATGAGCGTGAAAGGGTTAATATATCTGTACAATTATAGGAAATAAACTTAGGCTATATCGAGACAAAAACATTCATTTATTTATTTATGTATTTTTTTCTTTCGCACAAGCCCCAGCACTCAAATGAACGATGTAGCTAAAGGGATGTGTATTTGTGAGTGTGAATATGTGCGTGTATGTGTGAACGACTGAACATACAATTGACCACTTACGAGTTTCGTTCTATAAAGAAGTTGGAGCTGTAGATATCGATAATTCACAGAATTACCAGCTAAAATGCGGTTGTAGTACATTGATAGATACATAAACCCCATTCAACATACTCTTTATCCTTCAGAAACCTACATTATTATTGCATTTATATTTGCTATCGATGTCTACAGTTCCAACTTCCTTATAGCCTGGAACTCGCAAGTGGTCAATTGCACATAATTAGGCTGTGTTGTGCGTATTGGAAGTGATGACATTATTTACAATATTATAGTTACCCAATTATATCTGGAAGAAGAAAACGTTCAATTGAATTTTCTTTTGTACATACTTGATGGGTGTCTCCTTTATTTTAAATTAAATTTCTTGTCATTGTTTTGTTAAATCCCAATTATAATGATCGACATACTGAATTATCAATATTATCAAATGTTTTAAAGTTGATTATTAACATTAATATATTATTAGAGCTATACAACCAAAAGTTTAGGCTAGATACTAGAAGTGTGAATTGAGTATCATTTAAGGGAGCTCAGACGGTATTGTGCAGCATAATTTACTGGTTCGGCTCAATGGTTTAAGGAAGGGGTTTAGTTTACTCTCTAAGCCTCTCTTAAGCTTAAAAAAACACCCATAAGACCCTCCTTTGATATAAATTTGTACATTTTCCGGTAGAAAAATTTCCCGGCCGAAGGCCGATTCCTCTTCAAATACAGGCTCGCTATTGCTTGGCAGGAGAAAAATCGACACCTAAATGTCACGAAAGGTCTTAATATTGGCAAATAAATGGGGCAAAAGGTCTGAAAATCGCCAAACTAATGGGGCGAATGTTTTGAAATCTCATAACTAATAGAGCTAAACATGAGGGAGGAGGAGGACCCGAAAAAACAACTGCCTCCCCTTAAGTTATACGGTACAATTAAAAACAATCCGTTTTTCTAAGTCATAGGACATGTCATGGTACAATTACTACTATATACAGACAGGCAGTAATATTCCCAACACACGCTTGTTACAGGCAGCCTACCTTTTGTCTTCCTCATATATATATAACAAGGATAAAATGAATTAAAAAAGAAAGAGAAAGAAAAAAAACAAGAAAAAATAAAGAAACAAGAAAGAAAATGAAAGAAAAAGACAAAGAAAGAAAGGACAAAAAGGCAAACAGCTTCCTCTCTCTCCAACACGCCCCTTCTCCCCTCTCTACACTCTTCAGAAAAAAATTGGAAAATGTAGAATATAGATACGAGGTGCCGTTGTAAAGGCTTATCCCTCAATACCTTCACCTGACCTGACCTGATGTGACCATATTAGAAACACCTCATTGATAAAACGAATGAAAAAAATACAAAAAAACGAAAACAAAACAAAAACAAGGACAAAATAAAGACAAAAGAAGAAAGATAAAAACAAGGACAAAATAAAGAAAAAAAAAAAAAAAAATAAAGGCCAAAAAGTCATGTGACCATACTAGAAACACCTCCTTGTTCCTTATCCCATGCAATACCTGTGACATCTCTTTCATCATATGGCAACTATAAGACGATTTTATTCAGACTAGGAAGGACCTCTAGCCAAAAAAAAAACTTCAAACTAA
Source organism: Paralithodes platypus (assembly GCA_032716605.1). Taxonomy (NCBI): domain Eukaryota; kingdom Metazoa; phylum Arthropoda; class Malacostraca; order Decapoda; family Lithodidae; genus Paralithodes; species Paralithodes platypus. The sequence goes on along the minus strand of CM064577.1, from coordinate 28,777,059 downwards.
CTCAACTAAAAAATTTAGCGACCATAGTTCCTTCCTAATCTGCATAATATTGTCTAAATATAGCTAGAATACAATATAACAATGGTATTCAAAGGGTTAAGATTGACAGGTATCCTTATTCCCCAAGCCCCCACAAAACCCACCTTTCCCCTCTGTTCTAAGAAGGGTCATAGTATTTAAACCACAGTGTTATTAAGTAAGACATATCAAATGAAAGCAGTGAAGGGTTAACAAAGGAGTACAGGCACAGTCAATAATCGTGTTACGTCTTCACGACTTCAACTTTTACTATCATAAGAACATAAGACAAATGGAAGTCTGCAGAAAGCCTATTGGCCCATACGAGGCAGACCCCTTCTTCCCTACATCCCTATTTGTTCTGTTACACCTTTATACCCTACACTACATGTCTCACTATAACCTATACCACCTGCACTGCCTATATCCCCTACACTGCATCTATCTTATAGCTACCTAAAACATCTTTCACTACAACCTATATCCCCTACACTGCATCTATCTTATAGCTACCTAAAACATCTTTCACTACAACCTATATCCCTATATCCTTTCTCAATTTAAGGATATATATACTACTGTGTATATATATATATATATATATATATATATATATATATATATATATATATATATATATATATATATATATATATATATATATATATATAGTTTATAGATAGAAAGATATACAGTATATATACTGGAATATAATTAATACAAAATATATAATAATATAATGACCCCCCCCCCCCCTTACTTAAAGTAAGATTACATTATTGAAGAATATCAAGATTATACTGGAATATTAAGGTTGAATACGGATATTACGGTTTCCTGTGAATGTGAGGGTGGATTGACAAAGGCTCTCAACACAACACGTAAGGGGAGAGTTACACTCGAGGGATTTTTGTCTGGACCCTTTTCTCCCTCATATTTAGCCCCCATTGATTTTGAGATTTTAAGACGTTTGCCCTATTAGTTTGGCGATTTTAAGAACTTTCGCACCATTTATGTAAATGTTAAGACCTTTCCTGCCATTTAGGTGTCGTTTTTTTCCTTGCGAGCGATAGCGAGCCTGTAATTTAAGAGGAAACGGCCTTTAGCAGGGACATATTGCTACCGAAAAATGTACAAATTTATCTTGAAAGAGGATCTATAGGAGGTGTCATTTTAAGCTTGATGGACAAAAGGAAAGCAGAGAAGGTCAGGGCATATGGGGAAAGAATCCTACACATTCAACAAGGCAGCTTTACCCCACTAGTCATCACCACAGCTTTACCCCACTAGTCATCACCACATCTGGAGGGATTGGACTAGGCTTTTTATTAGATCAGCTATTGTCGGAATTTTATGCAACGCCCTTATGGACTAGAAGGGAGAAGGGGGTCCAGAAAAAACGGTCTGCTTCCCCTAAATTGTGGGCTTTTTCGGATCTGCCCCAGTGCTTCTCTTCTAGGCTACCAGAGATCATTGGAGAGAAGAAGCAACAGCCCAGGAGTCAAGGAGTGGCATTGATGAGGAGCCGCCTATCGTTCTCGTTGCCCAGATCAGCATTGATAGGTCTAAGGGAAATATGACTGTCTGCACCGAAACCAACAACAGCATCAGACATGGACTATGAGGCAGCAGTGGCAGAGAGGATGCGGCTGGATTGAGGTTACATGGTTGAGAGTAGTAGTATAGTAAAGCAGTATCTGGTGTTTGTAACTGCTATAGTGTAAAATGTAATGTATGAATAATTAGAAAAAATAAATATATAAAAGAAAGACAAATCCACGATGATGAGTCTGAGTGCGAACCCCGAAATGGGAAGCGGCTCTTTGAATATATAATAGTCCTGTGCATTGATGACTCTTCCGACCTTATTATAGTCCAGATGGGGGACGCACAGGCTGAGTGGTTAAACATTAAAATTAATAATATATAATTATATAAAAAGTTGCATTATGAGTGAGTGAGTGTGTGAGTGAATGGGTATGTGTGATGTGTCGCAGGAAACACTAGTCTTTATCGTCAGTATACCAGAGACAACAGTGAACTCCGGACACACACACACACACACAAAGCCACACATAGCAGCATTACTATAGTGTGAATAACATCTACTACTACTACTAATAATAATAATAATAATAATAATTATAATAACAATATTATTATTATTACTACTACTACTCACACAGAGAAAGAGAGCATAATTAAATAGTGAATATCATCTACTACTACTACTACTACTACTACTACTACTACTACTACTACTACTACAACCACAACAAAGAAGTAGGATCGAAGGATTTATTATATTGTTTACATTCTAAGCTACCACCACAACCACCACCACCACTACCACAACAACAACCACAACCACCACCACTACCACAACAACCACCACCACAACCACAACCACAACTACCACCACCATAACCACTACCACCCCCACTACCACAACAACCACAACCACCACCACAACCACAACCACAACTACCACCACCATAACCACTACCACCCCCACTACCACAACAACCACCACCACCACAACAACAACCACAACTACCACCACTACCACAACAATTACAAAGAGGTAGGATTGAAGGCCTTATAATTGTTTACATTCTCCACGCGATTTGCAGTTGATACAATGTTTTACTTCAAGAAGGAAATTATTATTATTTTATTATATTTATTATTATTATTATTATTGTTATTATCATTATTATAATAATTATTATTATTATTATTTATAATTATTTATTACTCTTATCATTATTATTATTATTATTATTATTATGTATTTATATATGTTTATTTTTTTTTTTTTTTCTATATTTCAAATACTCCCTCTCGGGCATAGGCTGACAGCCTGTACATCCAACAGCTCAACACGGTGAACCCCCCGTGAGGTCTTGTTCCAGTCTAGGGAGGGAGACATGTGAAGCACTTAGAGCTCCACTCACGGCTCGAAGCAGCCCCATCTCTGAAGCTGCTCTGCCTTTGTGCTTCACTGTCTCATCCCCTAGACTCGGACCCTCACTCTCAGAACGCCACCTATTGAGCAATTAACTCACTAGGCATTGCTCCCCTGTAGCATATTTTGAATATGGGAATATTCATACAATGATATTTAATTAGGGAACAATGAGGGTATTTTTTTGGCGTTTCGGTGTGCTTTGAGGTAATGCACGATACTACTAGGTACAGCAAAAATTCCATCACAATATTATCTTCTCATTGATATATCGGGATTTGAACCCGGGTCCATTGGATTACCAGTCCAGTGGCAAGACCACTCCACCACACCTCCCCTAGAAATCCATTAAGTTTAAAAATACACCTCCAAGACCCACCTTAGAGATAAATTTGTACATTTTTTGGTAGATAAATGTCCCGGCCTTTCCTCCTAAATTAGAATCTCGCTATCGTGGAATAATCGACACCTAAAGGGTATGAAAGGTCATAAAATTGACAAAGAAATGGTACGAAAGGTCGGAAAATTGCCAAACTAATGGGGCGAACGTCTTAAAATCTCGAAACCTATGGAACTAAACTTGAGGGAGAAGGGAGCCGGACTCGAACCACCGACAGTCAGGACGAGTGTCGAAGCTTTAATCCATTACAACACAGCGTGATGAAGGATACTTAACCTTTTCATATTTACATCAAGGAGAATTGAAATCCTACATGGAGAAAGTATTTCATTTCACACACATGTCGTAAGATCCATGAAGTAACATAGTTACAAATAAATAAGTTACCGAGTCAGGAAAAGTAGGGAAAGAAGAAGAAAACGGAAACAAAAAGGAAAACCAAACAACAAAGGACAAACCAACAACAAATAAGAAGAAGGAAGAAAACGAGAATCAGAACAAGTCCCGTGGAAAGAAAGAAAGCAAGACAAACGCAAAGAATGGAAGAAAGAAGGAGGAGAAACAACAACATTGTTGCCTCACCACCACCCCCTCTAAACATCACCCCACCAACCGATGTGCTCGAGTCGCCGCCATCACGCCAATTCTGCCGCTCACGCCCGGGAAAAGTATACATGTCACCATCACCAATTCCGGGTCCAGCAAAAGGAAGGCAGAACAAGAGGACTTCCCAAAACACAAAAGGCCCCAGATATCTCCTCTCCAGATGCGGCGCTCTTCCACGCTGCTCCTCCCACATCATGGCAGAAACTTCTGAGGGATATACCTCAACCCCCCTAATCCCCCCCCCCCCCACCCCCTGTACCTGTGACCTTCTGACACCTCAAACACCGTACCTGGGACATAGCAGCACAAGTCATGACCATCCCGACTTGCCCAATAGTGGAGCAGATAACTGCAAATTTCAGGAGAATCGTTCAAATGCTGATGCAAGCATGAAATTTGGTACATGTACCCTTCAAGGTCCATTCTTCTCAGAAATACCGCTGGCCACGCGAAAATCCAAGATGGCGGTCATTTTTCAAGATGGCTGCCGTGCCTGACCATATATTGCTTATTTTTTTTGTAATTATTACCTGGTGAACATTTTAAGAGAAAACTGTTTCTTGGTAACCAGATTAATGAGAAGCACTGTTTTAATCATTGTCATAGTCTATAATTGGAATTTTAGAATGGCATCCAAGATGGCGTCCATTAATTTCATATGTCCATATCTAAGCAACTACTGAACATAATTATATACATGATTTTTGGTGTGCACATACATTCTTTGGGTCAGATAATCCAATGGATCCATTTTCACATTTGTTAGTAAGGACTGAGGCAGTGATGAGATCTTGCAAATATAATAGAGTGATGTCAACACACAACCAGGGCACACTGGTAACATCGCTGCTGTGCAACTCAGCATGGGGTTCAGTGTCAGCTTATTTTACTCTACTATACTATAAGTTGTAGTGTAGTTTAATTTAGTGTCCCAAATGCTTTCTAACAGCCCCATATCAATTAGCTACTAGACAGTAGTTGGTAGTTAGTAGATAGAGTTAGATAGCCGCACCTGAATTGACAGGGTGTGCCAGCGCGGGAGAGCCGAGCCATGGGTAAGGGGGCTATACATGACTTGCTCATGTACTTACCTGGATGGTGTACAGATCACACGGGACTTAAATGGCACTGGATGAATGATCGGGCTAGAAGAGACATTGAGCTTTGAGGAGTGGTGTGCCATTCGTAAAGAGCAAAGCCCATAGTTCCACTTCTGGCACATGGTGCTGTCAATGGAGCTTGTCATCTTCTTGCTCATCAGGTCTTTCCGTGAAGCCAACTTTGCTCTCTATTGCCAGGCATTGAGTGAGTTAATCCCCTTCTTCTTTGCCAATAACAATACAAATTATGCCAGGTGGCTTCCAGTCCACCTGAGGGACATGCTCACTCTGGAGAGCACACACCCTGCGCTGTCTCAAGAATTCAAGAAGGGAAACTTTGTTGTCCACAAGACAAGTCGTGACTTCTCCGCAATGGCCCTTGACCAAGCCCATGAGCAGGCCAATGCCATCATCAAGGCTGATGGTGGAGCCATAGGGCTCACTGAAGACCCAGCAGCACTTAGGCGATGGATGGTTGCTGGTCCTGAGGTAAGCCGTTTGGTGTCCCTGTATGAACAAGAGGCTCAAGCTAAAGAGTCAAGTGAACACACAGCTCACCACAAGCAAACACCGCAGGCACAGCTGACTTTCCTGGAAAGAGTCAATAAGCTGTCTCTGACTTTGCAAGAGTTGGGCAGTCCTTTCCAGGATGACAGTCAAGAGCTGTATTCTATTGACAACAAAGACATAGCTCACCCCAGCTCAGTGGAACTTCTGCAGATTCACTTGGAGAGAGGCCAAACTAAATTCCAGGACTTTTCTGAAGCCTTAGCAAATAATCTAGTTTCCTTCTATGAGTCAATCAAGAGGAACAAAACTGACTTCTTCAGGCAAGAATCTGCTCCTATTAAGCACTCAAAGCAGAAGCTTCTGAAGGAGGACTACAAGCTCTTCTCAAAGCTGTTCATCTCCTGTCAGAGCAGACAGTGTGATCTGCAGGAGTTCTTCCAGCATGAGAATCAGACATTCCCAGCTGCACTGAGTGAGGGTGGAAGGCTGTACACTTGCCAGAAGTCTCAACTGACCTCTATCTTGGAGACTCATGTTACATCAACAGACGAAGAACCAGAGACCGATGTCCTGATTGTAGATGGGTGTGCTTTGGTCCATGTCTTGCCACCAAAGAGAGGAAAGACCTTTGAGGGCTATGCAACTCTGGACTTCCTGCCATTTATTCACAGCTATGCTACGAAGTACAAGACAACACATCTTGTCTTTGATGTGTACAACCCATCCAGCCTCAAAGCCGAGACCAGGTCTCAACGTGGCCAGGGAGGAAGACGCAAGGTGACAAACAAGAACAGCATTCCATCCAATTGGCGTAACTTCCTTAGGCATAATGACAACAAGACGGAGTTGTTCCAGTTCCTGGCAGACAGGGTTGCCCAAATGTCTGCACCAAACTTGGTAATTGTCACAAAGGGATCTGCAGTCCTCAGCACTCATGAAACTGGTCTTCAAGGACTGGACAAGTGCTCTCATGAGGAAGCTGACAGCCGCATCTTTGTGCATGCCAAATATGCTGCAGAACAAGGGAGCAAAGCCGTCATGGTCAAGGCAAATTATACAGATGTTGTGGTCATTGCAGTGAGTGCCTTTCTAGCCCTTCAGAGTTTGGGGCTAGAGCAGTTATGGGTGGCATTTGGTCACGGTCAAAGCCGGCGCTGGATCAGTGTGCATGGCCTGTATCGCTGTATGGGGCAGGAGAAGGCTAAAGGCATGTTATTCTTTCATGCCTTCACAGGGTGTGACACTGTTTCAGCCTTCCGTAACAAGGGAAAGAAAACTGCCTGGCAGACATGGGATGTTTGTCCAGAGGCCTCCCCTGTCTTCTCCAAGCTGAGCCAGTACCCTCTTACAGTGGAAGATGGTGACCTGGAGATACTGGAGAGGTTTGTCATACTGATGTATGACAGGTCCAGCACTGCTACCACTGTGGATGAGGCCAGGCTTGACATGTTTGCCAGAAAACAGAGGCCTTATGAGGCCATTCCACCAACAAGAGCAGCTCTGCTTCAGCACACTAGACGAGCTGCCTTCCAGGCTGGTTGTGTTTGGGCCCAAGCAACCCAGTGTCAAGCAGAAGCAGAGAGTCCTGCTGACTGGGGATGGCAGAAGGTTGGTGAAGAATGGCACGTCTTCTGGACAGCCAACTCCCCCATAGGCAAGAGTTGCGAACAGCTGACCAAATGTGGCTGTAAATCAGACTGTCGTGGAAGGTGCAAGTGCTACAGGCTGGGTCTCTCCTGTACAGCTCTGTGCACTTGCACAAATGCACATGTGAGTCTTTGATTCTATGGTATTTTTACTAATGTTATTTGTACTCAATGGATATGTATAAATGGTGTGAATTAGGCCGTTTCCTACGATATAATCTTCCTTCACTTTGTCTAGTTACTTATGACCCTGATGAGTTAATAATGTGACAAGTCTTTCTAATTCTCTGACCTCAAAAATGTAGGATTAGATGAAAAAATCATTTGTCTAGCTCTACTAATAGCCAAGATATCACAAAATTTGTCTTTAACCCCAGAAGGCTGATACGCTACTCAAATAGCACGGCTTTAAATAGCCTTTAAATAGCCTGCTGATGGCTGCTATTTACTTGTATGACGTCACGGTACTTTTGCGGTAATTTTCACCGAGTTCCAATATCACCGAAACTACCGTGATGTCAACACAATGGGTTTAAGGAAATTTCACTATGGCAAAGGTGCGTAAACACGGAAAATCACGGAAAAGTTACCTCACGAAAACAAGCAATATCTCAGTAACTACTGGGCCTATGGAGCTGAATTGTTTTACGAGACAAAAGCTGAAAGTGCCCTCTCTCACGTGGTTTATGACTCATTTCTCTATCTTTATTCTTTGATTAGCTATTAAGCCATAAACACTACCGAAAATCGCCAAAAAAATCCGGCTTCCTTGGGTTAATGGCGGCCATCTTGGACGCCATCTTAGTTAAAGTCTAATATGCAACTGCTTTGGACAAAATTACCTTCACTTACCACGTTAGAGCCAAAAAAAATGGCTTGGACAGTATTCATGTCTTATTTCTTTCAATTAACTGACCCATAACAGTAGGGCTCAGTCAGATGTGTCGGCCATCTTGAAAAATGGTCGCCATATTGAATTTTTACGTGACCAGCGGTATGTGCTTTGAAAGTGAGCTTTGAAGAATACCTGTACCAAATTTCATGCTTGCATCACCATTTGAACGATTGTTTCACTTATCTGCTTCACTTCCCTACCTAAGAACTATTGTCTCTCACACCATGGTGCCTGAGATACATTAGGATCTTTTCTAGGCTTGCAGTTCTGACATTAAAAGTAGAAATAAGGACATGTTCCCAAAACACTCTTAATATCAATTCAACACTCTTGGAGAAGTCTTTGCCATGGCCGCTGCAATAGTCAGGGCTTTGCGAGACACCGTCACCTAAACGGCACTCTGCATACAAAGTCCTTACACCATATGTGCCAGAACATTGGTCGAGGACATAATTATTATGTTTGTAAAAAGACCAAAAAATCCAATCATCAGGGTTCTTTGAACACTCTTATAAAGGTCAAAGGTAGTTGGGAAAGATAGTACGGCCATGGCCACACTTCTTCCCCATGTTCGCCTGATGAATAGTTACTCTGTCATGACTTGAGCGACTGTTCATTAAAGACCCAACATTCAAGAGTACCGGAACAGAAATTCGTCACCGACTATTATAACGGTCAGGATAGTCGAGCAGTCATAGTGCGGGACATGTCCTCACTCATGCTCGCGTTAGTCCGATAGTACGCCCCCTGTGTCATGACATAAGGAACTACTATTAAAGGCCCCAAACCAGATAGTCCATCTGTAACCCCCACCCCATTGACCACATGGCAAAACCACCTAAGCGGCCCGACGAAGGAAGAAGAAAGGACATTAGCAACTAACAAATAGATCAACAGTGTTCAGTGTTCCTTCAAGACTCTATCCAGTGTTAGAATAGAAGTGGTAGCGGATTCTCTAAGTTCGTCGTGCATCCTCGCCCGTGCTCGGCATTTATATTGTTGTGTTATATTCCATGTAAACAGTGTATCATATAGCTTAAGTGTATTTCTGTCGTTGTATCAAGTGACCATTAATAAGAAAACTCATGCGAGTACTCGGTGTTATATTTATCCTTTACGACTTTTGTGCATGTGTAGTCTGACTATAGTTTCTCCAGTCAAGTAAGAACCTACCCTTGTCCAATCAACCTCAGTAAAAAAACTGTCTCTGTGGCGCAATGCATAAGTGTGTTGATTTTCGGTGTGAGCGTCCTGGGTTTGAATCCCCGGACTGCCACATGTGTTTGTTAATTTCATTAATCGAGTTTAGGAGTAAAGTTGGTTGGTGGAGAGAACATAATAATAACAATCCATATTCCAGGATACCATACAGAGATTTCCCTTCGCCTTAATATAGATAGGAAAAAGTTAAGTATCCTTTATCACGCCGTGGTGTAGTGGATTAAAACAAGGACACTGGTCCTGACTGTCGGTGGTTCGAGTCTGGCTTGGAGTATGGAATCATTTAGTAGCTCACGTGTATTTGTGAGATATATTTGATACATATAAATATATATATACAGTATATATATATAAACAGTATATACTGTATATACAGTGTATATATATATATATATATATATATATATATATATATATATATATATATATATATTGTATACAGTATATTGGCACAGAATGGTCCTGTATGAGTGTGCATGTGTTTACGTACATATGCATACGTGAGTGTGTACATGTGAGTATATTATGCCCATATACAGTAAGTGTGTGTTTCTACTGTTTATGTGCAAGTCCAGGAGATGACTCAGGAGACGTTATAATGTGTTTTCCCCCTTGCACAAACCATCCGCTGAACGCTCTACCCACGTCACCACACACACACACACACACATTATCAGCTGTATTAAGCCTTTGAGGATTATGAGGCATTCTGACAGTTGATTCTGGCTATCATTAACTTACAATTACTTACAAATAAACCTAATTAACCCCTTGAAGCTCTGACGCGTTTTACCAGTTTATATTTAGCTGTCATTAGACGATTTACTGCAGCTTAGGAAGGATCTGTGGTTACTAAAAGGGTAAAGACTATCTCAATCAACCCTCTGACTTCCTTATACCCGTTCTAATCTGAATATAATCGTGTAATAATAGCCAGAAAACATAACAAGAAGCGCGTCATCGATCCTCAGAGAGTTAATGAAATCAGTTTCCTCCCAAGACCTTCATCAAGCTTAAAGAACATTCCTAAGATCCCTCTTCGAAATGTATTTGTAAATTTTTTGGTAGAAATATGTCCCGACCAAAGGTCAGTTCCTCCAAAAGTACAGGTTCGCTATCGCTCACCAGGAAAAAATCGACACCTAATCGGTACAAAAGGTCTTTACATTGACAACAGATAAACTAATGGGGTGAACGTCTTACAATCGACCAACTAATGGGGCTAAACATGAGGGAGAAGGGGGTCCAGAAAAAGCAACTACCTCCCTCTTAGCCCCTTAACCTCTGCTGTACCGGCGACGTCTTTTTAGATATATTCTGGCTACTATTTGACAATTTATTTCAGTTTAAGAAGGGCCTTCAGCAAATTAACAGGCTTCGAACTATCTCCCTTAACCATTAACAGGCTTCTAACTATCTCCCTTAACCATTAACAGGCTTCTAACTATCTCCCTTAACCATTTCCACTACCACAGATCCTTCTTAAACTGCACACAATCGTCTAAACATAGCAAGAATGATATGAAATAGACGTCGGCGGTACAGAAGGGGTTAATTAAGGCGATAGTACAAGATGGAGAGGCCCCCGGATACCACTCATGTGTATATACTGAAAATACTGAGAGAGAGAGAGAGTGAGTGTGGGAATGTGTTTGTATGTGTATGTGTGTGGGGGGGGGGGGGAGTCAGTGTGTGTGGAGGGGATGGGTGTGGCAGTGTGTGTGGAGGGGAGGGGGGGGTCAGTGTGTGTGTGGGGGGGGGGGGGGGGGGAATGTGGGTGTGGGTGTCAGTGTGTGTGGGGGGGGGGGGGTGGATGTGGGGGTGTCAGTGTGGATGTGAGTGTGTGTATGTGGGGGAGGGGGGTGTATGTGGGTGTCAGTGTGTGTGGGGGGGGGATGTGGGTGTCAGTGTGTGCGTGTCAGTTTGTATGTATTCTATGTGTATGAAGGAGACAAAAGGCAGGCTGTCTGTAGCGAGTGTCTCTTCCAATGCCAAAAGAGTGACAGAGAGCCAAATTCAAGGGATGTTGGGTTATCTCTCTTTCTCTTTTGTTTCCTATTTTTGTTCTCACTCCCCCCCCCCCCCCCACCCCCACCCCCCACCTTCCTCCCCCCCCTCTCTCTCTCTCTCTCTCTCTCTCTCACTCACTCACTCACAAACACATACACACACTCAGCTCTCTCTGACACACACACACACTGCCACACACTATCGCTCTCTCTTTCTCGCTCACACCCCCTCTCTCCCTCACACACACACACACACATATACACACTCTCTCTCTTTCTCACTCCATCTCTCTCTCTCTACCAGCACAGGATATGCAGGGGGTGTTGAACCAGAAAACACCACCACCACTTTTCCGAACTCTTGCCCCATCACACACACACACTCGGTAATATGCGTCACCCGATAACACCATTCCATCTGACCTCATTATCCCTTTCCAGATTCGATTACGCCTTTCTTTTCCCGTTAATCATCAGTTGAATAGTCAGATAAGTTAAGCACTGTACAAGAACCTACACTCATAATTAACTCATGCGCATTATATTTCCACATATATAAGATCACGTAGAGGAACAGAACTTATGTGGCCCACTGTACAGCTGTCGACACATGAAGTAGATACAGGCACTCATAAAAATTCGTAGACCTCATCTATTTCTTATTATGAAAGTATATCTCTGGAAACGAATTGATGAATATAATTGTCTATACATCAACTACAAAACTATATATATTATTTATTGAAAAGCAAGTTCCATCCAAAAATCAATCCAGATAGTTATAATAGCATAAATAAAGACATAGGGGATCCACGAATTATTATAAGTGACTGAACCTGTGTTGTAGATGTGCGGATCAATATAATGTTCTTGGGTTCATAATAAATTACAGGCTCGCTCTCGCTCGCCAGGAAAGAATCAACACCTAAATGATACGAAAGGTCTTAAAATTGCCAAACTAATGGAGCGAATGTCTTAAAATCGCCAAACTAATGGAGCAAACGTCTTAAAATCTCATATTCTGTTTTATCTTCGCAGGGCAGGATGACCGAAGTTGACCAGGTTCACGAGGTGACCTACCGCCGCCTGCTGCCCCTACTGGTCCTGCTGGGGGTCATAGCCAACGTCCTGTGTCTGGCGGTACTCAGTAGGCCGGCACTCAGGGTCACCAAGGTCAACAGGTCAGTCTAGGTCAGGTCAGGTCATGTGGGGTCATAGCCAACTTTCTGAGGCAGGGCAACACTCAAGGTCAACAGGTTAGTCAACATCAGGTCAGGTCAGTCAAGGTCAGGTCAGGTCAGGTCAAGGGGGGTCATACCCAGCCATCAATGTTAGGCTGGCACTCAGGGTCAACAGGTCAGTCACGGTCAAGTCAGGTCAGTTCAGGTTAGGTAAGTCAAGGTCAGGTTAGGTCAGTCAAGGTCAGGTCAGGTCATGTTAGGTCACTTAAGGTCAAGTCTTTTTAGGTCAGGTTAGGTTAGTCAAGGTCAGATTTTACACTATAATTTGTTTATTTTGCAAGTTTTACCTTATAATTTCAGTTACCTCCTGGCGCTGTCTGTGTGTGACCTGATGGTGTGTGTGTTCCATATCCCCGTCATCGTCACCATCACAGGGTGCACCTTCTCAACCTATTGTGAGGTACTGTACACGGGGAAAAAAAAAAAAAAAAAAAAAAAAACACCCATTGACAAACGAGACAAAAACACCAATTGACACACACACACACACAGACACACACACCGAACAAACACACCGATTGACAAGCACACCATAACAAAAACACCATAGCAAAAACACCCATTGACAAACACCCCAAACCCAAGACACCAATTGATAAACCACATGTAAACAAAACTCTATACACAAAAACTCCCATTGACAAACACGCCATAGCAAAAACACCAATTGAAAAACACACCAAAACAAAACTGCATACACAAACACAACATTGCCATAATAAACGTTGTCATAATAAACGTTGTCATAATATATGTTGTCATAATAAACGTTGTCATAATAAACGTCATTATAAACGTCATAATAAACGTTATCATTATAAACGTTGTCATGATAAACGTTGTCATAATAAACGTTGTCATAATAAACGTTATCATACTAAACGTTGTCATAATAAACGTTGTCATAATACTGTATATGTTGTCATAATAAACGTTGTCATAATAAACGTTGTCATAATATATGTTGTCATAATAAACGTTGTCATAATAAACGTTGTCATAATATATGTTGTCATAATAAACGTTGTCATAATAAACGTTGTCATAATAAACGTTGTCATAATAAAGTGCCGCACTATACTCTGTTACAAATAAGTAGGCCAAAACTCTTGAACATTAGCCTCTATAACTCACAGACGACTAGAGTAATCGAGCTAATATTCCTACCATTTGGGAAGGGTCAGCCAGGGAACAGGCGTGGCACGTTACATCCCATTTGATCCAGCCCTTTTTGAGTTACAGAGATTAGGGGTCACGATATCTGGCTTACCTATATATAAATGAACTACCTTACCCCTAGACCAACCGACCTAATAGCTAACCCAGGACCCCTAAAGGCCTTCTACTTCAATTACAGCCCATTTACTCTAGCCCTTTTTGAGATACAGACGTTGGCTTACCTTTAATGAATAGACTACCTTACCCCTAAACCCAACCGAACTTATAGCTAAGTAACACCCCGTTCTTAACATTAATCATCAATTACAAAACCCCAATGCACTTGAATAAACTAATGAAAGCATATGGTCCTCCCGGGATTCGAACTCGGGACACCACACCCAGAACATAAGCATCTAAACCATTACGCCACCAACCCCTACAGGCCTTCTACTTCAATTACAGCCCATTTACTCTAGCCCTTTTAGACCAACCGACCTTATAGCTAACCCAGAACCCCTACAGGCCTTCTACTTCACCCACTTTGGTTGGACGCTGGTGGGAGTCTTCCAAACCTTTGGGACGTACACGATCCTATGGCTCTCCCTGGATCGCTTCATGGCGGTGTGGATGTACGATCTATACCCGAGGATCCAACAAAGGCCGCACGTCATCCGGAACCGATTGTTGGTCACCGGATTCATGTGTCTAGCTCTGCATGTGAGTACCAATAAGTTCCATTTTCTTTCGTGGATTATTTGCTTGAGGATCATGACACGTTTTGACAGTTTAGTCTTGGCTATCAGTAGGCGATTTGATACAGCCTACGAAAGATCTGTGGGAATTAGAAGGGCAAAGAACTAGGATAGATGATGTTCCGAGGTTGCCAGAAAAGTACGACATCCACTTGCTTTCTGTAGTAGTTTCCTGAGGATCTCATTGTATCGCTTAATGGGCCGCATGTTATCCGGAACAGGCTGATAGTTACCGGATGCATATGCTTAGCCTTACTATAGTCCGTTCATTAAAGATAGGCCAGGAATCGTGACCCCCAACCTATGTAACTCAAAAAAGGGCTAGAGCAAATTGGCTGTAAATTTCCACACCTATTCCCTGCCTAGCCCTTCCTAAATGGTAGTAATATTAGCTCCATTACTCTAGTAGTTTTTTTAGTTATAGAAGTTAGTGGTGAAGATTTTTGGCCTACCTATAATGAATAGACTATAGTTACCAGATTCATATGTCTAGCTCTACAGGTCAGCGAAGTTCAGTATGTTCAAAGTCTATATACAAGTTGTACACAGATCTTGAGTATGTTGGTTGGATGATATGGGAAGGTTCCGGGATGGGTAGGATAGATCACTTTCTCCAGTTGTTTTCCTTACTGCCATAATGCAATCCACTGACTCTCCTTGAATGTACAGTCGCGCTAATAAGTGATGTCTCGGCACCAAGTATATTTTGATCGAGAATTGGTATCCGCAATGTCTAAGCTTCACTTCTTCATATCGGGTGAAAGTGGTGTCCCCCAAGGATCTTTATTAGGCCCAGAAACCTACCAATCGCGAATCATAGCTATTGTCCTGTTGGCCAAATAAGTCATGACTCGGCACCAAGTATCTTTTGATCAATAATTGGTATCAGCAATGTCTAAGCAGGATTTCTTCATTTCGAGTGAGATATACAAACATGTTCCTACACTTACCCACCCTGTTCAACATCTGACAGACATTAATAGAGCACAGAGCAAGCCAAACGTAATGACAGCTGAGACATGAATTATTAGCGCGACCGTACCTTACCCAACCATCACGCTTACCCAGCAGCGTACAAAACTCCAAATAACTTAACGGGAGATGGGTCGTTTTTTCGGGATCCCCTTCTCCCTCATGTTTAGCACCATTAGTTTTCAGATTTTAAGATATTTGCCCCATTAGTTTGTCGATTTCAAGTCTTTCCACCCCATTTCCTTGTCAATATTAAGACCTTTCGTGCTATTTAGGTGTCGATTTTTTTTTCTTTTTCTGGTGAACGATAGTGAGCCTGTAATTTGGGAAGAACTACTGAAAAATTTACAAATTAGTCTAGAAAGGGGATCTAATGGATGGTTGTTGTTGTTTTTTTCTTTTAAAGTTTGATGGAGGACTAAGGAGGAAACTAGAAACATAATTAATAAATGAAAACATTGACCACAAATTTAACTATCCCCCTTTAACCCATTCAGTACCAGTGACGTCCTTTTCAATATATTCTGGCAACTAATAGACGATTTTATTCAGTTTAAAAAGGGCCTCTAGCAAATAGAAGTCTTCGAACTATCTAACTTAACCCTCTTTACTACCAGATCCTTCTTAAACTGCACAAAATTGTCTAAGTATAGCTAGAATAAAACTAAAAAGACGTCGCCGGTACAGAAGGGTTAAACTGACATTCCCTTTTCAGGTGTTGTATAATGATCGACGCAGAGGTTACTTGTTCGTCAAGGAAGGGAAGCGAGCAGGCTGACATTAACTGTGAATAGGGAGGGTGGAGAGGGATGTCTATAGTCTATTCGCTTAAAGGGGCCCTCACACAGTCAGGAGTGCGAGCTAGAGCCACTAGGAGTAGGGGAAAATTCGGACTCGCGGGCCTATTCGCGATGAAAATCGATGACTCCTAGTGACTCTAGCGACTCCTGTTAGACTCCCACTCGCTCGCGGTGAAAATCGATGACTCCTAGTGAATCTAGCGACTCCTAGTGACTCCTGTTAGACTCCCACTAGCTCGCACTCCTGACTGTGTGAGGGCTCCTTAAGTAGGCGAAAAATTATGACCTATAACCTCTGTAACTCAAAGACGACTAGAGTCGAGCTATTATTTCTACCATTTGGGAAGAGGCAGCCAGGGAATAAATGTGGAAATTTACAGCCAATTTGCTCTTGCCCTTTTTGAGTTACAGACGTTAGAGGTCATGGTTTCTCGCCTACTTACAACGAATAGACTATAGCTACCATTAGATGATTTCTATACAGCTTACTTACCTTAGATACTCATTCCAGGTTGTATACATGATCCACGCAGAGGTTACGTGTTCGTCATGGAAAATAGACGACAGGCTGACATTAACCCATACAGTACCGGTGACGTCCGTTTCATTAGATTTAGGCAACTCTTAGACGATTGTATTCAGATTAGAAAAGACCTCTAGCAATAGTAAAGCTTCAAACTATCTCAAACAACCCTTTTAACTACTGCCGATCCTTCCTAAGTTTCGTAAATATCGTCTAAATATAGCTAGACTAGATGATAACACACGTCGCTGGTACAGAAGGGGTTAACTGAACAGGGAGAGTGGTTAAGGATATCTGGCTACCACTAGATGATTTTATACTTACTTACCTTACTTACTTGCCTTAGATACTCATTTCAGGTTGTATACATGATCCACGCAGAGGTTACGTGTTTGTCATGCAAAATAGACGACAGGCTGACATTATCTGTGAACAGGAGTGGTCAAGGATATCTGACTACCACTAGATGATTTTATATAGATTACTTACCTTAGATACTCATTTCAGGTTGTATACATGACCAACGCAGAGGTTAAGTGTTCATCATGGAAAATGGACAACCAGACAGACATAAACTGTGACCAAGGAGAGTGGGTGGGAACCAGCGGCTATCAATGGCACTATGAAGACACCTGGCACGAGATATTTAGGGTCATTTATAGCCTCGTTATAAGGTGAGACTATAGATTATTTAGACCTTTTCCCTTCCGTTTTATATCTCTACTTGGCACCGATTGACATGAGGCCCTTGTGTTCATTTCAAACCTTGCAATGAAGTAGGAATAAATATTGAGCTTTATTCACTTCGATAACTAGTTCACAAGGCTCGTAGGGTTGTTTATCGGCTAATTTTCAGGTCAGAATGTAGCACTAGTGTACAAGGACCATATCATTAACATTACCCACACACAGATGGATCCCGAACGGGCTACTATTGGCCTTCAACGCTGGTCTGGTTGTGGGCGTCTGTGGCGGCCGAGTCACCTTCCCTTCCGCCTCCCACGCCAACGCTGAGCGCCACCTCGTCACCACCACCATCGCAATCACCGTCTCCTTCATCCTCCTCACCCTGCCCATCATCATCTACATCACCGGGTTCGCGTACAAAAGCGGGCCGGACCGATGCACCGCGCGCCATAAGGAAGAGATCCTCCGAGCCGTGGGGAACTGTCTGCAGCTCCTGGAACACGTCATCCACATTTTCTTCCTGGCCGGGCTCAACAAAGGCTTCCGGAGAGAGCTGAAGATCTTCCTGCGACTGGAGGAGAGCACCAAGGGAGAGCCCGATGTGGACGGGGAGGAGGGGGTGGCTGGGGCTAGCACAGGGCACCAACTCAGGCCTCCAAGAAGTAATATCTACAACAGTAATAGCCAAATAGATCGGTCCATCAGTCCGAACGTCTCCACGAGAAACACTCCCGTTACTGATATTTGACGGGCCCACAGTTCCGGCATCCAAGAGGTCATTTATAGGATAGTATGGACTATTTTTTTTTAGCTAGCCAGAAATTAGGTTCTCCCCATCTTAATTACTCGGCTATTACAACGTTTTTATAGCCAAATACGGTGCTAAATATGAAGACTTGGCAATATTATGATGCAGAGGCATAGTAGTTTCATATTCTTCCAATTGTTATCAAGAAATGAGCTGCTAAGGGAGTAAAATGTCTGCCAAGTTAGTAGATGGGATCATAAATAATTCGAAGTTAAATAATTAAATTCACGGATTCACTAGGAATTTGTTAATTCACTGGTTACACAGATTCCCTGAAAAAAAACCATATATATTATATATATATGTATATATATATATTACAGTATATATATATATATATATATATATATATATATATATATATATATATATTATATATATATATATATATATATCTATATATATATATACCATATATATAGGGGAGGTGTGGTGGAGTGGTCATGCCACTGGATTGGTAATCCAATGGACCCGGGTTCAAATCCCGATATGTCAATGGGAAGATATTATTGGGATTGAATTTGTGCTGTACCTAGTATCAGTGCATTACCACAAAGCCCACCGAAATGCCAAAAAAAATACCCTCATTGTTCCCTGATTAAATAACACTGTATGAATATTCCCATATTCAAAATATGTTACAGGGGGACAGTGCCTAGTGAGTTCACTGCTCAATAGGTGGCGTTCTGAGAGTGAGGGTCTGAGTCTGGAGGGTGAGACGGTGAAGCACTTGAGCGAAGCAACCGGCCGCTTCAGAGATGGAGCTGCTTCGAGCCATGATGGTTGCTTCACATGTCTCACTCCCCAGACTGGAACAAGACCTCACGGGCTTCACCGTGTTAAGCGGTGGAATGTACAGGCTCTCAGCCTATGCCCGAGAGGGAGTAGTTGGAATATAGAAAAAAAAAAAAAAAAAAAAAAAAAAATATATATATATATATATATATATATATATATTTATTTATTTTGTATTTATATATTATTTTTGAAGTGGGTCTGGGAGGCACTTTTCTTAGTTTAGGAGGGAACTAAAGTCTAAAATAGCAACAACAATCAATACCCCCAATAACAAGACTATAACAAGATATCCTACTAACCCCCGACGTTGTACCCCCTATAGTGTTAAAGTGTTCGAGGCTTCAGAGGGTATCAGAATTAATGACGGCGACTGTACGCACAACTATGAGGAGTCACCAGGAGTCTAAACTGTTGTCTTTGTAATAAATACTTTTTTTCGTTATGTGAGTTTATTTGTGTCCAATATATATATATATATATATATATATATATATATATATATATATATATACTGTATATATATATACAGTATATAATGTGTATTGTACTGTACAGTTGGCCACGTTATTTTTTTTTTTATTTTTTTTTTTTTAAAGTAGAAGGCCCCACCCCTTTCCCACTCTTAAATTAAGTAAGCCATGGTAGATTTACAGAAGTGCGACCATTACTTGCATTACTGTATGTCCACAAACATTTCAGTTATGGAAGCGTGTTTCCTTCTACTTTATCATATGTTTTACAGATGGCCACCTTATCACTCACATCATTATCACAATCACTCCTCATATATTAACCATACAACGTACAGAGAGAGAGAGAGAGAGAGATATATTTAGAGATACATAGGACTTTAAAGGCTATACATATAATAGATAAAATAAATAGGCCTATAAGTTTTGAGACATACACGGGTACAGTCCCCCGCACAAGTTCCGGTCCTCTCTGAGATATTATTGATGTATGTATGTATGTATGTATGTATATACTCGGGCACACATCCCATAGCTGGGGGTGGCTGACTCGAGACAGAGACCGAAAAGAAACAGCATTTCAAGCTCCAATTCTTAGGGTCTGGGACCACTTTCGCGTTCCCTCGGCCCTTTCTCTGACTCGTTTAGTAGGTGAATTTTACGTGGGAAGGAGGATATCTAGTCACCCGCCCTCAATACCCCCAATAGGAAAAGTAGGACAGTAAAAGCGACAGACAGAAACGGCTAAGGTTGGGTAGAGGATGCCAAACCTCACTCTGGATAGCACCAGCCCCACACCAAAGATGTTATTGATGAAACTAAAAATAGTATTATTGAACTAGGGGAATTCCTTGCCATGCAGTAGTTAATTAAATTTCTTCTGCAACTGGTAAATAAGATACTACAATACAAAATCAATTATACTATTGCTACTTCAATAAATAACATCTAAGAAAGTAACGACACCTAAATGACGTGAACATTCTGAATGTTGACAAAAAAATGGGGTGAAAGATCTTAAAATCACCAAACGCCAGGTATAAATCGACACCTAGATGGGGATGGGGATGAGGGACAGTAGGCT
The DNA here is from genome assembly GCA_032716605.1 of Paralithodes platypus. Classification (NCBI taxonomy): domain Eukaryota; kingdom Metazoa; phylum Arthropoda; class Malacostraca; order Decapoda; family Lithodidae; genus Paralithodes; species Paralithodes platypus. The sequence goes on along the minus strand of CM064577.1, from coordinate 28,756,390 downwards.
GAATGAAGCCGAGTGGATGAAAGCCAGAGAGAGAAGAAAAAAAGCAGGTGACCCCCTGCGACATACGTTTTGCACCTTGGTTAATACATATACGCTTTGTGTATGGTACTCTGGAACATGGGTCCTACGACTTGTATATTAAATGGAATACGTTCTCCAAGTAAGATTCCTCCTTCACCTCAAGATAGGAAAAGGTTAATTATTTGTTATCACGCCGTGAGAGAGAGAGAGAGAGAGAGCATCATCACCACCACCACCACCACTATCTCCTCCCTCATCCTCTCTCTCACTCCTCCCTCTTCCTCTCTTATCAAGGAGGTTTAATAAGTGGAGGGATATAGGCTATATATAGATCGTACCTTATGCAAGCGTGAAGCCTGGTAAAGAACTGGCAGGTACTAGCAAAGAATAATAAGATATTATAATAGTAACAACAACAGCAATAATAATAATAATAATAATAATAATAATAATAATAATATTAATAATAATAAAAATGGTAACATGTAATAAAGATACAGGGGGTGGTGCAGAATTCAATTACTCATTCTAGGCCTCCATTAAGGAGTGGTAGGCCTATTTGTTTTTTGGGGTTTTTCCTCATGCTTAGCCCCATCAGTTTTGATATTTTAAGACGTTCACCGCATTAGTTTGGCGATTTTAAGACTTTTCACCCCATTTCTGTCAATTTGGGTGTAATTTAGGAGGAACCGGCCTTCGGTCGGAACCTTTTTTCTGCCGACAAATGTACAAATATTTTCTCGAACGGGGCCTTGGGGTGTATTACTTATTTATGTATTTACTTATTTATTTATTAAGCTTGATAGAGGTCTAGGGAGCAAATAATAATAATAATAATAATAATAATAATAATAATAATAATAATAATAAAAAAAAAAATATATAATTAAGTCAACTGGATAACCGAAAACTGCGCCCCCTTGTATATTTGTGTGATCTGTACCTGATGCTCAGAGGGACTGGAAGGTCAGGTAGGAGCCTAGTGTTGCCAATTTACCTACTGTCCCACTAGATTTAGAGGTATTGGCTTCAATCTACAGGCCAATTTTTACATCTAGTGATATGAATTCTAGCGATTTTCTGTAGATTTGAGAGAGGTAGTGTTGAGATTGTGCCATTATTCTAGCTATTTTCGGCATTTATCTACTATCTAGTGTACGGTCGCGCTAATAAGTCATGTCCCAGTTGTCATTATGTTTGGCTTGCTCTATGCTGTATTAATGTCTGTCAAATGTTGAATAGGGTGGGTAAGTGTAGGAACATGTTTGTATATTTCACTCGATATGAACAAATAAGCTTATATATTGCTGACACCAATTACTGATCAAAACATACTTGGTGCGGAGACATCACTTATTAGCGCGACTGTACTTGATTTGGTAACCCTGGCTATAAGGAGTTCTGTACAGCGGTTGGTTTCAGTCCCCTGTCACTCCCTCCTTTAATATTCTTCCTCCACGGTCCCTCACACTAATTCTGCCAGCGTTGGCTATTTGGCTAATTTATTCTAGATCTGCAGCCATTTACTTGGATCTAGCCGCAATCATTTCCATATAGCGATTTATATTCTAGCTAGATTTGAGCCATTTTAAGCAATGTTCCTAGAGATTGTGCCCTTTTTATAGCGATATTGTGTACTTTCTATCTAAGTATATTCTAGCGATTTCTGTCGTCTAAACTAGCAGTATGATGTGATGTTCATGTGGTAACCCTGCTGCCTGCCCCTAATGTCACAGTGAGTGATCTTGTAATGTGTGGACAGTGTGGGTGTGGCCCTCGCTCCACTCAGTGTTGCCAAGGACGTCACAGGGGAAGGATGTGTTGCTGGTGCTAGTGACCCATATTGGGCCATATTATTGTTTATGTGTATCCTTGTGCTGAAAACTAAGGACTATACCCCGTCCACATCAACCTGGCAGCCCAATCTACCCTTCCCCTTCATAAATAACTCCTGGTAGGTTCCAATTTAGTTTCATTCGTAAGACGTAATTGAAGTTTGTGATTGTTTGTCAACTTGAAGGGATTATTCCACACACTACTGCCGAACAATTACGATCATTATTCCACACACTACTGCCGAACAATTATGATCATTATTCCACACACTACTGCCGAACAATTACGATCATTATTCCACACACTACTGCCGAACAATTACGATCATTATTCCACACACTACTGCCGAACAATTACGATCATTCATAGTCCCACACTTTACGACCAATCCTAAAATATGATCCTGGCTTTATATTCATTATTATATATGAACAGATACCATTATGATTTACAGTTCTTTATATATGTCTTTGGAATGAATACACTTATACACATGACAAAAAAAAGAAAAAAAACATTGCTTTACAATACTACGGTATATACATGTATGTTTTTGAAATGGATAACATTATACAAATGGATAAAAAAGATTCAATTCTGCTTACAAATGGATAAAAAGATACAATTCTGCTTTATATGTGTGTCTTTGGAATTAATAAAATTATACATATAAACGATACAATTCTGTTTTATGGTGCTATATATATATATATATATATATATATATATGTGTGTGTGTGTGTGTGTGTCTTTGGAATTAATAAAACACCGACGACGTATACAGACTAATAACACACACACAACAAAGCCACTCCAACAGCTTCCTCTCTCTCCAACACCCCTCTCTACACTCTTCAGAAAATAGAAAAGTAGAAAGTAGCTAGGAGGTGCCGTTGTAAAGACTTATTTCTCAATACCTTCACCTGATCACCTGAATGATGCCCTGTGCGATCTTGAGTTTTCTGACATACACATAAACAGACATACATATACGTACATACACATACATTCATAACATACATACTAATAAGCACACACACACACTAATTTCACCCAAACATTCCAAGGCCAACTTGATGATGAGAGAGAAAATACCGATAAATGTACAAATATATCTCAGAGGGTGATATGGGGGATGTTTTTTAATGAAGCTTGATGGAGGTCTAGGGAGGAAACTAATATTATAATATATAAATAAGTATATAAACAAATATATAAATCCTAAGACAGAGGAAAACCAGTGGGGGAGAGGAGAGTTATAGTGTTGCCAATTTAGCTCCTTTCCGCTAGATATATTTACTTCGATCTAGCGTCAAATCTTTACATCTAGCGACATGCATTCTAGCGATAGTCTGGAGATTTGAGCCATTTTAGAGTAGCCTATCATTCTAGAGATTGTGGCATTATTCTAGCGATATCCTGGAGATCTGAGCCATTTTAGAGTAATATTCTAGAGCTTGTAGCATTATTCTAGCAATAGTTGGCTTATATTCACCACCTAGCGGACTTTCTTTGGTAACCCTGGGTACATATTATAAAGTTGGACTCGGAACGTTTGAGTGACATTAGGGGAAGGGTTGGTGTTGTGTGTGTGGGTGTTGTGTACGTGTTTGTGTGTGTACAATAGACGCTGGTGTGTTTTTGTTATCATTCTTGTAATTTTAATAATCTATCCACAGATGTCAAGTCAAATATATAAAAAAAAAAAAAAAAAATAAGGGGGTTAGGGGGCAAGAAATGGGTCTCTCTCTCTCTCAAACACACACACACACACACTCACACAGACCATCACACACACTAACACACCCACACAAACAGACACGCACACACACACCCACACAAACAGACACACACACACACAAACCGACACACACACACACACACACACACTATAGAGTCCGAGATAACAACAGCCAATCTTATCACAGACATCCGGTGCGGCACAGTCACCCACAAGAATCCTTTTTATTAAGGTGACAGTTACAAAGTGGTGTACAATCTATCTTATTCTAGTTACATTGTAGTTTATCTTATTGTACCAGTACCTCCCTACAATCAACCTAGTTGTTCCCCAATTCGTCCCTCCGCCACGACCATTTCAAAGTCCAAGTCTCTCACTCTTGTCCTCTGTAGCGGGGAGGACCTTGTACCCCTGAGACATAGGAGTGCAGACCTGAGAAGAGAGAAAGAGAGCCGGCATCTCATCCAAGTTATGACTTGGCTTCTATGCTGGCGCTTTTTCTCCGATATTTGTACAGCTAATCTGGCATAGAAGACACTTGCAGAAGGTCCCATACCTCCCGACGATGAGAAGACCAGAGGAGTAAAGCTTCCTTGATCCCTGTTCAAAATTCTTTCTTCATAAGCGCGTTTTTTCTCACTTTCGTTTCTCAAGTATGCCGCCTTGTGTCTGAAATGCTAGGTTTTTCCAGGTTAAATAGGAATGGGAATTCTCCCCAGGCTACCTTTAGGATCAACCTTTCCTGGTACCTGGCGCGGGGTACGAACCTCTGAAGGGAATTTAACCCCCCTAAAAACCCACAGGTTTTGAGATGCCTTGGGTGGGATTCGAACCCTGGTTAGTGACGCACCACCATCACCATCAGGCCCGCGCGCTAACCCACTGTACTACCACGGACGTACAAAAGTATAGCAACCTTAGTCCGATTTTTAAGAACCACGGTGATAGTCTCTCGAGATGAGTTTATTGGACTTACCATCTACGACTATTTTACGCTATACCTGACGTCAACTCGGGTTACTATTATTGTGGGTGCGGGACATTTTCGAGGGCAGGTGTAATGGGAAAGTGGGGATTGGGCCTGAGTATATAGAATAGTAGGAGTATTAGGGCCCTTGGATTATATAGAATAGTAGGAGTATTAGGGCCCTTGGATTATATAGAATAGTAGGAGTATTAGGGCCCTTGGATTATATAGAATAGTAGGAGTATTAGGGCCCTTGGATTATAAGTGTTATATTTTATGTATTAGTGGTTTAATATGATTAAGTAATGGATTTATATTATATATATATTTGTATTATCATTAATATTTTCTTTTCCTTTTTAGCCCTATTTGGTTCGAGGGAGAACGTTTTAGACCGCCTCTGCTTCGCTCCTTTATTTTGAAGATTTTAAGACGTTTCACCCCGTTACTTTGACAATAAACTTTTCACCGCATTCTATCTATCTATTGCCTGACGCCGTGATCCCCGAAGGGGTGGCCACGAACGAACCGCCCCCATGCACCTCTGTCCCCAGTCAGTCGACGCCCCTCCCCCCAACCAGCACCGCCTTCGTTCATGTAGTTCCTCACTCCATCCTTCCACCTCATATTCGGTCTACCTCTCCCCCTCTGTCCCTCCACCTCGCTCTCGTACACCCTCTTAGTCATTCTCTCGCTTTCCATACGTTCCATATGGCCGAACCATCTCAAGTTGTTCCTTTTCACACTTTCCAGCACATCTACCTCCACACCACACCTCCTTCTTACTTCCTCATTAGTCTGTCTATCCCTCCATGTAACTCCGCACGCACTCCTTAAGTAATTCATTTCCACTGCTCTCACTCTTGGTCTGAGTCTCTCAACCAACGTCCATGCTTCGCTTCCGTAAGTCAGTGTCGGGATTACCACACTGTCATGCAAGGACTTCTTCACTTCCATACTGACCACCCTATTTCTTGTTACTGCTTTTAGCGTTCCTACAACCCTCTTCCCCTGTTGTACCCTCTCCCGCACCTCTTCATCCATAGTCCCATCTTTACTCAACACACTGCCCAGATACTTAAAAGAGTTGACGATCTCCATAGCCTGACCGTTCAGCTTCACCTCACACTCTGTGACTTCACCCCTTTCGAAGACCATAACCTTGCTCTTCCCCGTATTTACCTTCAAATTCCGTTTTTCGCACACTGTTCCAAACTCATTTACCAGACCCTGCAACTCCCATTCATTATCACTCATCAGAACTGTATCATCCGCAAACAGCAGTATAGGTAGCTTCCACTCAATTCCCTCCCTTTTCAGCGATACACCAACATCCACTGCTCTTGATAGTATTTCTTTCATAACTCCATCCATATATACAGTAAACAACCACGGGGACATCACACACCCCTGTTTCAAACCAACATTCAGGTCAAAGAACTCGCTCTGCTCACTCTCCACACGTACTGCCGCCTTTGCACCCTCATACATGCTCTTCACTGCTTTCAGCAACTTGCCCTCTACTCCGTATATTCTAAGTACTTTCCACAAACCTTCTCTATCCACTCTGTCATAGGCCTTCTCCAAGTCCATAAAGGCAACATACACCTTTTGTTTCTTCTCCAGATACTTCTCCACAACACAATTCAGGGTAAAAATCTGATCTACACATCCTCTTCCCTTCCTAAAACCTCCCTGCTCGTCGCCTATCCATTTCTCCGTTCTCACTCTCACTCTCTCAATCACTACCCTACTGTATACCTTCCCTACTACGCTTAGAAGACATATTCCTCGGTGGTTACCACACACTCCTCTTTCCCCTTTGCCCTTATATAGGGGGACTATTATGCCAGTCTTCCAGTCATCGGGTGCACTCTCCTTCTCCCATGCTAGTTTGCACATTTTCCATACCCATTCTATCACTATCTCACCACCATACCTCAACATTTCCCCACACACTCCATCTGTTCCTGGTGCTTTCCCCAACTTCACTCTTTTCATGGCTTCCCACACTTCTGACCTCCTGATCCCCACCTCCTCCTCCACTACTTCTCTTCTTCTCCCTCCCATACCATATCCAGCTATGTTTGCTGGCTCTTCATTCCTTTCATTTAGCAACTCACTGAAGTACTCCCTCCATCTTTCGACTCTCTCTTGCTTCTCGGCTAGCATTATCCCATTCTTATCTTTCACACCCTTACTGTTTCCCTTGCTACCTTCCCTAACTTTCTTGACTTCTTTCCAGAACAGTTTCTTACTCTCCCTCCATTTTACACTCAGATTCCTTCCAAATTCCTCATCTACTCTTCTCTTACTTTCCTTCACTACTCTCTTCACCACCCTCTTACTCTCCACGTACCTCGCTCGTTTCTGTCTCTCGGAATCTTCATTCCCTCTACTACCCAACCACTCTCTATATGCTTTCTTCTTTTCTTCCACAGCTATTCTTACCTCTTCTGTCCACCATGCTGTACCTTTCACTCCCCTCCCTCTTCTCCTCACTCCACACACCTCCTCACATGCTGCACAGATCTCATCCTTAAACACCTTGCTCATCTCCTCCACTTCCTCCATAACTTCCAGGTCGAACCCACCTAGTCGTCTTTCCACTGCTCTCCTGTACTCCTCCCTGACTTCCTCCTCCTGCAACCTCTCCACCCTCCTCACCATTCCACCCTCCTCTCGCCTCCCTCCGCTCTCCTCACCCACTTCTTTTGTATCCTAACCTTAGCTACCACTACATAATGATCAGACAGACCCCCTCCAATACCCCTATACACCCTAGCATCCATCACAGATTTCTTCATTCGTTCATCCACATACATAATCAATCAATGACTTTCGTTCCACCACTGTCTTATCCTTCATCGTCAACATCCGTTTCCACGTGTACCTGTGGATCATTCTGTGTCGGAAGAAGGTGTTGGCTATCCACAGCCTCCTCCCCACACATACGTCCACAAGTGCACTACCATTCCCATTCACCTCTGATGGTACCCCCCACCCTCCCACCACTCCCTCAACTTTCCTATCACCCACCTTACCATTCATATCCCCAATCAGAAATATTCTTTCGTTCTTGTCAAACTTCTCCAGGCACGCCTCCACATTCATCCAGAACTCCTCTTTCTTTCTTTCAAGTATATCCTCTGTCGGGGCATACACGCATACAATCACCCACGTTTGTATTCCTACTTTCATTCTCACCCACACAATCCTTGAGCCCACAGACCCATACTCTCTTACACATTCCTTCCATTTGCTACTTACAAACAAACATGCACCTTCTCTCGCTGTTCCTTCACTCACTCCAGCACACACACCCATTCCACACTCCCACTCTCTCACATCTGAACCTTTCCATTTGGTCTCTGTCATTCCACATACATCCAGCCTGGCATTCACTAACACTTCCAGAACCTCTCTCTCTTTTGTGCCATCATTCATGCCACTAACATTCCACGTAGCCATTCTCAGAATGTCCGAAGGCATGTCCTTAGTCGGTCGTGGTTCGTCAACGTTGGTTCCGTCCGCATCCGAGGCTGTTCGTTCGTTTTTTTTTGCTTAGATATTTTTTCCGGGTCGCAAGCCCACCGACCCAACCTCTTTAGTCGCCTCTTACGACACGCAGAAGGCACGTGGGGCATATTCTATTCCCTAACCCCCAGGGGTTATTATGGTGTCGAATATTAATGAGCGAGCGACAGCGAGGCTGCAACTTAGAAGAAGTAGGCCTTTGGCTGCTTAACTCTTTCTAACTCCCTAATCCTGCCACGAACATTAGTTCCAGGGCAGTAATTCCCTTTCCAATGTTCCCTTACCCACTCTAAACCACTGTTTGACACTTGATCCTCAGTGTTTTGGAGGACAAGCAACCTAGAAGGGTCACTAGACCTGTTGTTGCTTGATTTCCTTTGTACTCCTTTGTACTCTTTGAGTGCCAGCAACGTGGTATATTTTATTGTAGCTGTGTTTAGACGATATTATGCAGCTTGAGAAGGTTCTGTAGTAGTTAAGAGTGTTGGCTGAGATAGTTTGAAGCCTTATTATTGCTAGAGGTCAGTCTTAAGCTGAATAATATCGTCTAATCATTGCCAGAATATAATTAAAAAGAACGGCACCGGTACTGAACGGGTTAAATGGGGTCAGGGAGTGCATTTTTCTAGTTTAAAAAAAGTCTGGGAAAGCTGGCTATGAATAGACGATTTTTGCAAGAATAACCTGTCAAAATGAGTTGTAATCCTCAAGGGGTTATTATTCTGGCTATTATAAGACGAGTTTAGCCAGCATAAACTGTCAAAATACATGTACGTCGTAATCCCCAAGAAGTTAATAATTGTCGAATTAATTTCTAATAAATGTCCTTTTATTTCCAAATGAAGCAAAGGGTCCTGGAAGAGCCTTGACCCTGCACGATTACAAAGGAAAGCAAGCAACAACAGAGCTACCACACAAAGGAAAGCATGCAACAAGTTATATCACACACAGCCACACAGGAAAGCATGCAACAACAGATTTACCACTCCCCACTAGGCTGATGAGGACCGCCCCTTCATGACAGAGGATTCTTAGTCTATCCCCCCACCCCCACCCCCACACTCGTCCCACTGACATAAACCAAGATGCCATAGGTTGCACTAAGTATACAGTAAATGAGTAAGCTCCATCACAGGCAAAAGAAGTCCAAAGTGTCAGCCATCATGCAATAACTAATTGAACTAGACGCGTTAACGCCACTGTAGCCGAACCACTCACCAAGATGCCTCAGGTCGCGCAAATTTTCCAGACAGAAGACCACAACATCTTCCGTCTGTACAAGGCCCATGTCAGCGAGGCCAAACAGATTCTTCTCACCATCCTATCATGGGGCTGTCTGAAGTGCCCCGCTCTGACGTATGAGGAGTTTCTGATCGACGAATCCGGCGTACTCAGAAAGTTCTACATCAAACATTTTGATCATCCACAGAGGGAGAAGATCAGTTCTAATCCATCGGGCAACAAGTTCGACATCACGCTCTTGTTCAAGGTGATCCAGGTAGCGTGTCATTCTCTGGCTCCCGTGGGTGACAGCAAGTGGTATAATAAAGATGACACACAGCTCGAGTACTTGATCACTTGCATAAAGAACTCCCGGAACAACCTTGTGCATGGTGAGACGTCAGTCACCAAGCTGGAGATGGTCAACAGAATCGGAAAGCTGAGAGACACACTAGAGAAAGTGGTGCGTGTTGGAGGAGTACTCTATGCAATCAACTCTAAAGACATAAGTGACCGAATTCGTGTTCTGAACAGTAATATCATCAGCATTAGAGACCAGCCACTCACACCAGTAGACCTGAACGACTATCGCAATCAACTTTTGTATGATTCTCTCAAGGCAGCTCTATGTACTGAGGGAAGAGAAGAACTACAGAAAGTATACAAGAACAAAGTTTACCTAAATCCTCTCTCATTCTTGGACGACAATGAATGTCATCTTAAAGTCGGATCTAACTTCATTAATCTCTTGATACACAACCAAAGCAATCAGAGGAGACACGAGCCTATAAATTTCCACGAACTTTTGGAATATTGCATCCAAACCTTGGAAGATGGTGACCAAGACCCAAGTAGTAGTAGCGGAAGCTCCAACCCCGACCCAAATGCCCTGATGATATTTCTGGAGGGACGTGCAGGATCCGGGAAAACAACTTTGCTCAGATTCATTATTTCAGACTGGATTGCTGGAGGAGGGAGAGTCACTGGGCTGGACGACTATGATCTCGTGATTCACCTGGAGTGCCGCAACCATCACATTGACTCTGTCTCCAGACTGATTACATCCCTCATGCCAAGCACAGCTGCTAAATTTCATAGAGATGACCTTCTCCAGATTTTCCTCGGTCTAAGATTGCTAGTGCTGATAGACGGAGTAGATGAAATGAATAAATCCTCTGCTACTTTACTCAAGGAATTCTTTGAATGTAAGAACACAGGTGATGCAACTTTCATGTGTACCATGAGAACGGAGAAAGTTAAGGATATGTACAAGACTGTCTCTTCAGTAATGAGAGTGATACACTTTAAGATTCACGGGATCCCAGACGAAAAGAAAGAAGAGTTTGCTAAGGCCTTCTACGATCAACTGGCGCAAAATGACCCCACTCGGCAAGATTCAGAGCAGTTGCTGAAGTTCATACATGACGCACCAGCCTACCTGCAAGATTTCTTCAGATATCCTCTCAACCTAATTCTTCTAACTTTCCTCTGGGTCAAGACACATGCCCAAGTCAGGCAAATAACATCCCAGACTACACTCTACATAAAGATTCACTGGTTGTTGCTGGAGAAACTATACGAACGGTTAAAGCACAACCCTGAAACTCAGCACTTGTCTCTAGTCATGATCAGAGACAAGATAGATTCATTTCTGAAGATTCTCTACAAAGAAGCAATGAAGGCGCTGAAATGTGACGAGATTTGCCTGGAGAGCGGAACCGTCAACAATCTTAAGGATGAATGCAGCAGGCTGGGCTTGCCTTCTGAGGAACTGTTTTCTGCATTCTTAGTGAACAAACTCAACAGGAATGGTGCTGTGTACAACAATGAACTCAGCTTCCCTCACAAAGGTCTTCACGACTTTTACGCAGCTAACTACGTGCTGTCCATTGTGGGGAATTACCCGGTTTCCAAACCTGACCGCTTCATTAACTGCTTAGACGCCTTCCTTGGCCAGCAGACTGTACCAGAGTATGAAGCTCGTCAAATTCTCAGCTGGGCAAATGGACTTTTGGGAAAACCTCGCTCCATCCACAGTGTCTTGGAGGAATTGCACGAAGATGACAAGGAGTCTCTCGAAGTCAGCAAGTATCACAATGTTCATTATCACTTGCTTGGACTACTCAGCAACAAAGACGTCAATGCCCTGGAGGCTATGGCGGCAGAGATCATAGAGCTTCTCGCATCATCTTCAGGCATGTCATTTGACTACTGGGTGGATGTGTTGAAGGAGGCTCACTATCACAAAAAGGTGGCAGAAGAAATATCAAAACGCCTCTCAAAACTGTGCTGGTCAGTGACAAATGGGCAGGTGGAAGCAACAACAGAATTTCTCCACTTCTGTTGCCCTAAAATCCTCATCATCGACATCATAGGTGATCCAAAGAAAGAGCTGCAGTTACACGACCTGCTGAAGGTGGCGTCGAGCACAACCAGTCGGGTCCAACTGCATCTCCACCACCACTATCGTTGTCCACAGTTTGGTCTCTCAGACACCTACCTGCGCTCACTTACTACAAGTACACATGACCCACAACCTCCTCAATACACAGCTTCCTTAAGTTCTGATCAAAGACTTCAGCAAAACTCAAGTGAACCTGATCAAAGACTTCAACAAAATTCAACTACAGCTCCAGTATGTACCCCACCAATAGTTAATGGTGTATCTTATAGCGAGACACCAGAAAGTTTGTACGGGGATGTAGCTTCAGGCATTTACAGCCTAGGTTTGAGGGACGACGTGTATGATGGTGCGGCTGCTATCAACTCGGGGAGTGTGGAGTCACTGTATGCCGAGTGCCAGCTGCCATCATGTGCTGGGGAGCCAGAGGAGTGTTACATCCAAACCCAGAGACCTACAAGTGTGACTCATCAGAACAGCAGACACAGCTCGCCACCCCAGAACAGGTCAGTAACAATAAATTTATATCCCAACCAAACATATTTTAGAATTAATATTCATTACCCTTCATAAATCTGCTGATGCTCTTTTTTACCACTCCAGCTACCCTCAAATGAATTGTGTTCAGCTTAGGATAATAATCAACTGTGTCACAAACTCCACCCGGCATAATCAGCCGGTGTGGCGGAGTGGTGACGTGCCCTACTGGTACGCGGGAAGTTCGCCTCTCCACACCACCCAAATGGTTTATTGACCTGAGGGCATGAACATCCACACTACTCACTTCAATGGCAGACATTAGAGGTGCGTTAGACCAGTGTTGCATGTACACAAGTATACAGTATGCTAGCACCTGATCAGCATGGGCAAGCTGATTACACTGGTTACAGACTACATTCACATCCACAGCCATTCCAATAGTACAATACTATTCCATATGCACACCCACACTTTATAAACAACCATAGGGATCGAGTTGGGTTTAAGTGCCCCCCCTTCCCCCATTTCTCATGAAAGCTCTGTGATTTGTGTTGTTTTTTTATTTATGGTATGCATATATTATCTCTACAGGTGCCACGTCATAGAAGTAATGGGTCGGCTGAGTGAAGAGGCCCTCCTACAGCTTCCACACACTGTACAAGAACTGCGTCTCTCTCTGGCCGATGACAACGACGCCCTCGACTTCTGCACCGCTCTCATACACATTGAACCCAGCTTTCGGAAGTTGCGCAGCATTTGTAAGTTGTTCACACACATTCGCGTTGAGCTTATTTATGTTTTACGTCCACTCAGGGACATAAATCGTGGTCTACACCAAACGTAATCTCGTTATTTCATTACCGAGTATATGTATCTTGTGGGTTCAATTAAGCCGTTTGAGGTTCCAGAGAGGGCCATGATATAATTTCCAGAGTGTACATTCTACATCACAAATCCTGGCTCACTATAAACCCTGAAGCAGCACAAATGAACCTTCGAAAAGTTATATTTGTAATAGAATTGACCACTTGCGAATTTCAGGCTATAAGGAAGTTGGAGCTGTAGACATTTATATTTAAACAGAATTACCAGCGAAAATACGATTGTAGTGCATTCATAAATACATCAAACCCAATTCAACATACTATTTATCAATCAGAAACCTACATTGTTATTAAATATGTTTTATGTCGATGTTTACGGCTCCAACTTCCTTACAGCCTGAAACTCACAAGTGGTCAATTTATGAGAAGATTCGATTCTGTTTGGAATAGCTTTGAAAACTTAAGAGGAGAATACAGTACTATTAGTTTTCTTAGTTCTCTCCCTAGACCTCCATCAAGCTTAGAAAAGATATCCCAAGAGCCCTCTTCGAGATGAATTTGTGCATTTTTCAGTAGGAAAAAGCCCCGACCAAATCAGGTTCCTCCTAAATTGAAGGCTTGCTATCGTTCGCAGCTCGCCAGGAAAAAAATCGACACCTAAATGGCACGAAAGGTCTATACATTTGACAAATATTTTGGGCGAAAGCTTTTATAATAGCCAAACTAATGGAGCGAACGTCTTAAAATCTCAAAACTAACAGGGCTAAACATGAGGGAGAAGGGGGTCCAGAAAGAAAAAGAATTTAAGGCTACGATTTATGTCCTAGAGTTTACTGTCATAAGCACTAATAAGAATACCACCCAATTGATTAATTTATTGATTGGTTGCATGCATGATTGATTGACTTAATGATTGATTGACTGATTGTATGTATGAATGATTATGTGAATGATGGATTGATTGAATGATAGATTGATTGATTGATTGACTGATTGTATGTACGAATGATTATGTGAATGATGGATTGATTGAATGATAGATTGATTTAATGATTGATTGATTGAATGAATGAATGAATAATTGGTTGATTGATTGTGTGAATGAATGACTGGTTGATGTTTATATGAAGGAATGATTAGTTATTTGATTATATGAATGAATGAGCAAATGACTTATTGATTGATTTAATGATTGATTGAATGAATGATTGAGTGATTGATTGACTGACGGATTGCATTTCCATGGCCAGGGTTGCACGTGGCAGTGGGGGTGTCACATGAATTGCTGCCCCGACTGCCCCGCCTCCGCAACCGTCCTCACCTCTACATCTCCGGGGTCAAGGATCAGCACATCGCCTGGGCATGCAAAGTGGCTCAAACCCTCCTCCCGACAAACGCGTGAGTTGGTGGATATCGATTTACATAGATTTGCATATATTTACATGGATATAATATATTTACATAGATACACATGCCACAAAGACCTTACGATCCCTGTGAGGTGGTCAAAGTGGCTCAAGCCCTCCTCCCGCCATTTTTGGAAGGTAGTTGAATAACGATTATCCACAATAAAACCATCTTTCCTTCATCCTATGATTTAAATTGCTTCAAACTCCGTGTGTCCAGGCATTTTGGCTCGAACATTCCTTGATTTTGGCCCTGTCACTCTTTCAACTCTGGGGGAGGCACTCGTCACAGGCAGTTTTTGCCTTTTGTCTCCCTCATCCACATAGAAAAAACAATGAGTGATTTCAAGTTTTTGACAAATCTTTGAATAGCTGCCAAGGGCACAAAACCTTCTCAAAAATTAAAATGCCATATACCTTTGGAATCGCAATGACGTGAAGAATCCAAATATGATTATTGGCAGTACGTCATTGATTCCAGGGTCACTACTAAATATTAGGTTTTCATAGATCCTTTCGGGAATCAAACCTATACTAGTATTATTATTATTATTATTATTATTCTTACAGGAACTATGGAAGCATCAGCCTACCCCGCAGCGAGATCAGCGAGCAAGGAGTGAGACAACTAGCCACACGCCTCGTACACCTAGGTGTTGAGGTGTATAGAGGCCAGGGTGGAGGAGTGATCGTCAACTCAACTAGTCTCACACCCTCACACGACACGCACCTCAAGGCGACTGTTTTGCGCCTCTTGAAATGTCCCTTCTCCAGGTACGTCATTCACACAAAACAAAACATATCTTTTTCAATAGAGTGGTTAATTTGTGGACTAAACTAGTTTGCGGAACCACAAATTTCAAGAAGTTTGGGGATTTGATGTTGTGGAAGTTATTGGTTTACGTTTGCGGATTTGCGTTTGCGGAAGTGATTTTTTTTTTGCGGTGCCCAGCTTTGCAAATGATGTAGTGTGTCGCACAGTCCAAACTTTCAAAGGTCGCATAGACAAATATCTCACCTCAAATCCCCAACTAATTGTGTTTGTGCTCATATAATGCACCTCATACATCTTTTGCCAATCTTCGATGGCATAGTCTCTAGCCCACTCGTAAGAATTTGTAGACCCCCTATGTATTCCTTTATGCAGGATGCGAAACTGCATAGCCCACTCATAAGAATTTGTAGACCCACTATGTATTCCTTTATGCAGGATGCGAAACTGCATAGCCCACTCATAAGAATTTGTAGACCCCCTATGTATTCCTTTATGCAGGATTCGAAACTGCATAATAAATCGTAGGCTTGTGCAGCATTCTTTAACTGTCTTAGTGGTGCAATGCATAAGTGTGTTGATTTTCGGTGTGAGCGTCCAGGGTTCGAATCCCCGGACTGTCACATGTGTTTGTTAATTTTATTAATCGAGTTTAGGAGTAAAGTTGGTTAGTGGAGAGAACATAATAATTATAACTATCTGGAATGATTTTTGGAAGGAACTTTCAGTAAATAGTAAATATAGTTTTGTAGTTGATGTATAGAAAATTACATTCATAAATTCGTTGTCAGAGACATACTTCCATATTTAGAAATAGGTGAAAGCCCACAAATATTTATAAGTGGGCTAGGGACTATGGCATCCGAGTGTACCATACCCATTCCTTACTCTTCACCAAGCAGCCTAGTGAGGATCAGTAACTCTGTTGCCTCTTGCTTTCCCTTGCCATGTTTTGTGTAAGTTCAGTTCAGTTAACCCTTTGGAGTTTATGACGCATTGTGACAGTTTATTCTGGCTATCTTTAGGCGTAATTATATAGCTTAGGAAGGATTTGTGGGAATTATAAGGGTAAAGGGCTATCTTTAGATGATATTATATAGCTTAGGAAGGAAGTGAGGTTTGGCATCCTCTACCCAACCTTAGCCATTTCTGTCTGTCTCTTTTACTGTACTACTTTTGCTTCTAGGTGTTGGCGAGATTGCCCGATTGGGTCATACTGCAAGGTGGGCTGTGTACGGTGGGGGCATTGGCCCGGGGGTGCAAGCCCGTGGGCTGATGATCACCTCCCTCTCTGCGCTCTCAGAGACAGATCTCATCTCAACCTTGCCCCTTCGGGGGCCCGAGCATCTGGAGCGGCTTCGGTCTACCGGACTCGGGACTGTTCGGCTAGACAGTCTGGGGAACTACAATAAAAACAACAACCCTCTGACTTCCACATACCCTTCCTATTCTGAATAAAATTGTCTAATAATAGCCAGAAAAAAAAAATGCGTCCTAATCTTCAAAGGGTTAGCTCCCCTCTCACCCTCACATGATACGTAAAGTCAAAATCAATCGTTCGCCAAAAATCTTGATGCTAATTTGTGTAAAATCTACAGAAACAGACATTAACTGTTTTTGAATTCAGTGATGTATTCTATTATATTCTGGCTAACATTAGACGATTATAAACAGTTTCAGAAGCCTCTCAAGGAATGAAAGGGGTGAAGGCTCTCTCGGTTAACTCTCTTGACTCCCAATATTCCTTCCTAAGCTGAAGAAAATCGTCTACTAATAGCCAGAATAAAAGTAAAAAGTGCATCATGACATCTAGAGAAGAGGACATTAACCCGTGGAGCCCCGGCTAGTTTTGTAATGTTTGCGCACCAGAACCCGGCCGGTTTTCAAAAAATGGTTTTATTCCAGAAACAATAGCGAATGGGTTAAGAATGAAGGAAAAACCACGAAAAACTGCTCAAAAAGCTTAAAAAATGGTCCTACAGAGCCCCCGAAAATGGGTTTTACAAGAGTAAAAAATTGAAGGCAATTATCCCAAAAAAACATGTTATTGAGCGCTCGCGCGCACGCACGTGGACTTTGAGAGTTTTCAACCATCGGCACGGTTGCGTGGGATACGTACACAGTTCCCATACAAATCTGAGCCCTCTTGAGTGGCTACACCTGAGGTTACGGTCGGCGCAATTAGGGTGACGCGTCAGGCGCGTCTCTGGGGCTGTGCGTTACATACATCGCCGACGCGTCAGACGCGTCGCTGGGGCTGTACGGGTTAAGGGGAGGGTTTTGTTTTTTCTAGACCCCCTTAATCCTGTACTGCCTCAAATGCAGTACAGGACTCAAAATAATTCTCTCAAATATATATAACAAAATCTCTTGTAGGGTGGATGACGAGGAGGTCTGGTGCGACGAGTCCATGTACGAGCTCGACTACGTTTACGAAGTTCGGATGAGAGTTCACAGAAGAATGGTACCTTCAAGCGACAGCGTCACTGGTGGTCATCAAGAAGACGATGATGGAGAAATCTACGGCACTGGACAAATCAACTCAAACGCGAACCTCCCAAATCAGTCTCCAGAAGATATATACGAGGAACTTGACGATGATGTTTACGAGGAACTTGACGATGATGTTTACGACAGACGACCCATTGAACCAGTCTATCATAACACAGTATATCAGCACCAGGAGGAGCCAGTCACTAGCGACGGACGTGCTGAGGAAGAGTATGAGAATATAGAACGTGGCGGCATGAATTTGGGGAGCCAGGCGACAGAGTTACACAGTGCTGCAGGAAATGGTCGAGCCACTACATCTTCGCCGAAAAGAGATCTCGGACCACTCTCTGAAGCAACATACAATAACTTGACCTACGGCGGCTTGGACGCAGGGGATGATGAGGATAAGTTATTATATGAGTATGCAACAGAGGTTCATCCACCACCACAGCTACGACAATTAAAACCACCTACATCTACAGAACATCCACCGCTACCGCTACCACTACCACTACCATCAGCACCACCACCGCTACGACAGTTAAAACCATCCGCATCTAGTGTACATCCACAACTACCACCACCACCGCTACATCAGTTAAAACCATCTGTATCTCGAGTACATCCAGCACCATCACCAACGCTACGTCAATTTAAACCATCCGCATCTCGAGTGCATACACCACCACTACAATCATCATTAGCACCACCACAACCAACAACAACAACACCACCTAGAGCACTTCCACCACCAACAACAACACTACCACCAGCAGCACCACTACCACTTTCATCAACAACTAAACCACCACCACCAAGAACACCACCAACATCATCATATTGCATACGACACCAACTCTCACCAGCACAAGCCCATTTTGTAAAGACGATACGTGAAGCACAACAATTACAGCCACCACCACCATTACAACCACCAACACGACCACTATTCTTAACCCAACCACGACATCGACGACCATTCCTACCCCAACCACGACATCCACCATCATTCCTACCCCAACCACGACATCCATCACTAAAACATCCACATCTACCACCATCTCAACCACAACCATCACCATCACATCCACCAACACTACCACATCCACCATCACAACCACAACTACCACTATCACAACCACAACTACCACCATCACAACCACAACTACCACCACAACCACAGCTACCACCATCACAACCACAACCATCACCATCACATCCACCAACACTACCACATCCACAGCTACCACCATCACAACCACAACTACCACCATCACAACCACAACTACCACCACAACCACAAGTAACACCATCACAACCACAATCACCAACATTTTTCTCACAACTTCCACCTTTATCACTAGAGCCTCCGGACATCACCAGGGCTCCACAACCTCTACCCAAATATACACAGTCGACCAAAACAGAACGAACGTCCCGAAGGCACAGACACCAAAACGGGATCTAATCCAGTATCGCTCGAGAGCTTTAATTGTAGTCGGAAGGGAGTAGAGGGACCTGAATCAATGACGGTATTGCCCAAGAGCTATAATCGTTGTTGGAAGGTAGTATAGGGCCCTGAAGCTGCGACAGTATTGCTCCAGAGCTATAGTCATCATCGGAAGGTAGTAGAGCGTCCTGAAGCTGCGACAGTATCACATGAGAGCTATAATCATTGTCAGAAGGGAGTAAAGGGCCCTGAAGCTACGACGGTATTGCCCAAGAGCTATAATCATCGTCGGAAGGGAGTAGAGCGCCCTAAAGCTACGATGGTATTGCCCGAGAGCTATAATCATCGTCGGAAGGGAGTAGAGCGCCCTGAAGATGTGACGGCAGTTGGTTCAGACCCAGCCCATGCCGTTACCTCTTTAGCTATTACAATAATCTCTTGGGTTCGAACCAGTATGAGGCGATCTTGGCATTATGGTGCTAAAATGGCGTCCAAAGAAAAAGATGGCTGATGTCTCTCACTAAAAGATATCTATAGTCTCTTCATTATAATTAGGCCAGAAATCTTGACTATGAACTTCCTGTAACTCAATAAAGCAAACTTGATATTAATTTCCACACCTATATACTGTTATGCTCTTCCCAAGTGGTAGACATATCAAATCGATTGCTCTAGTCTAGATATAAGAGGTTATTGGTCAAGATTTCTGGCCTAAGTATAGTTAACGGGGGTCACCGACTTTTTTTTATCTTTCTCTCCTTTTATCTCTTTCCCTGGCTTGTATCCATTCGGCCCCATTCAGCCAACTGTTTTAAGACGTTTATCCCCATCCAGGTGTCGATTTCTTCCTGGCGAAGCGAGCCAGCATTGTATGGAGAAATCCGGCTTTGCCAGAGACATTTTTCTATCGAAAAATGTCCAAATTTAGCTTGCTGTCAAAAAAAAAATATATATATGCTGGCTCGCGGGAAGATATTGACACCTAGATCGGGGTAGGCTAAACATCTTAAAATAGTAGGCTGAATGGGGCCGAATGGATACAAGCCAAAGAGAGAGGGAGAGAAAGAGAAAACAAGCGAGGTGGGCTCCCTTAACCCAACATGCATAACTAATTGACTATATATAAATGTTTGATCACTAGGAATATAGAGGGGTGGAAGAAAAGACCAACATTACTGTAACTCCACTTTATTTGTACACATTTATCAACAGTGTTACAGGCCATAAACCACACACACACTTTTGTTTATAATTTGATATTAACAAAAAATAAGAAGGTCCCACCCCTTTCTCACTCTTAAGTAAGCCATATTTGATTTACAGAAGAGCGACCATTACTTGCATTACTGTATGTTCACAAACATTTCAGTTATGTAAGCATGTTTCCTTCTATTTTGCTTCACACACACACACACACACATACATATCTCAACATACTACAGGTCTAATGATCCCTTATTTACCCTTTCTGTACCGGCAACATCCTTTTCATTATATTCTGGCAACTGTTAGACGTTTTTAGCCAGCTAAGGAAGGATGTCTACCAATTATAAGGCAACAGACTATCTCAATTCATGCTTTTTGTCACCATATATCTTTCGTAAGCTTCATAAAATTGTCTAAATATAGCTACAATAAAATTGAAAAGACGTTGCCGGTATAGAAGGGGTTAACTATATATGATTATGGCTAACATTAGATGATTTTCTTTAGCACAAGCTAAGATACCCGCAGAGTATAATATGGTCTGCGTCCATATGTAAGCATATGGACGAGACGGGTTGGGTGTGAAGGGGGATCAGCCGGGTTGGGCCAATCAGCGCTCTGCAGACCCCCGTAATCCTGCGTTAATCTCTAACCATTTTGGTAAGATGATCCTCAGGGTATTAGAGTGTTGAGCCTATAAGTGGGCTTTGTAATTGGGGTTGTGTGGGACAGGGATCTGCCTTGCTTAGGCCAATCGGCTTTCTGCAGACTCCCATTTTCTTATGTTCATTTTTTTCTTATGTTCTTATCATCCGAAGAGGGCTGCACTATGATAATAAACTCTAGGGGGGTTCACATACCCAGGAGGTGCATGGATCTGGGTTTTTTATATAATATATATATATATATATATATATATATATATATATATATATATACTATATATATTGAAGAATTATGAAGATTTTTTTATTTTCATGGAGCATCAACAAGAAACCTCAGATCTCTAACTACTGTAAATAAAGCTTTGTAAATAGTACTAAAGCTTTGTAAATGGTACTAAAGCTTTGTAAATACTGTAGTAGTATTAAAGCTTTGTAAATAATAAAGCTTTGTAAATGGTAATAAAGCTTTACATGTAAATAATATAGCTTTGTAAATAGCGATAGCCTATATAGCCTAGTCTAAGCAAAACACAGAATCTTGTTGACTCAATTTATGCTCAAATGTAATATAAACAATATAAAGGTCAATATATTTATGTATTACAAATATTATCAGTTTTGTTTTATTTTATTTTGATGCGGTATTTATGCTACAGATAGTAGGCTATACACCCACTTTTGTCCTACCGTCATCTTGGTTGTTATTGTTACTTTGATTTCCCTCTCTATTTAGAGGGCCCCCAGCATTATTTTCATCTTTATTATTATTGTTCTTATTTTTCTCTTGAGGCAATCCAACGGACGTGCCCTTGTTCAAGTTTGGTTTAGTTTTTATTTCTACTTCCCTGCCATCTCATCAGCCTACCATTTCTTAGGCCTATATACCACCCATACTCTTCGTTCTCCTTCTTTTCCTTCAACTGGTCTACCAGTTTTTTGTGTTCGTCTCTTTCTTATGGTGTCATGTCTTTTTGGATGGATATTTCCTTTGGTCAGGTTCGGTTGCTGAACTTGCTGGTCAGGGAGATAGCCTTTTGCAACGGCCTCCCCTTTTCTGTTTTGTTTATGTTTTAAAATGTAAAACTTGCAAACTAAACAAACCAAAACTGGGACAAAGACAATATAAAGTCAAATTAACTTATCAAAATCGCTATGTGGAAACAACGCTTACTAAAATAAAATTTATGAAATAAACTGATCCTGATACGGATGTTTTGCTCCTAAGTTGAATAAAATCGCCTGCCGGTATCATAATAGAACACAACTAAGTAGACATCAAGCAATTATACATTAAATTGAATATTCAGAAACTAATTACAGTAGAAAGCCCGAGCACAGACTAAAATATAATAATTTAAATCCTCGCAAAGAGGCTCTCAGTGTTGCCAGACGGTGAAAATTTAACGCTGCATAGGTACATTTAACTACAAGCATTACAAGATTAAACAATGATCTATAAATCTGTCAAAAACTAACAAGAAAACAAAACACGCTCCAACTAGACGAATAAACAGTTAATTTTCGGCGTAAAAGGGGATATTTTGAGGTGGAAACTCAGGCAATGTCGACACTCGGATCTGGCACCACTGTAATCTCTCTCCCTGCACTGTACGGACCAAGACAGACGAACACGTGTTCTCACCAGTGTTCAATAATTCGCTAATTATGCTCGTAATACAGTGGCAGTTGCTATAGACTTGCGTGTGCGTGTACTTGAAGCTCGTGTGCCATTGTTGAAGCTACCGTGGAAGCGGAAATAAGAAGAGGAAGGCGAGAAATAAGTGGCTTTATTGGTGGTGGAGAACTGGAGAACTAGAAGCTTGCATGCAGGTTTTATGGTAAGTAGGCTACTGCATATTTTTTGTATCAACTACTGTATTTGGCGAACTCCTTACTTTCTTAAGCTGATGTAGGAGTTATGGCCGTGGTTTTAATCAATGTTCCCAAAGGGTTAGGCTATAGGCCTATTCAACGACACGTGCTGCGGTGCTGGTGCTGCGTGCAGCGTTATGAGAAAATTTAGGGAAAATAGGCCTAGGCACCAAGGCCTCAACCGGTACAGGATGGGTTGACTCAACCTAACCTAAATGTATTTTGGGGCTATTAGGTTAGGTTAGGTTTTTTGGTTAGGTTAATTGCCAAAACAAAAAATCCCAAGATTTTTTTTTTTTTTCCCGGGGATAAAAAGTATATAGAAATGAAGCATATGATGATAGGAACCCAAAACTACCATTAGAATTTTGCTACCTATATTGTAGCGCCTCCTGTATATTGACCAAAAAAAAAAAAAATGGGTCAATATTTAGGGTTAGGCTACGAGTCGCACCACAGCTGGGATCTCATTTCTAATGGTAGTTTTGGGTTCCTATCATTCTATGCTTCATTGCTATAGGCTAGGCCTAGGCTATACTTTTTATCCACCGGAAAATATTTAGTAGGCTAGCCTATAGGCCTAGCCTAGGCCTAACTAAATAAGTTGGTCACCAATTATTTTGCAATAGTCCTAGACCTAGGCCTATTTGAAAACAAATATGGATTTTATATGCTCTAGGCTAAACATCATATGAAAATGTGTACTAGCCTAAATTGGAAATTTTTCGTAACATGGTTGTCAATACCTTCCTATAGACAGCACCGATTCGTACACACGCCATTTTCACCTGTCTCCCGAGGTCTGTCCACCTAAGAGGTAAGATTTTTTCACATAGGTTTAAACTGAAATTAATGGATAATACATACCACGTACTGAGTACTATGAATCCGCTGTTGCTGGCATGAATACAGGACGTTTCGACGGTGTGCCACTTTGACGGCGCTAATTGGACGGTTCGACGGTACCGTCGAAATGTCTTTTATTTGTATTATATTTGTATAGTGTTTCCTAGGCATCTGGTATCTTTATTCCGTACTGTGCACCTCCATCTTTGTTGTCCTTTTTTATTCATTTTCTCATCCTTATGATATGTGTAGCCCCTTTCCACTAGGAGTGCACTATTTCGTTTAGAAGCATTGGGCACCACAAAAAAATTTGACGTCTCTTCCTCACTGCCACTTCCAATGTCAGGAACAGCCTAACAGGTATAGTATTTTCAAGGTTAGATTCCTCAAAGACTTGGGGCTCTTCGAAGCCTGGTAGCGCAGCATTGTTGGGCAGTTGGGCCGTATCTGGACATTCTGTTGGTCGTCGGATATCTTAGATAAGTTGAATTGCATAGTGGAGTTGAAACGATTAGCAGGTGGAGAGTCTTGACGTACATTTTCTAACTCCGTAGTTGGCATATTCTGCAAGGAAGTTGAACAGGATTCACAGAACCAGATGATGTTCATTTTCTCACACACAGCTTTCCTGTAGTCAGCTTGGGTTCTAATCACACACACACACACACGTACAAACAATTTCGAAACAACTAAGTCTTCAAATTGAGATATTCAAATCTTCTAATCCAACACATAGGCCCTACGTATAATTTCGAAACAGTTAAACCTTCAAATCAACACATTTTATTGTTCTAATCACCCACACACGTACAAACAATTTCGAAACAACTAAGTCTTCAAATTGTGATATTCAAATCTTCTAATCCAACACACACATACGTAGCCTATAATTTCGAAACAGTTAGGCCTTCAAATTAAGAAATTGTATTGTTTTAATCAAACACACACGTAGCCTACACACAATTTCGAAACTTAAAAACTTTCAAATGAACGCTTCGATGGTCTTACTTTTGTACACATAAAATCTAGTTTAGGCTATGAAGGTATTGTGGAAATTTCATAATTAATATATACCATTATAAAAATGAACACCAAGGAGTTGAAAAGTACAATTAGACGATGGCCAGTATTATTGGACGATTCGACGGTTCGGACAGAGACATTTCGACGATCGCGAGCATAGACGTTTCGACGGCATCATCGAACTGGCGCACCGTCGAATCGTCCTGCGACCGCTGGCATGCAAGGCCCAAGGGCTAATATTCCACGTACTGGGTACTATGAATCCGCTGTTGCTGGCATGCAAGGGCTAGTTTAGTAATCCACGTACTGGATACTATGAATCCGCTGTTGCTGGCATGCAAGGGCTAGTTTAGTAATCCACGTACTGGATACTATGAATCCGCTGTTGCTGGCATGCAAGGGCTAGTTTAGTAATCCACGAACTGGATACTATGAATCCGCTGTTGCTGGCATGCAAGGGCTAGTTTAGTAATCCACGTACTGGGTACTAAACCGTACTATGAATCCGCTGTTGCTGGCATGCAAGGGCTAGTTTAGTAATCCACGAACTGGGTACTAAACCGTACTATGAATCCGCTGTTGCTGGCATGCAAGGGCTAGTTTAGTAATCCACGTACTGGGTACTATGAATCCGCTGTTGCTGGCATGCAAGGGCTAGTTTAGTAATCCACGAACTGGGTACTAAACCGTACTATGAATCCGCTGTTGCTGGCATGCAAGGGCTAGTTTAGTAATCCACGTACTGGGTACTATGAATCCGCTGTTGCTGGCATGCAAGGGCTAGTTTAGTAGGCCTAGGTAGCATTCAAGGAGGCTACATCAGGACTCTTCTTCTTCTTACCTCTGACCGGGTATAGGCTAAGCTATCCTAGTGTTTACTAGCCTATACCCCTTTGAAAGGACATTAGCCTAACCTAACAACCTTACCTAACCTATCCTAGTATTATGGGTGGGGGCTGCCGCCCCCACACCCCCACTATTAGACATCTTTGACAGATTTTTTGTGTATTTTTCTGTGAAAAGGGTATTTTTTCAATTTGTCAATAACGAAAATCCTCCATGCAGACTAGGCCTATATGGAGAAAAATATGGCGAATCTGTTGCTGTTGGTGCCTATTTTCCCTAATAAATTGTTTCTAATAAGGCGGATGTAGTGTCCTTGAATATTATCGTTTAGTATTCCACGTACTGGGTACTATGAATCCGCTGTTGCTGGCATGCAAGGGCTAGTTTAGTATTCCACGTACTGGGTACTATGAATCCGCTGTTGCTGGCATGCAAGGGCTAGTTTAGTATCCCACGTACTGGGTCTAGGTTAGGTTAGGTTGGGTTGTTTGGTTAGGTTAATATACTAGGTCTCAAAAACAAGATTCGTAGTTGCGGTAGGCTAGTATTTACAATTACGCCCGAATACTAAATGGGCGGCGGCCCAATCGCCATGGCACCGGTAAGGGTTTGTGTTGTATCCCACGTAGGCCTACTAGGTACTACGGACACATTGAAGGCGTTGGGTATGGATTAGGCTTGTATCC
Source organism: Paralithodes platypus (assembly GCA_032716605.1). Taxonomy (NCBI): domain Eukaryota; kingdom Metazoa; phylum Arthropoda; class Malacostraca; order Decapoda; family Lithodidae; genus Paralithodes; species Paralithodes platypus. Next base: position 28,730,097 of record CM064577.1, on the reverse strand, counting down.
AATGTATTAGGTCTATGTTACTGGATATTTATGATTTAAATAAGTGCTACGTTTTTTATAAATCTGGTTATATGGCTTTGCAATTAGGGAAATCATGAGCCGATTACCAACATTTCGTTAGTCTTTTTCGATTCTCAAAATCCGAGCCAAGTTTTGCCAAACCTTGGCTCGGGTTTTCCAAAATTTGGGTTTTATGGCTTTGCAATTTCGGGAAACCTGAGCCAAATTTCTAAATGAGGTTACTGTAATTTTTTTGTCTACAAATTCAAAATCCGAGCCAGCTTTGGCCAAAACTTGGCTCGGGTTTTCGAAATATTGGGTTTTAGGTCTTTGAAATACCTTAAAACCCGAGCCAAGTTTTGCTAAAATACGTTTTAATCGCCGTTTTACGCATTTAACACTCAAAGAGCGGCTGGTGGAGTATATTTCACCGTGCCGCCCAGCGGTTTTTTTCTTACCATAAATGGCGTTGTTTCCGTGCTCTTTTTCATGCATAAAAAGGAAGTGGATCTGGAACGTAGACAAATAAACAATAAAATAAGGTGGGAAACAAGGAGAGGGAGAGAGAGATAGCTAGAAATGTGAAGGATAATCCAAAAATATTCTGGAAGTACATTCAGGAAAAATTAACAAGAAGAGTAGGGATCCCAGAGCTGGTGGGGGGGTTGAATGATGGGAGTAGAGCGGAGACTGATAAGGAGAAAGCAGAGGTGCTGGGGAAATACTTTGGGGGGGTACTAACAGTGGAGTCGGAGGATGCAGTGCCTACTATTCCCATCAAACAGGCACCGGCACTAGAACTAGTAGAGTTTTCCCATGCTAGAATAAGAAGGGCTATAGAAAAAATGAACAGAAGTAAGTCACCGGGACCGGATGGGATACACCCAAGAATCATAAAGGAAGGAGGGGAGATGTTAGTAGAGCCATTGAAAATGTTATTTGAGGTATCGTTTAATACAGGACAAATCCCGATGGACTGGAGAGAGGCGAACATAACAGCTATATTTAAGAAGGGAAAGAGAAATGACCCAGGGAATTATAGACCAGTCAGTTTGACAAGTGTTGTGTGTAAACTAATGGAAACGGTAATTAGAGAAGGAATAATAGATCATATGAAGTCAAACCAACTTTTCAGTGGGAGACAGTTCGGATTCTTGCCGGGGAGGTCGACGGTACTACAGCTAATTAAGGTGGTAGATGATTGGATACAAATTCTAGAAGATGGTGATGTAATAGACGTGGTATATTGCGATTTTATGAAGGCCTTCGATAAGGTCCCACATAAAAGGTTAATAGAGAAAGTTAGAAGCTATAATATAGGGGAGAAATGTGTGAAATGGATAGAAGCCTTCCTGAAAGATCGGAGACAGAGGGTATTGGTGAATGGAATAGGCTCGGGGTGGAGGGAAATTACAAGTGGGGTACCTCAGGGATCTGTGTTGGGACCACTGCTGTTCGTTATATTTATCAACGACTTGCCTGAAGTTATAACTAATGGAAGTGAGGTATACCTGTATGCGGATGACACTAAACTGTATAGAAGAGTGAGGAGTAAGGAAGATATGGGTTTGCTTCAAGGAGATGTGGAGGGCATGAAGGAATGGTCTGAGCATTGGTTAATGCCTTTTCATCCAAAAAATGCAAGTACATGCGGATTGGGACCAGCAAGATAGACAAGGTAGGATACAGTATGTATGAAGCGATGGAGGAAGTGAGTGCAGAAAAGGATATAGGAGTAGTGATAGATAATAAGTTAAATTTCTCAGAACATTTAGCGGAAAAGATAAACAAAGCCAATAGAATTGTAGGGCTGATAAGGAGGACATTTGTGTCACTTGACGAAGAAATCTTCAGGAATCTATATACAGCGCTGGTTAGGCCACACCTGGAATATGCAAACCAGCTGTGGGCTCCATATATGGTAAAGGATATAGAAGCAGTGGAGAAAGTGCAGAGAAGAGCTAGCAAGCTGGTACCAACGTTGAAGAACGCGGGCTATGAGCAGAGGTTGAGGACACTGGGACTTCTGACACTGGCATATAGGAGAAAGAGAGGGGATATGATAGAGACTTTTAAGATAGTGTCAGGAAAGTACGATGAGGATGTGTGTGAAGGTATCTTCTTGATGCGGGAGGGAACAAGAACGAGAGGACACTCTAAGAAAATTTACAAAGAAAGAAATAGGCTTGAGAAGGCGAAGAACTCATTTTGTGATAGAGTGGTAAATGAGTGGAACGCACTGCCCCAGTATGTAGTCGATTCCGAATCAATAAGGGAGTTTGAAAGTAATCTTGATAAAGCATGGGGAAGACAAGATTTGAAGTTTGATTATAAAATATAGAATACAGAATAGTAAAAATGTTGCGTCTGCTACCGCCGCCGCCAACACCGTGAACGACCGCAGCAGTGCAAGTACTGGTACTGAGCTGGATACACAGGCATAGTTTGCCTTTTTCCAGAGGATCTACTGTAAGAAACTGTAAGAAAATAAACAAGAGCCAGAGCATAATACAATTATGTATCCCTGAAAGGGCGTAAATTGAGCTTTCCAATAACACCAGAACCATCCTTCTACGATCACTGGTTGTCTTGCAACGATCGTGCAACCGAAGGCCAAAATCGCTAAAATACGGTCATTTCGTTACATAATTACGTGTGTAGCGAGGGAGGGAGTGTGGAGTACATGTCAGTAGACCCACGGCGGCCGTGGCGAGCGGTCATGAGGTAACCTACGCTCCTCCCATCGCTCATATCTCTCTCAGAGCCAATATTGCGCCAAAATTGCACACAGACTTAAGTCGGGCCCCGCCACATAGTCCAGATTTTTAGATACGGACTTAAGTCGGGCCCCCGCTAAAGAATGGTTAACCCCTCATTTTCCCTGTACTTCATTGCCCCTCCCCACTATCGGGCGGCATGTCGTAAGATCGTTGTATAATGGGGAAAGCGGTTTCGCCGAGGGTTGTAATTATTTCCAAGCAGTATATATTGATACAAACTAACAGGGAAAAATAAAAAAAAATCATGGGAAAATTAGTGACTATTTTATTTAGTTTTTCCAAATATTTTTGTTTTCTTGGCTTAGCCTATTTTTTTTTTTTTAGCATTAGGCCTAACCTAACCAAAAAAAAACAGTATAACTCCATTTATTTGTCACCAATTATTTTGACATATTTGAAGACCGATATGGAATCTATATGCTCTAAGCATCATATTAAAATTAGGGTTCAATGTTATTTTAACCCATTGGCTGCGGCTATTTAGGGCATATTCAGGCACTCCTGAATGATAAATCAAGCATCTGCATTAAATGAAGTGTATTCTGACGAAAACTAGACGAAAATAGCTTCAAAATGATACCAGAACGGGCCCCGTACGTGGTCTGGTTCACCCGCAGTGGTACCAGTGAAACGTGGGAAACCCGCTATTTGGTAGCACACGCTCGCTTGGCTACACTGCTGTGAGACACAGAGAGAGACCCGCGCGAGACACAGTGTACCTCAGTGAGCCGCTCGGTGCTCTGAGGGTCGGAGGTGGGCCCCTCACGCTCCCGCCCACTGACACTCGATTTTTACGTTTTTTACAGGCTTTTAAAACCTGGAAATTGCTGTAACTTGCCAGGACGTTGCAGAACGTCACCCGCAACGAAAGTGTTAATACTACAAATTTTGTTTGATATATTTGAAGATAAATATATATCTATATGCTCTAAAGATCATAAGAAAATTTGTTTTAACCCTCGGCAAAACCTAATAAAAAAGTATGGTACTAAAATGTCTTCTTCGTAACAAGGTTGTCAATACGGTACTTCCAGTTTTCGATAGCTCTAAAGATCATATGAAAATGTGTTAAACCCTCGGAAAAACCTAATATAAAAGTATGGTACTTATAAAATTTAATTTTCGTAACAAGGTTGTCAATACGGTACTTTCCCGTTATCAATGTACTGTACTGTACAATCAAAGCTGAATACTGCAGAGTAAACAAAAATCCACCAGCTGTTGACCAAGATGAGTGGTGATCGAGCCTCCAGCGGCCAGCCAGGCAGCCCAGTACCTCCTCTGTTCATTAAGGTTAGTTGGTTGGTTGGGACAACATAAAGGAGCCGGACCACAGCTAGCTAGGGAATCTTAATGGGTCATCGCAAAGTAACATAAAGTAAAAGATTTTTTCGCATAGGATTAAACTGGCATGCAAGGGCTAGTTGGTTATACTGATGTTTTGGACCGACAGTTAGCCCATCGATCTTTTTAGGCCTAATAGGTCCGGTAGAGCATAGGCTATACATCATTGCTATATATGTCATTAAGAGCTGAAATGTATTATAAGGGAGAACAAAAATAAAATAAAATACATAGGCCTACTGTAAAACAAGTTTTTCAGCCAGTACCCAACCAGCGGGGGTGTGGGGGCGGCAGCCCCCACCAATAATACTAGGTTAGGTTAGGTAAGGTTGTTAGGTTAGGCTAATGTTAACCCCATTCTTACTAGGTTAGGTTAGGTTAGGCTAATGTTAACCCCATTCTTACTAGGTTAGGTTAGGTAAGGTTGTTAGGTTAGGCTAATGTTAACCCCATTCTTACTAGGTTAGGTTAGGTAAGGTTGTTAGGTTAGGCTAATGTTAACTCCATTCTTACTAGGTTAGGTAAGGTTAGGTTAGGTTAGGCTAATGTTAACCCCATTCTTACTAGGTTAGGTTAGGTTAGGTAAGGTTGTTAGGTTAGGCTAATGTTAACCCCATTCTTACTAGGTTAGGTTAGGTAAGGTTGTTAGGTTAGGCTAATGTTAACCCCATTCTTACTAGGTTAGGTTAGGTAAGGTTGTTAGGTTAGGCTAATGTTAACCCCATTGTTACTAGGTTAGGTTAGGTAAGGTTGTTAGGTTAGGCTAATGTTAACCCCATTCTTACTAGGTTAGGTTAGGTAAGGTTGTTAGGTTAGGCTAATGTTAACCCCATTCTTACTAGCTTAGGTTAGGTAAGGTTGTTAGGTTAGGCTAATGTTAACCCCATTCTTACTTCGTTAGGTTAGGGTAATGTTAACCTTATGAAAACCCAAACAAAGATTTTATTAGGGTTACTGTGTAATTTTAACATGAACATTAGTAAAATCCGAGCCAAGTTTCGTCAAAACTTGGCTCGTGTTTTCGAAATGTCGGGCTATATGGGTATGGAAATTTACAAAACCCGAGCCAACATGTTAATAAGGTTACTGTGTTATTTTCATTTTTAAATTAGTTAAATCCGAGCCAAGTTTCGTCAAAACTTGGCTCGGGTTTTCAAAAAGTCGGGTTTTATGGGTCTGGAAATTGACAAAACCCGAGCCAATAATTTACCAAGGTTACTGTGTTTTTTTCATTTTTACATTTGTAAAATCCGAGCCAAGTTTCGTCAAAACTTGGCTCAGGTTTTATGGGTCTGGAAATTGAACAAACCCGAGCCAAATTTGGGTTACAAATGTGTATTATCGTGTTCTATAGTGTTCTATACGCTTTTTACCCCTCAATTTCCCTGATCTTCATAGCCCTCCCCACTATCGGGGGGGGGGGGGGGGGGTGTCTTTAGATTGATGGATAATGGGTAAATGCTTAATTCCCATTCAATTTCATCACTAGATTCGACTAAAACACCAAAAACAAAATCAAAATACCAAAAAAATACCTGAAAAACACGTTGTTGCGTCTCCTGTATATTAACCAACATTAACTACTAACTTGAGCTGGACACATTATGTTAGAAGCATTGCTAAGAATGCCTCTAAAAAACTGGGACTCCTGTACAGTACAGAGTTTGAGAATTCTTCACTGACGAGCAGTTGGCCGTAATATATAAAAGTCATGTGCGTTCTCAGATGGATTACTGTTCACCTCTGTGGAGTGGTTGCATTGAGGCAGTTGGACAAAATTCAAAATAAAGCTATTAGATTATCTAACCCTGCAATCACACAGGACCTTCCTACATTATCCATACGAAGAAACGTTGCATCCCTTGCATTATTCTACAGATATTTTCACAGCAATTGTTCCGAGGAACTTGCTTCAATTGTGCCGCCTCTCCACATCTTTCCCCGTAGAACTAGGGCAGCTGAGAGCGCCCATGAATTTACACTTTCTTCTCCACAATGCAGAACTTCTGCTTATCAAAATTCATTTATCCCTAGAACTACTACTCTTTGGAATTCACTTCCCTCGAATTGCTTTCCACAAACTTACAATCTACAAATGTTTAAATCCAGTTGTTACAAACATTTTATGAATGGAGGATGCCTTTAGGCACATGGACCTTTTTGTTTTATCTGTGTTTTTCCTTCCTCCGTTCATTGTCTCTTTAAAAAAAAAAAAAAAAAAAAAAAAAGGTAATGTATTTTTGTATCCAAAGGCAGTCAAAATAGACGGGAACATGATGGTGAGTGTCCGCGTAGTGTAAACAAGACGGGCGGTACACCCAGTAACAACATTCTTGCCAATCTTACCTCTTACACGTCACATCAGTAGTCAAGCACCCATATTCTAAATGGCGTGTGTACGAATTGGTGCCGTCTATAGGAAGGTATTGAAAAATGTACTAAAGCTCAGTGATAGCGAAATAACTCGTACAAATGGCTTCAAATTAGATAAATTTTGTTTCAGAAAAGATATAGGCAAATATTGGTTTGGTAACAGTTGTAGATGGGTGGAATAGGCTACCAAGTGATATAGTGGGATCAAGTACGATAGGGAGCTTTAAGATAAAATTAGATAGGCATATGGACGAGATGGGTTGGGTGTGAGGGGGATCTACCAGGTGTGGGCCAATCGGCGCTCAGCGGACCCCCGTAATCTTGTGTTAATCTCTGACCGTTTTGGTGGGGTCAGTACTCAAGGTATTAGTGAGATGGGTCTATAATTGGGCCTTGTAATTGAGGTTGGGTGTGACAGGGATCTGCCTTGTATGGGCCGATCGGCTTTTTGTAGACTCCCATTTTCTTATGTTCTTATGTATTGAGGTATGATTAGGAGTAGTGGGCGTACACATTATTTCCATTATGTATATAATTCCATATTTAACCCCAGTAGCTCGTAGTTTGAAAGATCGTCTACACCTTGATATACTGTACAATTAAGTATGTGGCAGAATATATATAAGTGTACATATACCTGTAAATACAGTCTTCCTCTACCACTCTTCTCTTCGCCAACATGTAAACAAACCCAGAGTCGATATACGCTTCAAGTCGCTGTGTAGACATCCGAACACAGGGTTTATCGTGACGTCGTCTAGAATATAAGTGCTAGTATGCGAATAATATCTATAGTCACGGTTTGCGCATTTGAGTGATTATTATTGATGTTCTTTTGTTTGCCAATCCTGCTCATCATAGCATACAGTCATTTATTATTTTTTGGTCAGTTTAAGTTGGTTGCCATCTTGAACGAGTGTGGAATGGGTGTGTTAAGGTTATTGTCTTACGATTCGCGAAGTTATTGTATTTTCTGAGGACATCAACTCATCACAACATTTGGTAAAGGTTAGTAGCTGTTAGATATAGGCGGCAGCCCCCACCTATAATACAAGGATAGGATAGGTTGTTAGGTTGCTAGAGTAGCCTAGTATGAATCCGCTGTACCTGGCATGCAAGGGCTAGTTTAGTATGCCACGTACTGAGTACTATGAATTCGCTCTGCCTGGCATGCAAGGGCTAGTTTAGTATGCCACGTACTGAGTAGCCTACTATGAATCCGCTGCATCTGGCATGCAAGGGCTAGTTTAGTATCCCACGTACTGGGTCTAGGTTAGGTTAGGTTGGGTTGTTTGGTTAGGTTAATATACTAGGTCTCAGAAACAAGATTCGTAGTTGCGGTAGTATTTACAGATACGCCCGAATACTAAATGGGCGGCGGCCGAACTGCCATGGCACCGGTAAGGGTTCGTGTTGTATCCCACGTAGGCCTACTAGGTACTACGGACACATTGTAGGTGTTAGGTGTGGATTAGGCTTGTATCCAATGTACTAGGTCTATGTTACTGGATATTTATGATTTAAATAAGTGCTACGTTTTCAATAAATCTGGTTATTTAGTAGTAGCCTCTACGTTCCAACGTAGAGCTTATACTATGACGATGTAATCTGCTTCGCTCTAGAGCGGCAATTATCGTATACACATAGCGCGAATTAAATCGATGACATCTAGAGTAGCACCTTACTCTCTCTACTAGGTACGTTGTACATACTTTTGAGGTCTTTTTAATAGAAAATTGAAAAGAGAAACGAGAAAGAAAAGAAAAAGTTGTCGACTAGGCCATTCCATCTGGCTCTTCACGCCACTGTCAGGGGCGTACCTTTTAACCCGGTCCGGATTAAAGGGCATCTCTTTCGCGTTACCACTCGGGTGCACACGTGTTTCTGGTGCTCCGTATTTTGGTGCCTTCCACTCCTATCTTCGTCACCTTTTGGTGAGTTTTGGCCTTTCTTTGGCGCCTGGATTTATAGATAGATGATCGGTGTTGTAGGCACAACGTAAAATGGGCACTCAGGTGTTTAATTAGAGTGTTTGCGTTGAAAGTGGAGGTCTCTCATGTTTTCAGCCCTCTGCGCATGCGTGTCATTGGACGCCGCTTTTGTTTGAAAGGCCTTTGCCTTATTTTGCTTTTATTTCCTTGCGGTGACTTTAGTTTCGGTTTTGATAGGTTCTGTTCATTTAGGGCTTCTTGTCACTACCTTAGTTTCTGACTTACGCGCATTTTTTTCAGTGGCTAGGCTAACTTCGGTCTTTCGGGTGGTGTTATGGTGGGGGGCGCCGACCCGGGATGTCGCTTACCCCTTGTTGGTCTTTTAACCCTCCAACCCCGGCTAGGGTAGATCGTAACTGTACTCTGTGACCGGGGGTTTTGAGGAATTTTGGTCCATGTTGATTCACCTGTTACTCCTGAAATACATGACACAAAGTTATAAAAAAAAAAAAAAAAAATTGCACAAACCTTCATGTGTAGAATGCCGTTGAGTAGAGGTCTCTAGTCCAAGTGATTGCATAATGGCGAGCGCGGGAAGTGGAGTGATTTTTATGCGGGAAAATCTTCCCGCGTTCGGATGCGTCGCCTTGGCCCAGGCCCCGGCTTGGCTAACCTACTGCGCACTTAGCCACTCGTCGCGCCAGAGTTTTTACCTCCCGGAGGCGATTTTATTTATTGATAGTGATGTTATTATAGTTATTTGGAGTCCAATTATATAAAATATGTGTATTAGGCTATTATTGTCACTAATATTTCACATTTTCACTCGATACCGTAGTTTTTATGAGTAATTGAGGCTGGTTATTGTTATATTACGCACTGATTATTCGTTATCACAGGTGTTTATTATACTTTGGCCATCTAATATTAGTTCGTGTGTCACTTTCACTTTGGTATATATGCTTGAGAGAGTGTCACTGTCACTGATAATGCTCATTTTCACTTGATACGGTACATTTTATTAGTAATTGAGGTAGGTTATTGTTATATTAGGCAGTGATTATTCGTTATCACAGGCCAGCCGTCCGGCTGGCTCAGTTGATAGCGTGCCTGATTCCCACCTTGAAGGTCTCGCGTTCAATCCCCGCTCAGGTTGAAAAGTTTTTCTGGGATACAGCCGGCGGTTACCATCTCCCCATGAGCAAGGGGGATGGGTAATGGTCTCTGGTAGACTAAAGAAAGCCAAGCGCTTGCGAATCCTCGAAGGAGGAGAGACGGGCGCTATATAAGTAACCAGAAGATTATTATTATTACTTTGGCCATCAAGTATTGGGTGTTGTGTCATTTTCACTTTGATAAATATGCTTGAGAGAGTGTCATTGTCACTGATAATGCTCATTTTCACTTGATACGGTACATTTTATTAGTAATTGAGGTAGGTTATTGTTATATTAGGCACTGATTATTCGTTATCACAGGTGTTTATTATACTTTGGCCATCTAATATTACTTCGTGTGTCACTTTCACTTTGGTAAATATGCTTGAGAGAGTGTCACTGTCACTGATAATGCTCATTTTCACTTGATACGGTACATTTTATTAGTAATTGAGGTAGGTTATTGTTATATTAGGCAGTGATTATTCGTTATCACAGGTGTTTATTATACTTTGGCCATCTAATATTATGTCATGTGTCACTTTCACTTAGTTATATGCTTTGTAAACATTTTATATACCATTTATTGTGTCTTTTTTTCACTTATTTATATATGTTTTCATAATACATTACTTTTTTATCACAATACATTGTTTTATTTCCACTTGTTGCCTATATACATACATATTGTCAGTCTTTGGTACTTTCACTATGATTATTAGTTAGTACTCCTGCTTGGTGTGGTACTCAGCAAAGCACGGTATAGCACATAGTGACACCTGGCACTCCACACACTGCATGGTGGTCTTTTTCTGCTTCCTCGGCCTCACCTGGCTGTTCCAGCAGACATGGCACCGCCTTCTGCTAATGGTGACTCCATCTCGATCCGGAGGCAGGTAACCGAGCTTGTTCACATTTAGATACTGTGCACACTGCATGCGGTCCTGAACGGGGCACCCAGGTTGTGCCACTGCCCTCTGTGGCGTAGCATACCTATCCAGGAGCTCCACCAACACCTGTTTTTGGAACCTCCGCAGGCTACTGAACTTCCTGGGTGTGCGCGGATTCCGAAGCCTGTAGATATTGTAGGCATTCAGCATTGACATGTCCACCATGTGCAGAAAGAACTTTTTGTACCATCTGCACGAGGTACGCAGACAGTCGATGAAGCCTATCTGCATGTCGGACTTGTCCACCAGCCTCATATTTATGTTGTAGTCCATTACAGCATCGGGCTTGGTCACCCTGACTTGGGTGCGGCGATCCACCTTGCCTGTCTCAACCATTTCCCCCTTGTGGACGGTGCTCAGGAGGTTGACCTTCTGCTGGTCGTGCCAGTGGATAGCCAGAATGGGTCCCGACTTCTTCTTGAAGACATCGCCTTTCTTGGTTTTAGGAGGGAAAGTTGGCATGCCCTTCCTTTTCGCTCTAACTGTGCCTACAGTCCCCGTCTTGCGCTGATGGAGGTACTTTGAGAGCGTGGGGGACGTGTAGTAGTTGTCCGTGTAGAGGACGTGATTCTTCTCGAAGTACCGGTTCATCATGGCTTGAACCACTGCTCCGCCAAAGCCAATGAGGGGGTCTATTTCCACGTCCCCTTCCTTCCCGCTGTAGACCAGGAAGTCCAGGACATAGCCAGTTTGGCAATCGCACAGCACAAAGAACTTTATACCAAAGCGATGTCTCTTTGAGGGGATGTACTGCCTGAAGCTCAGCTTTCCCCGGAACAGCACAAGAGACTCGTCAATACAGACGTTGCAGAAGGGCGTGAAGTATGACGTGAAACGTTCTCGCATCATCTCGTACAACGTCCTAATCTTCCACAGCTTGTCAGAGAGATGCATGTCGGTGTTGGTGACAAGATGGAGCGCTCCGAGGATGTCGAGGTACCGGTCCCGAGAGATGTATTTCCCGAAGGCAGGGGTGGATATCAGATCTTTGGTGATCCACTGTGCTTCTTTACATGAGGCATTAGCATGGTGATTGCCAGGAACACCATGAACTCGGGATGAGTCACTGGGGTCCACCGCTTCATGTGGCCCTTGGTCACCTTGCCAAAAAAGTTCACCTGGATTTGGTGGTGCTTGTTTGTCTCCTCTATGACAAACTCAGTAACCTCCTTATCAAAAAATGCCTCAAAAAGCTCATGTGGTGGAGCATTGGGGCCTGCAGGAAAACTTGGGGTAACTCCTGAACCCTCCTGTACCTCATCAAAAGGGGTTACATCAGGGTCATTCACTTCATCAGCAGCCACATCCTGCCAGTTGAAAATATAAAATGGGTCCTGCTGGCGACGCTGACGAGGAGCTGCAGCTGGGGCAGCACGCCCACGAACTTTGGCGGCGCGCACCCTAGGGCGGCCAGGAGCGCGACCAGGCCCAGCCCGACGGCCCTGGGCCAAGCGTCTGGGTTGAGGGTCGTCGTTGTCGTCAGAGCCGTCATCTTGCCCTGACGGTGGACCCATGTAATCATGGCCAGAGTCATCTGTGAGGTGCCCTTCATCTTCAGACCCCCCCTCATAATCTCGCGGGGAACGAATGATGCGTGGGCGGCGTGTAGGTCGGCGAGGTGGGGAAGGAGTGGCAGGTGAGGCTCTGTCATCTTCATGCAGAGGTTCGGGGCTCCTTGGCCTACGACGAGTCGTAGACAGCACTGGTTCAGTGTCTGTAGGTGCAGGTATGGATGCGAGGTCAAATACATCGTCAGGAACCTCTGTTGTAGGCTGGAGAGGTGGGGTGGACCCTGGGGAAAGTTGCGGGGGCGTATGGCTGGGACCGGCAGGGGTGGAAGCCTCGAACAAAGAGCGCCTACTTGTAGCTCCTTTTTTCACATATTTTCTCCCTTTTCCCTTTTGTTTAGTAGTATGTCTCCTCTCGGGGGAAATAGGGGGTAAATAGGCAGAAAGTGGAGGGTCCTCAACCCTAGGCAGTGCTGGTGGTGGTGGGGAAGAATGGCGGGCGCCTGGGGCAACTTGGGTGGCGTGGGTAGATAAGGAAGACAATGGCGGGTCACCCTCACGGTCAGCCTCACTGGCACCCTCACGCACTGCTCCCTCACCAAGTTTTAGGGCCTCTTTCCTGGCTTCCGCGGCAGCCTTTTCAAGAACTTGCTTCTTATAAAAACGTATCTTGAATGGGGATTTAGCTGGCGAAGGGCTAGGTGTCGTGTCACTCAACCTAAACTTGGCAGTCGACCTAGTGCTGTCCCATTCGCTCACTCTCACTACACTCTCATCACCTTGCACAACTATATCACGTTCAGTACTATCATCACTATCATCGTCATGCTCAAATCCAACAAATTGCGCGTCTCTTTGATGAATTTCGTCTAGATCGTCTAAATCTTCCCTATAGTGCGACTGATAAGACTCGGAGCTATCACTGCCCAAGTCATCAACACTAATTTGTCCTTCACCACGTTCATAACTCCTCAAAGCTATTTCAATACCTCCGGGAGTCAACGCATCTTGTACGTGCCTTTGCGTTAGGGCGCGACGAACCTGGGCAGGCGTCGAAGGGAGCATGGAATCGGACACAGGGGAATCACTTTTTGGGTTAGTATCCATGTTGGCGGCAGGGTAGAGACTGTTTTGGTGGCGTACATGGTGTCTGGTGGCGTCACCTAGCGACCACGGAACGAAATGTTTACGCGCGCCATTCGAAAGCACATACGCAAGCAATGGTACAATGTTGTACCACCCGGGTTCCTCGGGTCAAAACATAATGGTACACACGTGTACCACCCGGGGTTCAAGGGTTAATATCGCTCTCACACCTCTTTGGGTGTGCGGTAACTGGTCGCGCCCTTCTTTTTAAATTTTCCTATCACCTAGTGCCGATTAGGCTAACTTTTTGTGGGTGGCCTAGCCTACGGGGGGCATTTTGTCGTTCGATTCTGTTGCAGCCCCTGGGGTTGTCCTTTGACTCCCCTTTTTAATTTTTGTGGGGTTTGCACCAGTTATCTGCCTACCTCTGGCTTTCCAGTACCCCAAATTGTGTTCTGCAATTTCCCTTATTTTGCCTGCTTGGGGCCTTGCGATTAGGCTATGTCTTCCTCTGCTCCTTCCTGTTCGTGGGTCACGTCCCACGCCAGGTCGGTCTTTGGTTGGCGTTCCTTTTCTCGAGTCCCTGGGGGGCCTACTTGGCAGACGAAACACATTCTCCGTTCTATTAAGTGTCGTCGGTGGGTGACGCTTCGGTCCTCAATCACTTGGACCTGGCTCGTCGCTACGCCCTGGAGCGTCGGTATTACCACTCCAGGGCGAACGTCTGGCACTTATCACCTGTCTTCCTTCACTTGGACCTGGTTCGCCGCTCCGCCCAGGAGCGTCGGTATTGCCGCTCCGGGGCGAGCGTGTCATTTCTTCCCTGGCCCTCAGACTTTTAATAAGGAGATCGCTGCTCCGCCCTGGAGCGTCGGTATTACCGCTCCAGGGTGTGCGTCTGTCGCTTTGGCGCTGTCTTCTTCTTTGGTGCCTGCTTCTGGTCTGTCCCCCATCGGCTCCGCTCCGCCCTAGAGAGTGTGTATCGCCGCTCTGGACCGGGCGTGAGACCGCGATATCGTCCTCCCGCTCAAGCATGACCGCCCCGCCCTGGAGCGCTGGTTTTTCACGCTCCAGGTCGGTTCGTTTGGTTTTTCGGCTCCCTCTCTTCTTGGTGTCTTCACCCGCCCTAGGGTGCGGGTTCTTCCCCCACTCTGGGTCGGTCCTACTTGTCTCTGAGGTGCTTTGGTAAGGTTCTAGTGGCTGTGGCCCGCTCTGGAGCGTCTCGGTGTCTGCTCCAGGGTGTGTTTACCCGCCCTACGGCGGCGTGTGTTTCACGCTTTTTTGGCTGTCCTGTTGTCCCGGCCCCGACCGGAGGGTACCTTGATGGTCCGCTCCTCTCTGGGTTTGGGTTGGAGAGTGCATTGCTACTTGTCCATGCCTGTTGATGCATCGGTTCTGGTGTTTCATGCTCTTCTCCCCTGTTTCCCAGGCTGTGATCCGCTCCACTTTGGATGCTCTCCTGTGCCTCCCTCGCCTCCGCCTAAGGCCTACAGGTACTGTCGCCTTATTTGTTCACCTGCTTGGGGTTTACATTGGGTGGGGGAACTCGTTTCGCGAAGTGCTGTCACACTATCGGAGTTTCCTAGGCTAGGCTACCTTAATGTCTGAAGGGGGGGCACAGTCCTCTTCTTTCTCTTTCATTTAGCCTCCTCATAGGGTTCCCTTCCTGGCCCATAGAGGCCTAGTGATGAGCCCTGGTTACCTCCGTTAGTGGGTCGCTATTCCGACTGTTGGCGGGGGGCGTTCGTGGCCTAGCCTTAGTCGATGGGGGGCTGTTGCTAACTCTTCACACTGTTACCAGTTCAGTCCGGCATGTCATGCACGGCTCCTGCAAAATCTCAGAAATGTGAAACCATCTTCTTGGTATTTTTTTGGGTTGGCAACAGTGTCAGAGTTCCTTCTCTGGTTCGTCTGCCGCATACCCCAGGATCCCCGCACATGCGGTCTTCGGTGATCCTCTGATTGTTTGGCCGCTCTCTGCCGTCCGACATACTGGTCGTGCTATGTCAGACACTGTTGCCTCCTAGGCTTGCTCTTGCTTGCCTGTCTACGGTTTTTCTAACCCATCTTGGGGGCACCAGTTTTTGTCTGATTCCAGCTCCTGAGATTCAGTCTTACCCTACATTGAACTCAACAATACCTTCGAGTTCCTGAGACGCTGTCTTCACCTCTTTTGGACTCACCAATACCTTGGGGTTCCTGAGACCCAGTCTTCCCCTACATTGGACTCTCCACTACCTTGAGGTTCCTGCGACACGGTCTTCACCTACTTTGAGCTCGCCTATACCCTTGAGTTCCTGAGACACGGTCTTCACCTACTTTGCACTCACTCATGCCTTGAGGTTCCTGAGCCACAGTCTTAACCTACATTGTGCTCACCAGTACCTTGAGAGGTTTATTTCCTTCCACCCTCACCGGTGCCCCGGGTCTCTAGGACGGGCTGCAATCAGGTCGCTCCGCCCTGGTGCGTGGATGACTCCCGCTCCAGGTCGGTCCTCTGACTAGACACCTTCTCTTACAGGACCGCTCTATTACGAGCCTCTGGCATCTGGGTTAGGGCCTCCCGGGGACCGTTCCGCCGTAGGGTGGGTTCTATCCTACTCTAGGTCGGGCCTATGCTTTGCCTCTCTTCTCTTTTCCCACGGACGCTACCACGTCAGCTGTGATGCTAGACAATTCGGTTGGGATGCTTGGATGTAGATATCTGATGATTTTACTGGCCTTTCCCCTTTACTAAGGTCAACTGCCTACTGGCCTAGCAACCCCTGTGGTGGCGGCCGCGGCTCTGCCTGCGCCAGCCCCCTCTCCGGCTCCTTCACTGTCTTTCGATTTGCTGCCTGGGAGCGGGCTGGGGATGGTTGGCCAGCCCGTAGTGTTCCCCCACTGTCTAAGTTTCAGATTCCCAAACGTGTCCTCCCTTCTTTGTTCCCCCACTGTCTAAGTTTCAGATTCCCAAACGTGTCCTCCCTTCTTTGTATGGCGAGCCTGCGTCTTGGCAGAATGTGGTGGCTACTCACCCGGAACGTGCCGCCCCTCATGCACGGGGGGAACGGCCGGTTGCTGAGAATTGGAATATCCAGATTAGTGCTCCGGGTATCTTCCGGGCACTGACTCCGGACGGCCTAGTCCCAGAGGTAGATATCTGGCCTCACCCCAGTAGGTCGGATTTGCAGTTTTTTACATACCGTCCTGGGTATCTCCCTCTGGGTCTACACGTTTCTGGTCGGACTACACCCGCCACGACATCTTACCTGATGCTCCCGCTCTGTCAGCCATTGCCGGTCTTCCTCTGGTGAAGAGTGCTTGCGATGCTGAAGCAACGTCATGCTCGAGCTCACCAATCTTGAGCCCGGGCCTTGGGATCGGTGGCTGGTGGAGGGGGTTGGTTTTGGCGTCAGGTCTGCTGAGGGCTTTGTTTCTCTCCCGCCACCTGACAACACTTTTGTGTCTGGGCTAGTCCTGTCATCTTCCGGGGTCTCTCCCACATATTGGTCATGGCTGAATGCCCCTTACATTGTGTTAGACCAGTTGCCCACGTCTTTTTTCGTGCCATCGGAGAAGAGTGCCCTAGATCGGGATCACCGGCTCCGGCAACGCGCCGCTCGCTTGCTCTCCACCCTCCTGCTGTTCCAAATGGCGAGGATTCACCTCCGGCTTCTTGAAGCCGAGCCTGCTGGTGACCTCAAGAAGGGTTGGGAGACCTTGCGGCGCGTGCAGCTGCAGCTCGCCCTGACCTCAGTGGGTGACCTTCAGGGTGCCGTCCATGAGGCTGCTAAGTGTAGACAGTCGCTGAGGGTGGCCTTCTGTAAGAAGGCGCCCGCGGAGATCAAGACGAAGCTGCTCCTCTCTGAGCTCGCAACTGAGGGTCTCTTCTCGGATGGTGCGTGGTACGAGACTTACCTCTTTGCGACTGCGGGACACTTCACACCCCGTGTTTCTGGGGCGTCGCGGCCTCCCGCAGCCGCTTCCTCCCAGGGTCGTGGGAGGAAGGCCGGTCCGCCGAGGGGACGCCAGCCTTGGCGAGGTGCCATCGATGGGCGACGCCAAGGGGGTAGGGGACGGGCCATGCACCCTTCTGTCCGCCGCTCGCCTCTTCGCCCATCTCGTCCGCTAGCCATTGAGGCGTCCTCGCGGCGTACCGACCAGAGGCAGGTGCATCGCCGCCCTGCGCAGGATCCTCCGCGCAGGTTTCAGGGACGCGGTCGCTACAGGGGAGGGGGTGCCCGTGGAGGTCAGTCCCGCCGCGGCAACACTGCCGACTCAGCAAACCGCTAGTTCCTCCTGTTTTTTTTTGGGTTTTTTTCCCCCCCCCCCATTCTCTCCCGACTGCCTCCCCGCACGAGTGTCGAGGCTCACACAAGGGGCCCCTCCCGACTTCTTTTACCCCCACTATCGGCAATGGCCTCACCGATCGTGGGCGCGTCGGGTTGTGGTGCAGGATCTGTCCTGGAGGGGGTGGTCTAGGCCCCCTCTCAGACGTCCTCCCCGACATCGGCACATCTCTCCAGACGTGGCCACGGTTATCATGTCAATGCTCGAGCATGGGATTGTTCGGGAAGTCTCGCCACTCAAGCGGGTCTTCCTCTCACATGTGTTTCTGGTCCCGAAAAAGGACTGCGATGCGATGAGACCGGTGGTCGACCTGTCGTGCCTCAATTTGCATATCGTGAACGACCGCTTTCGGATGCTCACTATCAGTCCGGTGCGGTTGGCGCTCCGTCCCGGCTGCTGGTTGATATCCCTGGATCTCAAGGACGCATATTGGCATGTGCCGATTGCACCTCGGTTCCAGTGCTATCTGGCGCTCTAGCTGCACGAAAGGGTGTTCACGTTCGACAGGCTGCCCTTCGGTCTCAATATCGCACCACGAGTCTTTACGAAACTCGTCCAGCAGGCTCTGACTCCCCTGCTCCGTCAGGGGATTCAGATCCTGTTTTACTTGGACGATTGGCTCCTCTCCGCAGACTCTCCCACTCAATGTGCACAACACACTCTCCTTGTCATCCAACACATCACACGTTTAGGTTTCAAGATAAACGTTCTCAAGTCGTGCCTCACCCCGTTGCAAGACGTGACGTGGGTAGGCCTGGACTGGGACATGGGGAGCGCGACCGTCGGACAGAGTCGGGTGAACGCCTCGCAGATTCGAAGGAAACTTTTCGCTGCGTTGCACTCGGTCTCCATTACCAGGAAACTCTGGGACTCGTTGGTCGGGTCGCTCCATTGGGCGTGTCTGACCAATCCCCTAGGGAGGCTCGGGATCAAAACACCTGAGTCAACTGGGCAACAAAGCATTCCCACTGTTGCCTCCACATCGGCTTTGGCCGATTCTGCGCTCGATCCATTTGCTTTTGACACACTGGGTTGTTCGGGGCAAGCTCGCGAGAGCTGTGCCTTGGACTTCATTTGACATTTGCATTGGGTTGATTTGCCCATTGCAACAACTCTTACCTCTGAATAAATATTTCATTTAGGCTAGGCTAGTTAAGGAGAGAGAGTCACAGCAGTAGCCGAAATTTTTCGATCGAAGCTCTGAAATCCCGCCATCATATTTCTCACCTCACACAATAACTACACATTTTAGAATGGTCTACTCTTCACTCAACGCACAGCAACGACCATATCTACATCTGGTATGCATAACAATTTGGGGCAAGAATATAGTTACCGGGTGTACCGCCCGTCTTGATTACACTACGCGGACGCTCACCATCATGTTCCCGTCTATTTTGACTGCCTTTGGATACAAAAATACATTACCCTAACCAAACAACCTAACGGTACCTAACCTAACCTAGTATTATAGATTTATAAGTATTTATTTTATTATAAGTATTTATAGATGATTTATGTTGAATGTCGGTAGTGGTACACCCAGTAACTACATCCATCCCCAACTTGGTTAGGCCATTTATTTGCAGAGATATGAGCATCGGTAAATGGCGAAAATCTGAACTTCGGAATTCCCACATAACTCGCCGTCTTATTATTTCTCACCTCACACAATAACTACACAATGTAGGGTGTTCTAGTCTTCACCCAACGCACTGCAACTATCATATCTACCTCTGGTATGCATAAACACTTGGTTAGACCATTTATTTGCAGAGATATGAGCATCGGTAAATGACGAAAGTCGGAAGTAAAGGTTCGGCGACCAAGACAGCCTAGCCACGTAGTGTATACAGTGACCACACACACACACACACACACACACACACACACACACACACACACAGAGGTGACATGATCATGATGTTTAAGTGTGTGAAAGGTTTTGAGAAGATCGACAAGGGAGATTTTGTGGTGAGGGACGAGGGAAGAACCAGGGGTCATGATTGTAAGTTGAGGAAAGTTATATGTAAGTCTGATGTAAGAAAGTTCAGCTTCCCGTATAGAAGCATTGAGTGTTGGAATAAGTTGGATGGGGAGGTGGTGGGAGCAAGAAATATCCAAACTTTTAAAGCAAAATTGGATAAATGTAGAGAGAGAGACAGGACAACACGAGCTTAGGCTCAAATCCTGTATACTACAATTAGGTGAGTACACACACACACACACACACACACACACACACACACACACACACACACACACACACACACACACACACACACACGAAACAATAACATAAGTGTGTTTCGGTAATTATTCTCACCTCACACAATAACTACACAATGTGGAGTGTTCTAGTCTTCACCCAATGCACGGCAACGATCATATCTACCTCCGGTATGCATAAAAACTTGGTTAGGCCATATATTTGCAGAGATATGAGCATCGGTAAATGACAAAAGTCGGGAGTAAAGGTTCGGCGCCCGGCTATACCCCGCGTCAGTGTAAGTGTTGACCGTGTTAGCAAAATTTTGGATATTTGGGGTGTACCGCGTGCCACCAAATCCGAGTTTCCAAAATGAACGTTACCGGAGGACCGACTGTATATTAGTGGACTATTTATGAATGTATGTTGTATGTGTGTATATACTCAGTCACATACCCCATTGCTGGGGGTGGCCGATTCGAGACAGAGCCTGAACAGAAACAACATTAAAGGGTTCCAATTCTCAGAGTCCGGTACCACTTTCGCGTTCCCTCGCCCCCTACTCTGTCTTGATAAGTATTAGAATTTAACAATTTATGAATGTAAAAAGTAAAAATATACTGTAACCTTACCAGATTATTGAGATATAAGTACAGGTCCCCCCACCACTTCACAGGATTACTGTATACCTCTCCCTATACCACATCCTCCATTCCTCCTCCCCTCTTTGATACCCCACCCCACCTCCCTCCCTCAACTTTGACCTTATATTTTGTCCATTTATTAGCAGTCCATGGCTTAATATACAGGGCGTTAACCCTCCAGCCCCGGCTATGTATTATATATATATTCCTCGAAACCCGGGTGTTTTGGCCGAAAAACGTCTAGGCTAGGCTACCGTATATTCGTTAATCAGACTGCTTCCCGCATTCCCGCGCATCCCCAAGCGTAGCTGTGTTATTTACCTGTAGAATGGCATTAAGTAGAGCTCTCTAAGTCAACTGGTTGAGCTGTGATGATGATTTCATTGGAGATAACTTTATGGCCAAAACAGCCACTTTACACCACTTTTCGATACTTAACAACAACATACAGGCACACACGAACAAGCGACGCTCTCCTTCTTGTGGCCGGAGATGCGGGGCGACGGTCCAGCCGGCTGTTGTTTACATGCGTCGGACCGACGCCTCGCACACGAAGCTCACAGGCTTTCAACCACTGGGCGTTCAAGAGACCATCCGGGTACCTGTTATATGCTTTTTTATGGGCGTTCAAGAGCCCTTCCGTGGTGAGAGGGTTAAACAAATTATAATGTAAAACTTGCAAAATAAACAAACCAAAACTGGGACGACACAAGATAAACGCAAAAGAATTATACTCTATTTTTTCCCAGTTGATGGTAAATTGAATTCCTTAGTAGCTGATTTCTCGATAATTAATGGAAATATATGAAACTACTATGGCTGGGTGTCGTATTAATGCCATGTTTTCATAATTAACATCATATTTCGCTACAAAATCTACCTTATAGCTGAGTAATAAAGATAGAAACATGACAATTTACCCTGTGTCGTATTAATGCCAAGTTTTCATAATTAACATCATATTTTGCTACAAAATCTACCTTATAGCTGAGTAATAAAGCTAGAAACATGCCAATTTACCCTGTGTGTCGTATTAATGCCAAGTTTTCATAATTAACATCATATTTCGCTACAAAATCTACCTTATAGCTGAGTAACAAAGATAGAAACATGACAATTTACCCTCAGCTGGACAAAAATAGACTATAATCAAAATCGCTATGTAGAAACAACGCTTAATAAAATAAAATTTGAAATAAAAGAACACAAGAAAAATGCCAGACGCCGTAATTCCCGAGAAGGGGTGGGCATGAATATTAGGCATTTGTCACGAATCGCTAGGTCAAGTTGCCCGGGCTTGACATCTACCAATAACATTTTGACAGTGAGGGCTCAAGCAGCTAACCGTTTAATCAGCAGCCGACACTCTACTGACTATGCCACGGCTCGATCAGCTAACCGTTTAAACAGCAGCCGACACTCTACTGACTATGCCATGGCTCGCAACAACAAAAGTAGAGTCCATTATATTTAGTCATTATTATTGGACAATTGTAGGAATCTGTTTTTACACCATACCCGAAAGAGATTTATGGAGCTCCGATCTAACCATCTGAACAATTTTATCAATACACCTAAACTTCGTTAGATGCGGGAACAGCCTCCCGAAAATATCAAGCCCTGGCGGGGGCTTGAACTCGGGACCCTTGGGTTGTGAGGCAAACACTACCAGTTTTTACCAGTTAGACCAATAGAGATATCCCACTTGGCCTGGTCGGCTCAAGGTATTTCCGCATCCGATTCTGTTTAGGCTAACCTATTTTCACTGACTTTACACAGTACTGTATAATTATGTAAAGATAATATTATGGTCTACAGTTCAAATTACTGTATCTATTTGGAAGTGATATAATGGCCAAAACAATGCTATATCATGGTAATTATTGTGTATTCCTTCCAATATTCATTCAAGGCTTCAAACAAAATTGCTCCGGTTTGACACCCTGCTTAACCCTTTCACGTCTTTGACGCAATTTTGAGCCTATTGGGGATACTTTAAAGCCTTTGTTACCATCAGGGGTATTTATAAACCTTTAGTTTAGTTACTTCAACCTCTGCAGTTGTCTTTGAGTTAGCTGTGTTGAGCCTATTAGGGATACTTTAAAGCCTTTGTTACCATCAGGGGTATTTATAAACCTTTAGTTTAGTTACTTCAACCTCTGCAGTTGTCCTTGAGTTAGCTTTGTTGAGCCTATTGGGGATACTTTAAAGACTTTGTTACCATCAGGGGTATTTAGAAACCTTTAGTTTAGTTACTTAAGCCTCTGCAGTTGTCTTTGAGTTAGCTGTGTTGAGCCTATTAGGGATACTTTAAAGCCTTTGTTACCATCAGGGGTATTTATAAGCCTTTAGTTTAGATACTTCAACCTCTGCAGTTGTCTTTGAGTTAGCTGTGTTGAGCCTATTGGGGATACTTTAAAGCCTTTGTTACCATCGGGTATTTATAAACCTTTAGTTCAGTTACTTCAACCTCTGCAGTTGTCTTTGAGTTAGCTGTATTGAGCCTATTGGGGATACTTTAAAGCCTTTGTTACCATCAGGGGTATTTATAAACCTATAGTTTAGTTACTTCAACCTCTGCAGTTGTCTTTGAGTTAGCTGTGGGCAGAAAACTAACTTTGGAGAGGTAATTATAAGTGAGAAAACTCTATTTCTTATTGCTAATCTGGCAACCTCTGCATCATAAATGCGTGAAAGGGTTAATATGTAAATTGATTCTAAACATTTGGGCTCAAAATTATCCACAATATACAGTACCGGTATATAATGCACCTGTCTTCCTGAAAATTAACCTTCTTGTATGTATCTATGTAGCCTACTGTATGTATGTACAGTACAGTATATACACACAGTATGTAGCCTACTGTATGTATGTACAGTACAGTATATACACAGGCACATACCCCATAGCTGGGGGTGGCCAACTCGAGACAGAGCCCGAAAAAGAAAAAAAACCCACCACACACATCTAGTTCGGCCAGAAGACCCAGAGACCCAGGCCCATTTGGGGCCTCCAGCAGAAGATTCCCAGGTCCCAGACCTCCCGGAGAGGTTCCAGTCTCAGCAGGCAGACGTGCAGCGAAGCCTAAAAAAAAGTGCCAGACGAGCCCATCCTCGCAAGGGAGCGAGCTGTCGCTTCAAACAGTCTACTGCACCAAATCACCACCCATAACGAGGGGCGTCGCGCTCCTTGGTGCCGCTAGAGGAGCGGCGAACACATCCAAAGGTATCCAAAGGTAAGGTAACCACCACAATGCCCACCCACCACACATCCAGGCATGACCCTTCATATATACCGGTTCCCCGGGCCAGGCGCCTGATGGACTAATATCTACTCTCAACTGGCACCCGACCCACTCTCCCAAACAACCGCGTTATCACTCATCTATTCACTAACATTCTCTATTCATTCCTATTTATTACCACTTACCTTGCCTGTTTTACAGTGGAGGATGTGGTGTGGAGAGATACCAATACTTTGTATGTCACGAGGGAGGGGGTTTGGGGTGGGGGGGGTGGAGAGATGCCACTACTTTGTATGTGAGGGGGGGAGGTGGAGTGGAGGATGTGGTATGGAGAGATACCAATACTGTAGTTTCTATGTGTCACTCAATAATGGGGGGGGGGGGAATGGCAAATAACAGCTGGCCTTGGGATAATTTAGGATAAAAAAACAGTCAAATACCACACACAGCGGTTGTGATGACTGAGAACGTGTGAATATTGCTGTACTTTAATTTAATCCAAAATTTCCAGTACATGATTAGATTAATATCCAGTATTCCATAAATGGATATATAATTGTGGTCATGTACACTTGACCAAGAAACAATCTTTACACTAACGCTCTAAACATTCTGGAAGTGGGTGGAAATGTTATGATAATACCTCACAGACGTATGTTTCACCCGATTCATTCCGTTCACAATAGATTATTTACAGCTCACCAGTGTAAACATTGTTTATTGGTTGAGTGTACTGTACCTTTAACTGCCTTGGTGGTGTAATGGTTACAGTGTGTAAGTTCTGTATGTGGTAACCCAGGTTCGAATCCTGGGAGGATCACATGCTTTCATTAATTTATTTGGGGTGTTATTGGTGTTAGGAACAATATTGAAAATAAAAATAATGTTATGTGGGTTTTTTTTTTTTTTTTTTTTTCCAATATTAGTTTAACCAGACCACTGAGCTCTACAAAAGAACTCTCATAGGGCTGGCCCGAAGGATTCGATCAAGATATATAACTAAACGAGTCAAGATAGATAGGGAAGGGCAGTAGGGGAACAAATCGAGGAAGGTGAAGACACGCAGGCCATTCTGGCCATTTCATCAGTTCAGCCGGACCACATGAGCTCCACATCAGAGCTCTTATAGGACAGGGCCGAAGGATGAGGCAAGAACTGCTACACCGCAACACCAACCAAGAAGTGATCAGGGCAAAGAATGAAAGATCAGGTCGAAGGTATAAAAAATCACATCGAGAAGCAAAAAATGCATTACCGAAGGGAATCACGTCAGTCCGGCCGAAGAGATAAATCAGGTCAGGAGTTTGCTACCTAGCTAGGCCAGGGAGACATGAGATATAGGCCGCCCAAGGACAGCCGAATGAGACAGAATAAAAATAGAAGGGGAAAATAATAGAATGAGGAATGAAAAACTACTCAAAAATAGTCAAGCTGAGGACGAAAGCTCGAGGGGAGATAGGGAGGGATATAACCAGGCATTTTGGCTCGAACGTCCCTTGATTTTGGCCCTGTCACTCTTTCAACTATGGGGGAGGCACTCGCTATAGGCAGTTCTGCCTTTTGCCTCCCTCAATCACATAGAAAAAAAAAAAAAAAAAAAACCATCCCCCCATCAAGCTCCAGTCGCCGGCCCCGAAGCCCCCCAACTGCAGCAAGGAGAGTAGTATCAGGGGGGGGGTTATGTTTTCCAAGGTTATTTGTATCCAGTCTAGTCAATTATTTGGACTTTGTATTTATAATAGTTATTTTGTTTGCAGATTGATAGAGAGCATCGAGTTGACCGAGCAGCAGTATTGAACCCGCTGTATATAGAGGTGCAGTACCAGGGAGCAGTAATGAACCTGCAATATTGGGACCGCAGTACCGGGTGATTCGGAGTGAAAAAATCCCAGCCGACATTGTGCATATGGTCAACAAACAACGTTGGTGTGCAAGGTGAGTGCTGGGCTTGTTAAAGATTACCTTATAGTTGCCTTACTTCGGTCAAGGGGTTATACTTTGGACATTTCTGGATAAAAGTACTGTATTTATAATGTAAAACTTGCAAAATAAACAAACCAAAACTGGGACGATACAAGATAAATGCAAAAGAACTAATCAAAATCGCTATGTAGAAATAACGCTTAATAAAATAACAAATTAAAATAAAAGAACACAATCCACCACATAGGGTGTACATTACTACATGAGCAAGTCAATTTGGTTCCCAAGTAAACTGATCGCACACATAACAATGCACCATTGTCATTTCTTACAGTAGATCCTCTGGAAAAAGGCAAACTAGGCCTGTATATCCAGCTCAGTACCAGTATTTGCAGTGCTGCGGTCGTTCACGGTGTTGGCGGCGGCGGTAGCAGACGCAAAATTTTTACTATTCTGTATTTTTGTTTTATAATCAAACTTCAAATCTTGTCTTCCCCATGCTTTATCAAGATTACTTTCAAACTCCCTTATTGATTTGGAATCGACTACATTACTGGGGCAGTGCGTTCCACTCATTTACCACTCTATCACAAAATGAGTTCTTTGCCTTCTCAAGCCTATTTCTTTCTTTGTAAATTTTCTTAGAGTGTCCTCTCGTTCTTGTGCCCTCCCGCATCAAGAAGATACCTTCACACACATCCTCATCGTACTTTCCTGACACTATCTTAAAAGTCTCTATCATATCCCCTCTCTTTCTCCTATATGCCAGTGTCGGAAGCCCCAGTGTCCTCAACCTCTGCTCATAGCCCGCGTTCTTCAACGTTGGTACCAGCTTGCTAGCTCTCCTCTGCACTTTCTCCACTGCTTCTATATCCTTTACCAGATATGGAGCCCACACCTGGTTCGCATATTCCAGGTGCGGCCTAACCAGCGCTGTATAGAGATTCCTGAAGATTTCTTCGTCAAGTGACACAAATGTCCTCCTTATCAGCCCTACAATTCTATTGGCTTTGTTTATCTTTTCCACTAAATGTTCTGAGAAATTTAACTTATTGTCTATCACTACTCCTATATCCTTTTCTGCATTCACTTCCTCCATCGCTTCATACATACTGTATCCTACCTTGTCTATCTTGCTTGTCCCAATCCGCATGTACTTGCATTTTTTTGGATGAATAGGCATTAACCAATGCTCAGACCATCCCTTCATGCCCTCCACATCTCCTTGAAGCAAACCCACATCTTCCTTACTCCTCACTCTTCTATACAGCTTAGTGTCATCCGCATACAGGTATACCTCACTTCCATTAGTTATAACTTCAGGTAAGTCGTTGATAAATATAACGAACAGCGGTGGTCCCAACACAGATCCCTGAGGTACCCCACTTGTAATTTCCCTCCACCCCGAGCCTATTCCATTCACCAGTACCCTCTGTCTCCGATCTTTCAGGAAGGCTTCTATCCATTTCACACATTACTCCCCTATATTATTGTTTCTAACTTTCTCTATTAACCTTTTATGTGGGACCTTATCGAAGGCCTTCATAAAATCGCAATATACCACATCTATTACATCACCATCTTCTAGAATTTGCATCCAATCATCTACCACCTTAATTAGCTGTAGTACCGTCGACCTCCCCGGCAAGAATCCGAACTGTCTCCCACTGAAAAGTTGGTTTGACTTCATATGCTCCATTATTCCTTCTCTAATTACCGTTTCCATTAGTTTACACACAACACTTGTCAAACTGACTGGTCTATAATTCCCTGGGTCATTTCTCTTTCCCTTCTTAAATATAGCTGTTATGTTCGCCTCTCTCCAATCCATCGGGATTTGTCCTGTATTAAACGATACCTCAAATAACATTTTCAATGGCTCTACTAACATCTCACCTCCTTCCTTTATGATTCTTGGGTGTATCCCATCCGGTCCCGGTGACTTACTTCTGTTCATTTTTTCTATAGCCCTTCTTATTCTAGCATGGGAAAACTCTATTAGTTCTAGTGCCGGTGCTTGATGGGAATAGTAGGCACTGCATCATCCGACTCCACTGTTAGTACCCCCCCAAAGTATTTCCCCAGCACCTCTGCTTTCTCCTTATCAGTCTCCGCTCTACTCCCATCATCCAACCCCCCCCCCCCCCCACCAGCTCTGGGATCCCTACTCTTCTTGTTAACTTTTCCTGAATGTACTTCCAGAATATTTTTGGATTATCCTTCACATTTCTAGCAATCTCTCTCTCCCTCTCCTTCACCCCCCCCTCCTTGTTTCCCACCTTATTTTATTGTTTATTTATCTGCGTTCCAGATCCATTCTTTAGCTTCTATACTGGACCCTGTTCTTTTTTAACAATTTTAGTCTTTCCCACAATCGTTTCTTTCTTCTAATCAATGTCCAAAGCTTTCTTTTCATTGGCAATTCTGGGTTCGTTCTTTTCCTCAATTTTGTTTTATCCTTATATTCCCTTACTGGTACACTTTTGGATACAGCATTCTCCAGTTTGACTCTAATTTTCCTCCACATTCCTTCAGCGTCTTCACCATTCAAGTATTCCCCCCCAGTCAATGTCCAAACACTGTCTCAGCAGCTCATAGTCTGCTCTATCATACATGTATATTTTTCTGTTGCTTCTATTATCCCTCTCTGATTTAATATTGCAACTAAAGCTTATACAGGCATGGTCACTACAACCTATAGGGCTATCCACATTAACATGTTCCACTATATCCTCCTCATTGCTAAAAATCAAATCAAGTACACTCCCCTGCATCCCATCTCTATATCTTGTCATCTCTGTAATATGTTGCGTTAAAAAACAATCTCTCACTTTCTCTATAAACTTATTTTCCAGGCTACCCTGTCCCGCTGGAGTAGTACAATTTGCCCAGTTGATCCTTGGCAAATTGAAATCTCCAATCAACATGTTCATGTTCAAGGAATTAGTCAATTTGGGAAGTCCGGGATGTTTTGGTAAAAAAAGGTACAGTTATGGAAAAATTACTCTGCATTATGGAAGAACACCGCAGACATACTTGGTTTTCCATAACATCATGTATTTATCCCAGCACTGCGGTTCATTGTATATTTCCAGAATGCCCGAAATTATCTCCCCGTCCAAAGTTACGTCATGTTACCGGTACCTTGTAACTGTGTTGGTGGTGTAATGGTTTAGATGCTTATGTTCTGGGTGTGGTGTCCCGAGTTGGAATCCCGGGAGGACCATATGCCTTCATTAATTAACTGTGTTGGTGGTGTAATGGTTTAGATGCTTATGTTGGGTGTGGTGTCCCGAGTTGGAATCCCGGGAGGACCATATGCTTTCATTAATTAACTGTGTTGGTGGTGTAATGGGTTATCTGATGCTTATGTTCTGGGTGTGGTGTCCCGAGAGGACCACATGCTTTTATTAATTAACTGTGTTGGTGGTGTAATGGTTTATAATTTAGATACTTATGTTCCGGGTGTGATGTTCCGAGCTGGAATCCCGGGAGGACCATAAGCTTTCATTAGTTAATTCTAGTGCATTGGGGTTTGTAAAGGAGTATTAATGTTAAGAACGGGGTGTTCCTTAAAATATATATTTTTGGGGGCAGGGGGGCTAGGAATCCTCCTCCCCTTGTATAATTCTCCTACTCGACGAGATAGAGAAACGAGCGAGAAAACACAAAAGTGGTCCAGTACCCTGAGAATAGGAACTATAAATATTGTTTCTGTCGGCCATCCCTAGCAATGGGGTTTGTGCCTCAGTATATACACACTTACTGTACAAACATCACATTAATATACAGTACACGTGTAGTGGTGGGGTGGATCTGTCAGAGTGAGACTGAGGGTTGGTATCCTCTACTTCCCATAGCTGGTTCTGACTTTGCCTTTTTCATCATTCTTATTTCTATCTTTTTTCCTGAGAGTGGTGAAGGCAGTGGGGCCATAATGGTGTGCCCCAAGGTTCCCTAGTGTCTTACTCTCACAGTCCACTGGCACAAGTTGGCCTTTCTCTCTCTGGTGTAGGGATGTAGCGACCCCACCACCAACCACTTTGGTGTGTCCCATGGTTCCCTAGTGTGTTACTATCACAGCCCACTGGCACAAGTTGGCCTTTCTCTCTCTGGTGTAGGGATGTAGCGACCCAACCACTTTGGTGTGTCCCATGGTTCCCTAGTGTGTTACTATCACAGCCCACTGGCACAAGTTGGCCTTTCTCTCTCTGGTGTAGGGATGTAGCGACCCCACCACCAACCACTTTGGTGTGTCCCATGGTTCCCTAGTGTGTTACTATCACAGCCCACTGGCACAAGTTGGCCTTTCTCTCTCTGGTGTAGGGATGTAGCGACCCCACCACCAGCCACTTTGGTGTGCCTTATGGTTCCCTAGTGTCTTAGTCTCACAGCCCACTGGCACAAGTTGGCCTTTCTCTCTTTGGCGTACGGATGTGGCGACCCCACTGCCCGTCACTTTGGTGGTACAGTCAGCCTCTGTAGCAGTTACGGTGATTTCTTGTTACTGCCTTATTGTAGCACAGTTAGGCTGGTGTGGTGCGGCTTTGCCAGGTGCAAGTGCTTCAGGGGGACATTGTTGAGTTTTGCTGAGACACTGTTAGCACTATACCAACATCAGCCGCCACTGTGATAACATGATGGGCAGTACCATGGAAGCCACATTCACTGTGGACGGTTGCAGACTTTAAACCTGTATGTATGTATGTACTGTATCATCTATGACGTTGTTGTTCCCTAAGCTCCCATATATAATTTAGGGGGGGAAAAAGTCAAATTCAATGCGTAACGGTTGTGACTGAGAACGTGGGAATATTGCTGCGAAAGGTTGCTTGAATTTAACCCAGTAGGATTAAGATTCTGGATGACCATGATAGGCCCCAGTGGCTTTTAGTAGTCTGTAATTATGTTATGTTATTTTATTAAGCGTTATTTCCACATAGCGATTTTGAATTTTGGATTAGTTGTTTAGCATTTATCTTGTGTTGTCCCAGTTTTGTTTTTTTTATTTTGCAAGTTTTACCATTTAATCCCATGTTATGTGTATCCAGTCTTGTAATTTTCTTGGGGTTTGTATTTATAAGAATAATTTTGTTTTGCAGATTGATAAGAGAGCAGCGAGTTGACTGAGCAGCAGTAGATACCGGGTCAGCAGTACCAAGCCCACAAGTTGAGTCATCAGCAGTAGAGAGTCAGCAGCAGCACAGAGGCCACAATCAACAAACACACACCATTTGCTTCATTTATTATGCAGGGGCCAGACGTAGACATTTTTAGGAATTTAAGGGGACACATTTTCAGTATAAGCTCATATTTTATAAGTTCTTTGGTCTTTATATTGTGTCGTCCCGGTTTTGGTTAGTTTATTTTGCAAGTTTTACATCATAATAGCAGTTCATGGATTTTAACTGCATCATCATTTAAGCCCTCTTAAATAGTAGCACTGTTTGCTCTGGCCCCTTGGACTATATGACATTGTAAATCACAGTGCTATATATCATTTGCTTATCTTGGACAGTAGTTTTTATTTCACGTTATACAGTAAAATGGCCCTAACTTCAGACGAGGGGGTTATAGTTTGGAGTTCGGACATAATTTGTTCTTTTATTTCAAATTTATATTTTATTAAGTGTTATTTCCACATAGCGATTTTGATTAGTTCTTTTGCATTTATCTTGTGTCGTCCCAGTTTTGGTTTGTTTGTTTTGCAAGTTTTACATTATAATAGTATACTAAGCCACCACAGGTATAGAAGAAACTATAATTTTTTTTTCTTTTCTAGTATACAGTACCGGTACTTAAGACATTATTTTGCTAAATCGTTACCGTATTTCCAAATAGTGATTTTGATTAGTTCTTTTACCTTTATATTGTCTTTGTCCAAGTTTTGGTTTGTTTATTTTGCAAGTTTTACAATTTTATAGAAGAAACTATCCATATATATTATTATTTTATATATTAGCCTATACACAAACATACATACAAGTTTAAAGACCGTTTTGTCCACAGAGAATGTGGTTACATTCTCACATCCTAAATGGCGGCTTTCCAGGTGGCCCTGTCAAGGGCTGCCTCTGTTGTCAAGTACTTTATTTTGAGATCGGACTGGATTACCCGAGCCCACGTCAGTCTAGGTCCACCCCTACGCGCAGCTCCCCCCACGTTCACAGTCCGGCATTTCTTCACCCAGTTGTTGTTGTTGTTGCCGTTCCCCAAGCTGCCTGGCCGAACAGCCCCAAGGCCCCGAGCAAGGCCAAGGCCACAACCGAGCGCCCCCACAGAACCCTCCCTGCCGACCACAATAAAGCCTGGGTGACCGAAGCTACTCCATGGCGGGGAGCTGAGGAGGGTGAGGCAACGCCCGGGAAACCAAAGCCCCACCCAGGGCCCTGTGCCCCTCAGCAATTATGAAGAGAAAGTTGAGAGGCAAAGGAAAAATGTGACGCTTTGGCTTCCAATGTTGGTAGATTGGGAGGTCAATCCACGGAAGAGACGCCGTCACTTGAGATCTAGAAAATATATAAGTAAAAGTAACAGTCAGAGTAAGCTATGGGTATGGCAGAGATCGCTCCGTTCTCACTCTGATAGACCAGCCCATCACCACTTGACCAGCCCAGTTCTGATCATCCATTCTCTCCACATGTCCAAACCAACCAAGTCGGCTCGTGCGCATCACTTCACTGACACTCCCACAACTGCGGTTCATTGTAATTATCAATAATGTCCGAAGATATCTGCCTGTCCAAAGTCACCCTATTTTACCGGTACTTAAAGATTATATATAAGAGTTACCAATGACATAAGAGCCCCTGTGATAGCACTGTGATAGTATAGGCACCCGTGTGGGTTTTATATATATATATATATATATACACATGTGCTCCCCTTCGGTATATATAACATATATATTGTATATAGAATACAGTTGCATTCAGGTGAGTTCAGTTTTGTTTTCGTTCAGTAGAAAAATGTAGATTCTTGATTTGTGGGCCATTTTTTCAGATGATTATTTTGCTTTGCTTAATCGTTACTTTTGACTGATTTTTATATTTTATTGTATTAAACGTTATTTCCACATAGCGATTTTGATTAGTTCTTTTGTATTTATATTATCTCGTCCCAGTTTTGGTTTGTTTATTTTGCAAGTTTTACATTATAATATGAATTCATCAATATACCGTACTGTAATTGATTTTATTTTCTAAACTCCCGCTACAAGAAATAACTCTGTACATTAATGTATCGTACCGGTATATTACAAACCAAAATTACTGGTAGATCTGAAAAAGTGGCCTTATATATATTTAGTTACCAGCTTAAGTTTTGAAATTTTTTACTTAGATTTTCTTGAAAATAACAGTACTGTACTGTATTTTTGATGAGCTAAAATACAGTATTTGTGTGTGCTGGGTGTTGTTTTGATATTTCTTTGTGTCTGTGGGTGTGTTGCCATGTAGTGTAGTGGGTGGTGTTGATTCGTGGAGGCTGCTGCCAGGAATTGAGTGCCTCTCATGTCTAGATGATCTTTGACTTTTAGGACTTTGGTTTCTTGATGTAGGTGATCTGGGGTGTACTAGCTGTGCATCCTGTGATGATTTTAAGGGCTTTATTTTGAATAGTCTGTAAGGTCTTGTGATGTGTTTCAGCTAGGTTAGAAGCCCAGGCAGGGCTTGCGTATTCCATAACTGATCTTATGTATTGTTTGTAGACTGTGGTGGTGGTTTCTTTGTTGTGTCCAAATTTTGTGTGGGCAAGTGATCTGAGGGCGTTAAGTCTGGGTGTCAGTTTCTTTTTTGTGTTTGTGGTGTGCTGTTTGAATGTCAGTTGGGTGTCGTATGTTACTCCTAGGATTTTGTGTGTGTGTTAGGGGTGTGTTGTTTATGTTGAGTCCCGGTACGTACTCGTGCTCTCCTGTCCAGCTTGTGAGGAGGGTTGCAGTGGATTTAGCTGGGGCTAAATTGAGTCTGTTTATAGTGCACCATTCATGTAATGTGTCGAGATAGTCTTGAAGGAGTCTTGTTGCTGTGTCTGGGTTTTGGTGCGTGCTTGTGAGTGTTATGTCGTCTGCGTAGGAGTCTACGGTTATTTGGGGTGAATTTGGTGTATTTATATCATGCATGTACAGATTGAAGAGTGCGGGCGACAGGACGGATCCTTGCGGGACTCCGTTTGGGAAATTTCTAATGCTAAATGACTGACCGGCAAAAGATACGTGTGCACATCTGCCTGCTAAGAAGTTGGCCAGCCATCTTTTTGTGTTGTGCATGTTTGTGTTGTAGATTTTGTTTGTTAGGTTGTGGCGGGGGATGGCATCGAAGGCTTTACTAATGTCAAGTGTGGCAAGTACTGATCTGTGTGGTGGTCTAGCTGAGTTGATGCCGTCAAAAGCTCTTTGTGTAAGGTCTGTAAGAAGAGTGTTTGTGGAGTGCAATGGCCTGAAGCCGTGTTGTGTTGGAGAAAGGGGTAAGTCGGTGTCATCAGTTGTAGTACAAGGCACTCTCTGACTTTGGAGGGGGTGCAAAGGAGTGTGAGGAGGGTAGCGTGGGGTCTTTGTTAGGTTTGGGGAATGTGATGATGATACCATGCTTCCAGATGTCTGGTATTGTGTTGTGTGAGTAGCTGTAGTTTGATATGTTAGTGAGTGCTTGTATGCCTTGTGGTCCCAGGTGTCTGAGGTGTATGTTGTCTAGGCCACAGGCGGGTGAGAGCTTGAGATTGTTGATGATATGCTTTGTCTGGTTGTTGGTGAAGGGTGTATAGTCAGGGTCTGTGGGGAATTGTCTTTTGCGTCGGATGATACGTCGGTCGTCTTTGTGGGGTTTTAGGTGACTGACATGAGAGAAATGATTGATGAGAGTGTTTACTTGTTGTTTAAGTGAAGGAGTAGAGTCTGTTGTGATTGCAGCATGTGATTGTGTTGTGTTGCTGTTGGAAAGTGTGATGTTGTTTAGTGTTTTTGTGGTTTGTTTTGTGATCGAGTGTTTGTAGGAAGTTATTCCAATTTAGTGTTTGTTGTTAATCTGGATGTTGAGTGCTTGAATTTGTTGATTGATGTCTTGTGTGTGGGGAGTGTTTCAGTGTGTCGCGTTGTATGATGAGGTTTTGAATTTCTGGTGAGAAGTTGGGGTTGTGTTTTTTTATGTTACCTCTTGGAATGTGTTTCTTGTCGGCGTTTTGGATAGTCGTGTTGAATGTGTGTACAGCATTGTTGATGTTCGTGATGGGTGTACTGTTTAAGGTTTCAAAGTGTTGTTCTGTCTCATTTGTGAAAGCTTCCCAGTTAGCTCTTATAGTTAGTGTAAGTGTGTCTGTGGCTAGCTGGGGTGAGTCTTGTTTTGGTGGTGATAATGATCGGGAGGTGGTCTGAGCCTAAGGTTCTGACCACCCTCCAGGATGTTGTGGGGGCGAGTTCGGGGGAGCAAAAGGTGATATCAGGAGATGATGGGGTGTAGAGGGCTTGGTGGGGAGTATGGGTATGCTGATGAATGTTATTGAGGATATATAGGTTGTCTGTTTGGTGTTCTAGGACCAGCCCTCTGTCTGTGTCGGGGTTGTCGACAAACCAGGCCGACGTCTTTGCATTGAACAACTGTACAGTACTTAGTTATAATTAGACCTTTATAAGTAGTCGCACACAGGCTTTTTGGACAGGTTTTTTGGCAATCCATTTTTTTTTCTCCAGCTTTCTGACTAAAGTCTGTTCATTGTGGGTAGGCCAGAAAATATTTTAACTTTTAACTTCTTGTAACTCGGGTGGGTTGAAAATTGCCGCACCTAATCCCTGGCTGACTCTTCCCAATTGGTAGAAATATTAGTTTGATGATTCTTGTCATTTTGAGTGCTTGTGTGACTTTACTAACATGATTTTATTCAAATTAGGAAGGATCTGAGAGGGATTCAAAACAGATTCTTCATTTCTTAGAATATTCTTTTATATCATTTTATTTTGCGTAAGCGTTGTTTCCACATAGCAATTTTGATTAGTTTTTTTGTCTTTATATTGCCTCGTCCCAGTTTTGGGTTGTTTATTTGTGGTTATAGTTTCATGCCGGCTTTCCAGGCGGCCCTGTCAGGGGCTGTCTCTGTTGTCAAGTTCTTTATTTTGAAATCGGACCGGAGTACAGTACCTGATCCCACGTCAGTCTAGGTCTACCCTTACACTTATTTTGTTTTTTATTATATTATTTATTTATTTTTTTATTTTTTCACTTCTGAACTAGTGCCAGAGCTACGACTGTAGACATCACTATAACCAACACTGCATATATTATAGAATTGTTGAAGGAGAGAGAGGGTGGATAGCTCTGCGATGTCGCCCATTTCCCACAATGCATCGCGGTAAACCTTGCGTTCAGCGCCACTATCGGCCACTGTAGGCATTTATTGGTAGGGAGAATTACATAGGGTTAGCCTGTACCTGATCCCACGTCATTCTAGGTCTACCCTTACACTTATTTTGTTTTTAATTATTTTTGTTTTCAAAGCTACATATAATTACATAGGGTTAGCCAGACAAATCTTGATCAGAGGTCCTTTCTAATCTGAATAAAATCATCCGGCGGTAGATATATTATTAAAAAAAACTTAAAATGTTTCCGTTCTTTCCAGTTGTTGCGGTGGTGATGGTGGAAGGGCGTCTGTCTCGGGAACAAGAAAGAAGAATGGTGATCAAGAGATTCCTCGGCAAGATTCGTCGCTGCATCTATTTCTTTCTTATATACTTTGTCTTGTTTTCTATTATTTTATTTATTTATTTATTTTTTTTTATATACTTTTTCTTGTCTTCTATCTTTTATATATATTTTTTATTTACTTGTTCTTGTTTCCTATCTTTTATTTCTTTACTTTTTTCTTAGGCCTATCTATTTCTTTATTATTTATGTCTTGTTTCCTCTTATTTGTTTTATTTACTTTTTCTTAAGCTTTTATTTATTTTTTATTTTGTTTACTTGTTCTTGTTTCTTATTTATTCTTCTCATTGTTTTATTATTTGATCTTCTTTCTTTATTTCTAGCTTTATCTCTGTTTCTACTTTCCCCTTTCTTATTTTTTTTTATTTTTTTATTTTTTTTACTTTATAATTTTCTCTTGATTTAATTCCTTTCTCCACTTCTTTTTCTATCCTTACCTTTCCTTTTTTCTTCTCCTTCCCATTTCCTTGTGTTGTGCATTCGTCTTTTTGTTTCTTTTTTTTTTAGTGTGATTTGTTGTGATGTGATCGTGGTGGTGGTAGGAGTGATTTATATGGTGTTGGGGGGGTGTCGCCTATAAGCTGTTGTACATTGGTTGACATCGGTGGTTAAAGGTGTACGCTGGTCTAGGTCTTGGGGCTTGCTGTCGGGTGCATAAGGTAGTCAAGCCTTTAACTGACGAGAGAACAAGAGCGTTGGGACGCTTATTCATGAAACGTATACGCAGAATTACACAATTCACTCGACTTTACTATGATTGCTTTAACTGGCCCTAATCTAAGCCAAGCTTAAGTTTGTATTCTGATTAGAGGTTACTGTGATCATAGTAATCTTAGAGGTGTAGCGTAAAAACTTCTTGAATATGCGCCCATGACCAATAGCGACGCACTGGTGTCCTGAATGCTACAGCTTATAGAACCACCCCAAAAGTGCCCCTTCCATTCTCCGAGTGGAAGACAAGGCGGGGTAGTGTCGGGGCTGGCACCCTGTTTCCAGTAACCTTGCATCTATCATCTTTCATTCTAAGTCTTAAACTTGCTATATTTCTCTCCTTGGCCCAGTCAGTAGTGTGATAGATTTGTCTGTGGTGGTTGTGGTGAGGGTGTGGTTGATGGCAACACCACCACACACTCATCACCCACTTACAGTCATTTCTCTATACTGAGTTGTGATGATCTTGTGGTGATGATGCCAAGGACTTCTTGACACCACTCATCATACATTCACAACTCAAGTCACTGATCAGCTGTGGTGTGACTCATTTGGGATTTCTTCTTCTGAATGTGATATGGCTAATAACCTTATCACACCAGAGCTCACAAATGAATTACTAGCTGAGGTGGTTACATTTAGTGATTGTAATGTTCTTGTGTGATACATTGTACCACACTGTCATCACACCACAAATGTCCCGCTACAAAGTTGGTTGACGACTATTGTGGATACAATAAGAAGTGTTGATTGTCTCGGTGTCTCATGGGAGAACCGCAGTTGCAGGCAACCATCTAAGCACTAGTTGCATTTGGTGTACATTCAACCACACCGCTAGTCGTCTCCACGAACACCTACTGTCTGAGTACTGTCATCCCCCTCACATCACAGTGTGACTGTATGTGAGCCCACCCCCCCCCTCTCTCTTTATACTAATCAATACATGTTTAATTTTCAGGTGCACGTTTTTTTTTCTCAAGGTAAATATCTTACCTTTTTAGTAACTCCTGAATGCAACTTTATTTGATTTTGGGGAGCACATGATTTTGATCAATAAAAGACTTAAATGTATTCTATATTTTATTGTCCCGTTAAATATATATTGGTACTGTATAATCTAATAATCCGAAATAATAATAATGAAAAGTTTGAAAAATATATAATAATAAAATAATGAAAAACAAAACATAAATAAAAAAATATAATTTAAAGCATAGATGGAATGATAATGAGCAACAATGATAGAAAAACTTAAATTGAAAGTATAATAAAGATGGATTAATAAAATTAATAATACCGGTAGTGATTATAAGAATATAGGAAACTATAAGAAATATGAATAAAGTAGAAATATAAGAAATATGAATAAAGTAGAAATATAAGCAAATTCTATACAAATATAATATGAGTAATATAATGAATGGAAGGCAAAACAAATTCATAATAATTATAATATAAAAAAATATAGCGAAAGAAAATAAGAGTAAAAAGAATAAATCATAAATATATAAAAGGAAAATTAAGGTAAAAAATAAAAAAATTAATGTGTTGTCCCTATTCGGGCTCTGTCTTGAGTCGCCCACCCACAGAAAACAAAAAAATTGGGAAAGTGGGGAATGGGCCTGAGTAAATATATATATACATTCATACCATGCAAAAGGGAAAATTTATGCTTTAATGAATACCGGTAATAATGAAACATTAAAGGAGGGAGAATAACCCCTCTCTAACCCAAGAGTGAACCAATTTTCCCAGTCTTACTCCCACAATCTGTCTTTCCCTCATCCTATGGCTTAAACTGTTCCAAGCTCCGTGTGTATAAGACTATTTTATTCAGCTTAGGAAGGACGTCTACCCATTCAAATTATGGCTACAGACTATCTCAATTATTCATCTAACTACCATACATTTTTCCTTTGCCCCTCAACTTTCTCTTCATAATTGCTGAGGGGCACAGGGCCGTGGGTGGGGCTTTGGTTTCCCGGGCGTTTCCGCGCCCTCCTCAGCTCCCCGCCATGGAGTGGCTTCGGTCACCCAGGCTTTATTGTGGTCGGCGGGGAGGGTTCTGTGGGGGCGCTCGGTTATGGCCTTGGCTTTGCTCGGGGCCTTGGGGCTGCTCGGCCAGGCAGCTTGGGGAACAAAATCGTCTGAATAAAGCTGAAATCAAACACAAAAGACGTCCCCGGTACTGAAAGGGTTAACTAGATATATAAGGTACGTACAGTCGGCCAAATAAGTTATGTCGCGGCACCAAGTAGGCCTATATTTCGGTCAATAATTGGTATCATAACTACGGTATCTAAGCATTAATTCATCGTTTCGAGTGAGATATACAAAGATGTTCCTATCTTTAAACACCCTATTCAACATCTGACAGACATTAATACAGCATACAGAGAACAAAACATGACAGCAGAGACACAACTTATTTGGCCAACTGTACAAGAGCAAGGAAATGGGAGTCTGCAGAAAGCTGATTGGCCCACACAAGGCAGATCCCTTTCACACCCAACCCCAGGAAAGGTATAAACACTCCCGCACACCATGATGCCCGAGAGCAGCTTCCACCATAGCCTCCAAAGGGGCCAAGATACGGAAATGAGCGCTGCGGCAAAGTAATCTACCATAATCTACTTACAGTATATCCTATCTATCTATCTATCTATTTACTCAGGTCCAATCCCCATTTGTTTTCTTGAAATAAAAAAAAATAAAATAAAAAAAAAGACAAAAAAAATGGGTGGCTGACTCGAGACAGAGCCCGAACAGGAACGTAACACAAAAGAAAAACAATGAACACAAAAACAAAACACAAATCCCCACACATGATACTGCCCAAGAGCAGCCCTCTGAGTTCCCTACCCTTCCCCCACACATATACTACCCAAGAGACTTGAGACCGCCCAAACTGGGACAAAATAACACAAAAGAAAAACAATGAACACACAAAAACAAACCACAAACCCCCACACATATACCCAAGAACAACCCTCTTGAGTTCCCTACCCTTCCCCCACACATGATACTACCGAAGGACAGCCCTCTGAGGGCCCCTCACAGCGCCAAAAAAAAAAAAAAAAATTATACTAAAGGGCCTCTGGGGTCGGAGGGGTCTTGGCTGAAATTTCTTAAGTCCAACTTACGTAACGTTACAAGATGTGGGGTGGTGAAAAACAGCTGATACCTGGCATGTTATTCCCGTAGACTATTTTCAAACCACCCTACCCCGACACTAGCAATCAAGAGAATGAGGGTTCCCGGGGCTTATATAACCTCGGTTTTTTAAATGCCAACTACCATTTAATATAGTAGACGGCATTGATTGCAACTTAATTACGGACTTATGTTAATTAACGTTTGGCTTAGCATACTTGGTATCAAAATTGCTATCTTTTGGTATGCAAGCGGCATGTTGAGCTGCATTATTTTATGAGAACAATTCATTCCCAAAAGTTCTATAAGACTACTCGGAGGGGGCGGAGCTTAGCGAACGAGAAATGACGGCAGCACCAAAATAGAAAGTTTATTCTAAGCAACCATAATAGCTACTAAAGTTTTGAAGAGCTCTACAGAATTCCGTCCAAAAGTGCTATCAATTAGCGAATACCTGAACTCTAAACGTTCGATATTAATGGAGAAATTAATGATTAAAGGTCGATGAGCTTTTGTCGACGAGTACTGCGTAAAAGTGATCTGGTAACATTCCCATGATAGACCTCGGCCATCTGATCTGGTAACACTGTTCACCTTTGTTCGGGCTCCCGCCAGATTTGAGGTGCCAATTTAACTAATACCTATTCCATTAATTAACAGCCTCTATTACAAACGTTTGATACCTTTACCTATTACGAAATGCACTATATACCTTCATAATTATACTGGTGGTGCTGAAAATAGGTTAAATAATCCTTTTAGCTTCAAAGCCCATGTTATGTCGGGAATGTCGGGAAATTTTAAGGTCCCGAGAATCCAAGGACAGGGTAAGCAAACATTCTTCTTCACTGCCATCAAAGACTGGAACGACCTACCCCAGTCAGTCCGTGAAAAGAGAACACTGTATTCCTTCAGACGTAGCCTGAAGGAACACCTGAACCGGACAGCTGCGAGAAGGGAGCACCAAGCTTATGTCTACTACTAAATACGACATAAGAGATAGACAAACCAAACTGAAATTATTACTGATTACGGATTACTGATATTTACTATAGGATGTAAGGTATCTTTAAAAAAAAACTAGAAATACTTTCTCAAAAGTATCTATTTCTTTATCCTCCCCATTTCCCCAGCTAACCTAATCCCACAAGGACCCCAATGGAAATACGCCTAACGGCCTTATTGGGCTATCTTAGTTGGAATTATGCAAGGCTGGTACATGTCATATTTATAACAAACTATGTGGTACCAACTCTGTAAATTGCTAACTGAATAAATATTATTATTATTATTATTATTATTATTATTAAACTAAGCCCCGCCCACCCGCCATAGGCACAGTTTTCAGATACCACCTTGAGTTCCCCATAACTTCTCAATGAATCACCGTAAAATCTCCACCATTTCATAATAAATCGCTTTGGAAATCGAGCCATGGGTGTATCATAATATTATCTAAGCGCATATATCAGAATGAGGCGATATATAACCGAGAAACGGTCAAAATGTTCGGAGGTACGTGCGAATTTTGTACGTATTTTTAATATAGTCTGTCATTTTAAAGATAGAAAACGTAAAAGGTGCATAGAAGAAAATGTAAATTAATACCCAGACTATAGTATTTTGTTCTTATTAATTAACTTGGAATATTTACAAACTAAACACACAACATGCATATGATTAATTACATACTGTACATATATATATATATTCCGTTTCTTTTCAACTGACGGTAAATTGCTAAATTCCCATCAAGAATTCTGTTATTGTGATGATTTTGTGGTGAAGTATGGTGCAATTTACCGTCAATCGAGAATAAGCAGGGTATAATTCTTGACACGGTTCAGCCTACCAGGGTACGTATTAGAACTTGGATAATAATAATAATAAACATAATACTGTACCGGTTAAACCTGAGTACCAGCGACGTGTGTTCGCGGCGGTCGAGTGGCGAGCACGGTCTGCTTGACCTATATCCATCTGGATCACAC
Source organism: Paralithodes platypus (assembly GCA_032716605.1). Classification (NCBI taxonomy): domain Eukaryota; kingdom Metazoa; phylum Arthropoda; class Malacostraca; order Decapoda; family Lithodidae; genus Paralithodes; species Paralithodes platypus. Next base: position 28,688,069 of record CM064577.1, on the reverse strand, counting down.
TTGCACAACTCTGTGCAGGGCATTTGGTTTTCGCGGCAGGAACATCGCCCACTACATTGACTCTTTGTGCATTTACACCGAACCAACTGTAAGATGGAATCTGGAGCCAGAGGTATTCTGCTTAACTTGGGAACAAAATGTCCCGAAGTGTCACTGATGGACCATCCTAATTCGGTTGGTGCTGGAACGGTTGGTTGTGGAATTAAGGCCTGCCTCCAGATTAAGCACTGGTAATGCACAAGACTTAGGTTGGTGCCTGATCTGCCTCTTGGTTTTGTGGCTCTGAATTATCATTTGAGCCAAGTTTGTGCATCTAGAATGTACTTCTTGACTTCGGACTTCTGAAACAACTGCTGTGTCACCCTGAACGATCCATTTCAACAGCCAGATCAACTCATTTGGGATGAAATTTTCTTGGTTGCTGATTGAGCCCTCAAACTCCCATGGCTTGGATTGGTCAATAGCTGTGCGGACTATTTTTGCGCATTTGAGTATTGTAGTCATCTCTTCTTTGTCATTCAAAGTTGAAGTTTGCCGTATTGCGGCGTCAGCAACACCGGAAGAATGGATCAAATCTGATTTTGCTGGATTGGCAGAACTTGTGAAGGCAACACCGTCAACATGCTGTCGGATCTTTTCCTTCAGGCACTGACGAGAAACTGTATGTGGGAGATTATGCTGATGCATGATTTGTTGATAGTCATTCTGCGCTTCACTGACTGGAATAAATTCTCCAGAAGATGTCCGGTCCTGCAGCTGACTGAAAAAATGTACCTCTGCAGCAATAAACTTTCTGTCACCTTCAATATCTGGAATTTCAGCATCAAATTCCAGTGTTGTTTCCTGCTTTCTGCGAGTTGTTAGCTTCTGCCATTCAATGGTCATACATGACTTATGATACAGTAAGTCTCTCGACAAAGCATCTTTCTCATTCAGCAGTTCCGAATAGTTTATTTTCCAGGTTGTGTTGTCACTTTCTTTTACCACAGCTGCTATTTGCTCCCCAATGTTTTCGGTTTGGCACATGTGAGTATTTTCGGCTGTCGCTCTTTGACAGAAGAAACACAATTCTTTTCGCACCTTTGGAATGGACGAACGTGTTACTTTCCGTTGTGATCCTGTATGTGACGTAGATGGAACACTTGGTGTACGACTGCTCGGTGGCCGACCTTTTCGTCTGATCAGTACTGTGGTATCACCCTTCTCGAGGGCTTTGCTGTGGCGAGTCTTGGCTCGCTGTATGTCTGTTTTGTTCGTGGCCTCAGCATAGCATTTCTGGTGCCACACTGCACTGTTAGTTTGAAGATCTTACGGCTTCAGATTAACCAGACGTTGCGACATAGATATGTATTTTTGTTCTCCATAGTCTGACCTTTCTCTGACACACTCCAGGAAACGAATATAGCTGTCTGGCTTTGGTGTACCGATTGTTTCATTTGTATTTTCTTGACATACGATGCAGTCTGTAGTTGTTTTCTATCTTGCGTCGCTTGGTTTCCATGTTCTGTGAACAAAGAAAAAACAATTAGAAAAAACAAAAAAGCAAATTAACAAATTCTCGTAAAATTAGCCGCCATCTTGGATTTAGAGGTCTGTATATGTCCTGTCATTCAAAATATTGAATGCCATGACTTTATTTCATGATACAAACATCTTAGTTATCATTTGTGTTAATAATTAAACAAAATATAATGTATAAAGGGCTTAGAATTTGCACAGATGGGCAAAATATCCATATTTTATGCCAAAAATTCAAGATGGCCGCCATTATTCCAAGATGGCATCCAAAAAAATGCCAAACATGATTTTTGTAGATAATGGGTCATAATCATAAAAAAAAAAACACATTGGCAAAAATCTATATGAAATTTCCACAAAATTACATAACACCATATACTACTAGTTGGGTTCGATCCCAGCCCAGGCGGACATTTAGTGGGCGTTGTAGTACGTCCTAGCGTATAGACTAATAAAACAAACAAAGCCACTCCAACACCCCTTCTCCCCTCTCTACACTCTTCAGAAAACTAGGAAAAGTAGAATGTAGATACGAGGTGCTGTTGTAAAGACTTATCCCTCAATACCTTCACCTGACCTGACCTATTATATTGTATTCTATAGTCCGTTCATTCCAGGTTGGGCAGAAATCGTAACCTCTAACCTCTGTAACTCAAAAAGGGCTAGAGCAAATGAGCTGTCAATTTCCACACCTATTCCCTAGCCAAGTCTCCCTATGTGGTAGAAACATTAGCTCGATTATTCTAGTTCTTTTTGAGTTATGAGAGGTTATAGGTTACGATTTCTGCCCAACCTAGAATGAATGGACTTTAGCTATAGTTGTTGTTGTTGTTGTTGTTCCCTAAGCTGCCTGGCCGAACAGCCCCGAGTCCCTGAGAAAGGCCAAGGCCACGATCGGGCTTTCCCACAGAGCTCTCATTGAGTGTAGATTGTGTTGTTGGCATAAGTGGTTGTGTGAAATGCAGTCTTCTATGATGTGTTTAATGGTATGGGGTGCTGTGTTACATCCCGGGCAGGCGTCGACAACGGAGTCATCCAGTCTCTTCTGATAGCTCAGGAGAGCTGGATGGTGTCCTGATGGTCCTGATGTGGCGGCGTCTACGCCGTGGGGCCACCTCCCGAGGCTGCCAACAGCGGATGGCTGCCGACCCTCCACGGCCGAAGACAAAATCAACGACCAGTGGAGGAAAACCGGATGCCGGCCGCGGGGAGCAGTTTCGGGAGCCAAACCGTCACAACCATCCCCTGCCCCCTCCCTGGGGGCACGGGTCCTTGGAGCGGCTTCGGTCGCGCCGGGAATTTCCTTTAGCTATAGTTAGACGATATTATGTAGCTTAGGAAGGTTCTGTGGAGACTGTGGTAGTTAACCTCAGAAGTGCGCATGGGGGTAATTAGATACCTCTGCCTGTGCGCATGTATTTGAGCTGTTTCCATCACTAAAATATTAATTTTACTATAAATAGCATTAATACTTATCCATATGCGCCTACTATAGGTTGATTATAAAGGTATTAACCTGTTACAACAATAAAACAAGTGAAAACAGCGTTTGGATGGTCAAAATCGGCGATACAGGGCGGGAGTTACATAAAGTATGGGTGAGGTAACCTCCTTACCCGCCAATTTCCCCCAAGGCTGGAGAGACACTGTCGATCGATACTCTCTCTCTCTCTCTTTTGCACTCGCTTGCTAACAGTGATGACAATGCCCTGCTTGCAACTCGCTAATGTTAGCACGAAAATATACATCAGAATAAGGGAATAACAGGGAAAATAGGTGATAACTGAAGGAGGGGAGGAAAGTGGGGAAGGAGGGGAGGTAGAGGAGTGATATTTTGCATGGCCCAGGGGCAATTTTTTTTTTTTTTTTTTTTTCGATGTTTAAAGTTGATTTTTTTCCCTCTGACTCTTAAGAGTCTTCCCGCAGTCCTCCGGGGGAACTCTTAAGAGTCTTCCCGCAGTTGTCGGGTTAATAGGGTTGTTGTTGTTGTTGTTCCCTAAGCTGCCTGGCCGAACAGCCCCGAGTCCCTGAGAAAGGCCATGGCCACGATCGGGCTTTCCCACAGAGCTCTCATTGAGTGTAGATTGTGTTGTTGGCATAAGTGGTTGTGTGAAATGCAGTCTTCTATGATGTGTTTAATGGTATGGGGTGCTGTGTTACATCCCGGGCAGGCGTCGACAACGGAGTCATCCAGTCTCTTCTGATAGCTCAGGAGAGCTGGATGGTGTCCGCATCTCAGCCTGGCCAGGTGGACTCTGTCCTCGCGAGGAAGGGAGGATTCGGAAGGATGGATTTCGGGAGGTCGTGCATGCAGCTGCGTGTTGTCTGTGAGTGAGTGGATGGATTGGCGAGAGATATGAGTATGGATGTGCTTCTGGAAGTTGGTTCGGGGTGGGCAGGGAGGGAGAGAGGACAATAACTGTGTGTGATACCGTGTGCTGGGTGTTGTTTTGATATTTCTTGGTGTCTGTGGGTGTGTTGCCATGTAGTTTAGTGGGTGGTCTTGGTTCGTGGAGGCTGCTGCCAGGAATTGAGTGCCTCTCATGTCCAGATGGTCTTTGACTTTGAGGATTTGGGTTTCTTGATGTAGGTGATCTGTGGGTGCAGTAGCTGTGCAGCCTGTAATGATCTTCAGGGCTTTGTTTTGAATAGTCTGTAAAGTCTTATGATGTGTTTCAGCTAGGTTAGAAGCCCAGGCTGGGCTTGCGTATTCCATCACCGATCTTATGTATTGTTTATATACTGTGGTGGTAGTTTCTTTGTTGTGTCCAAATTTTGTGTGAGCAAGACTCCTGAGGGCGTTAAGTCTGGGTGTCAGTTTCTTTTTAATGTTTGTGGTGTGCTGTTTGAATGTCATATGAGTATCATATGTTACTCCTAGGATTTTGGATGTGTGTGTATGTGTTAGGGGTGTGTTGTTTATGGTGAGTTGAGGGATGTATTCGTGTTCTCCTGTCCAACTTGTGAGCAGGGTTGCGGTGGATCCAGTGCTGCTTTGGTAATTGCGTACATTTTAGGTTAGTTTCTATCCACGTATTACTTTTAGGTTAGGTTAGGTTTCTTAGTTAGGTAAAACAACACTGTATATCAAAGAAAAAATGCCAAAAAAAAACAACACACATTCTAAAACTCGTGACTGTCACACCGTATCAATTTACCCAAAATATAGTACTAACCTAACCTAACCGTATTGGTTGAGAGCTACTGGTTGAGTTGACCGGTCACCCTTCAAAATTTAGGCTACCGCGTGTGTGTGTGTGTGTGTATGTATGTGTTGGGGGAGAGGATTCAGGGTGGCAACATGTCATTGAATAATGTTTTAAGACGGAGTTGAAAGTGACAATGCTTGTCTCGGGTGGCATAATGTGCGGGGGTTGGGCATGGGGGGTTAATGATTAGGCTAGCTAGGCCATTAAGCCGTTATCACACGAGAGAGCTTTTATAGTCAACATTCGATGATCAACAGTTTTCTGGCAACATTTATGGGATATTTTGCACTGGTATCGGAAAACTAGACTGATGGTAGATGAATTTAGGTGACCAAAATATTGTAAATGTTAACCTCCTAAGCTGCCAGACTAGTGTTGAGGGAAATAGTGCTCGTGTGATACTGGCTTTAGGGATAGGATCAAGATTACTAGATTAGGGTACCGTACTGGTGATCCTATCATATCTCGTAGGGCAAAATCTGCAGTTATCTGCCCACTTGCGAGTTTCAGGCTATAATCATAAGGAAGTTGGAGCCATAAGGGTGCTGGACAACTCGTAATCTGGTGGAACGAGTAGGCTAAACTCTTACTAAAGCCGGTATCACACGAGAGCTTATATAGTCAACATTCAATAATCAACATTGTTCTTGCAACATTCCTGGAATATTTTGCACTGGTATTGGGAACTAGACTGATGGTAGATGAATTTAGGTTACATATCTATTATACATGTTGACCTCATAAGCTGCCAGACCAGTGTTGAGGGAAAAAGCTCTCGTGTGATACCGGCTTAACTTGCCTATCAACTCCCTTCTATTTTCTGTATTATATAATTTATTATAGCCTAGGCCTTCATAGTAGGCCTACTATGTCTATACTCTATTTTTTCCCAGCTGATGTTAAATTGAATCCCTTAGTAGCTGATTTTTGGATAGTTAATGGAAATATATGAAACTACTATGGCTGTGTGTCATATTAATACCAAGTTTTCATAATTAACATCATATTTCGCAACAAAATCTACCTTATAGCTGAGTAAGAAAGATAGAAACATGATCATTTACCCTCAGCTGGAAAAAATAGGCTATATATATTCTTTTAGTTATTGCTTTGATATGATTTTGTTTGATTACCGTCTTGTTTATAATACGATACTCTATCTCAAGTTGCCATTTCCCGACCCATAGCGGTAGGCAATGTGGCCCGTTATACAGTATACTGTATATATATTTATTGGTACGTCCACTGTCCCAAGCTATCATTATCATGGAAGTACAGTAGGCTAGTAGCCTACTAATGTCCTGTAAAATTAATATATGGTCCTAACTCCTAAGGCAGCCTTGGGTTGCAACATAGGATACCGGTACATTGCTGGTAGGCTATATCATGGAATTAGTGCTAGAATAATAGCGAAGCCTAATACTAATCCTCAGGCTGTTCGTTCCTCAGGCTGTCTGGCCAAACAGCCCCAAGGCCCCGAGCAAGGCCAAGGCCATAACCGAGCGCCCCCACAGAACCCTCCCTGCCGACCACAATAAAGCCTGGGTGACCGAAGCCACTCCATGGCGGGGAGCTGAGGAGGGTGCGGAAACACCCGGGAAACCAAAGCCCCACCCAGGGCCCTGTGCCCCTCAGCAATTATGAAGAGAAATTTGAGGGGCAAAGGAAAGATGTGACGCTTTGGCTTCCAATCTTGGTAGATTAGGAGGTCAATCCACGCAAGAGACGCCATCACTTATATTATTGCTAGAGGTCCTTCCTAAGCTTAATACAATCGTCTAATAGTAGCCAGAATATAATGAAAAGGATATTATGCAGCTTAGGAAGGCTCTGTGGTACGGTACCATAGTTAATAGGGTTGGTTGAAATAGGTTGAAGTCTTATTATTGCTAGAGATCCTTCCTAAGTTTAATACAATCGTCTAATAGTAGCCAGGATATAATGAAAAGGATATTATGCAGCTTAGGAAGGATCTGTGGTACCGGTAGTTAATAGGGTTGGTTGAAATAGTTTGAAGTCTTATATTATTGCTAGAGGTCCTTCCTAAGCTAATACAATCGTCTAAGGCAGAACTGCCTGTAGCGAGTGCCTCCCCCAGAGTTGAAAGAGTGACAGGGCCAAAATCAAGGGACGTTCGAGCTAAAATGCCTGGACACACAGAGTTTGAAGCAACTTAAGTCATAGGAAGAGGGAAAGACTGATTCTGGGAGAGAGTTCCAGATCTTAGCTGTTCAATAGAAGACAGAGTAACGTTTCACTCTTGGGTTGGATAGTTGTACATCGGGGTGGGATTGTGTTGCAAGACGGGTTCCACGTACCCTATGAAGAGGGGGTGGTATACACTGGGAGAGCTCTGAGGAACACTGCTTATTGTAGTAGCGATAGAATAGCGAGAGAGATGCAGCATTGCGGCGAAAAGAGAGATTGCAGAGTTGATGAGTAGACAGGAGTTAATGATAAGAGAGGCCCTCCCTTCTACTTTGTCTAGGAGTGCTGTGTGAGAGGACTGACTGAGTGTGACTGGGTGTTTAACTGTTAATAAATAAACTGTGTGACTAACTGGCTAACTAACTGACTGACTTGACTGGGTATAACTAAATGTGTGTATATAACTAAGTACCGGTATGTAACATAAGAGTGTGACTGACTGACTGTGTGACTGGGTGTTAAACTGTTAATAAATACACTGTGTGACTGACTGGCTGACTACCTTATTGACTGACTGGGTGTAACTGAATGTATGTTTGTAACTAAGTGAGTAGCATAAGAGATGGAAAGATGCAAATATTATCACAATTTACAAAAACAAGGGTGATAAATCTAATTGTGGCAACAGCAGAGGCATTTCTCTTTTAGCTGTGGCAGGGAAGGTGCTGTCAAAAATCATGCTTCAAAGACTATTGACCAAAATTACTGAGGAAATACTGCCAGTCACAATGCGATTTCCGTAAAGATCGAGGAACTATTGACATGATTTTTACTATACGTCAATTGCAAGAAAAATGCAGGGAACAAAATAAAGAAATTTTTATAGCCTTCATTGATCTGTCAAAAGCCTTTGATACCGTAAATCGAGAAACATTGTGGAATATTCTCCGTATCTTTGGCTGTCCACCAAAATTTGTGGCACTTGTAAGGCAGTTTCATGATGGCATGACGGCGAGAGTCACTGCAGGAGGCCATGCATCAGAACCATTTGCTGTTAATGCCGGACTCAGACAAGGGTGTGTACTGGCACCAGTCCTTTTCAAAAAAAAAAATAATATGCATTATAATACTTCTTCATAGGACTATAGCAAACAGAAGTGGAATCAACATAGACTATAGACTAGATGGCAACCTCTTCAACATTTGTAGATTTCAAGCAAGAACAAAAGTCTCTATGGAAAATATCCTTGAACTTCAGTATGCAGATGATTGTGCTCTTGTAGCTCACTCGCCAGAGGAACTAGAAGTCGCGCTTGAAGCTGCAGCAAGTGCTTACTCCAGAATGGGCCTGTCAGTTAACATCCAGAAAACACAAATAATTTCTCAGTGGTCAGCTCAGATACCACCTGTGCAGCCAGCGTTCAGATTAGCAGGAGAGGAGATAGCACAAGTTCCTTCATTCAAGTATCTGGGAAGCTTCCTGTCTGAAACGGCCAGTATTGACGATGAGGTACAATACCGACTGAGACAAGCTGCAGCATCTTTTGGCCGCCTACAAGAGAGTTTTCCAAAATAATCACCTGACTCTTTGTACCAAAGTGGCTGTATATAATGCTGTGTGTTTAACCACTTTGCTCTATGCTTGTGAGACATGGACGACATATAGACGCCATATACGACCCCTGGAGGCTTTCCACATCAGATGCCTCCGAAAGATTATGGGTATAACCTGGCAGGACCGTGTTCCTCATATAACAATACTTGAAAGAGCCAACAACACCAGTATTGAGACCCTTATCATTAAACAACAACTCAGATGGGTTGGGCATGTCATCCGTATGCCAGAGGAGAGACTACCTCATAAAATACTATATGGACAGCTGCATGAAGGCCGCAGAGCAGCTGGAGGACCAAAATTAAGATACAAAGACAGTACGGTATAAAGAAAATACTAAAAAGGTGCAATATACAACCAACTGCACTTGAAAACTTAGCATCAGATAGACCACTATGGCGCTCACACTGCCAGCAAGGAGCGAAGGAACTGGAACGTCAGAGGAAACACCACCAGCAGGAGAAGAGGGCCCGGAGACATGCACGCCGGGAACAACCAGCACCTCCTAACCCGGACTACCAGTGCCCAGACTGTGACAGGATAATTATGTGCATCATGGATAGGACTCTACAGTCATCGTAGAACTCACAACAGATGAATGCAGGAAGGGAACGTCATCATCGGACTACGATGGACTACCATAAGCAAGCATAAGAGTGTGACTGACTGACTTGACTGGGTATAACTAACTGTGTGTATATAACTAAGTATGTAGCATAAGAGTGTGACTGACTGGACTGAGAGTATGACTGGGTGTTTAACTGTTAATAAATAAACTGTGTGACTGACTGACTTGACTGGGTATAACTAACTGTGTTCTTATAACTAAGTATGTAGCATAAGAGTGTGACTGACTGAGTGTGACTGGGTGTTAAACTGTTAATAAATACACTGTGTGACTGACTGGCTAACTAACTGACTGGACTGGGTATAACTAACTGTGTGTATATAACTAAGTATGTAGCATAAGAGTGTGACTGAGTGTGACTGGGTGTTTAACTGTTAATAAACAAGCTGTGTGACTAACTAACTGACTGACTTGACTGGGTATTAGTGACTATGTTTATAACTAGGCTAAGTATGTAACATAAGAGTGTGACTGACTAACTGACTAATTGACTGGGTGTAACTGACTGTGTGTTTATAACTAAGCATGTAACATAAGGTATGACTGACTCACTATGCTGTGTAACAAACATGTATTGCGTTTATATAATACATACCCGCTACAAATATATTATTAATTAATAATATGCAATATCTTGATGGTGTAATGGTTAGTGTTTAAAATCTGTGTGTGGTAACCCAAGTTCCAATCCCGGAGGATCACATGCTTTCATTAATTTCGTTGGGAGGTGTTGGAAGTGAAATTAATAAATATATATTATTTAACATACATGTATACTGTATATTGCTTGATAAAAAAACAAAAAACAACATATATATACCGTACAAAATTTATCGATCTACAGGTAATTAACCCGGCAAGCGCGATAGGCCTCACGGAAGGCTTCCTATAGGGAACGCGATAGGCCTCACGGAAGCAGGACCATAAAAAAAGCCTTCCATAAAAAAAAAGGGCCTATCAAAACAAAGGAATTTGTCTCTAGGTGAGATAATTCCCCTCCAGTACTCATCCATGTAAATCTCACCCACCCCCCTCCCCTACCTTATTCCCCCCTCCCTCCCCTCCTCAATTATCACCTATTTTTCCTCTTATTATCATCATTTATCGGTTATTTTTCTCTCCCGCGATAATGTAGCACAAGTGGGTTGCATAAAAGATCGTTATGCAACACCCAGACACCGGCACACACCGCCCCGCTCGTCTCAGTTGACTCCCAGACAGCGAGAGGGGAGGGCTGCCTGTGTCTCTCTCTCGCCTGAGATTATGACCGGGTGGCCAATATCTTCGTTTTTCACCACCCAAATGCTTTTCCCACTTATTTTAGCACTCTTGAAGGTTCATATATACATCATATATGTAAAATAAAAGCATACCGAAAACAAATAATGGTTTATATTGTAAATATAACGAATTCTGTCAGAATCCAGGGCTAGAAATGCACAAATAACTACCCTAGCACCTAGGTCTATATCGCGCTTGTCAGGTTAATTAAAGAATGAGTGCTTATTGTCCAATAACTTCATTAAAAATCAAAATTTCAAAAAAGTGAAAAACCCATTTCTCAAAATTAATTGATATATCACGTGTCCAAATCTCAACCCCCTAGCTCATAAACTGCGAAAGTTACGGTCATGTCAAAATTTGCATGGAAAAATGCGATTTGCAGCTAAACCAGACGGATTTGGAGGCTGATATTAAAATCCGTACAAAAAACCTTTACCAAAAGAAGGGTAAAATGTCGCGGTAAATCGATTGCGACCGGTTAGAATGTCGTATCGGCAATATTTGAGGGCGTGATTTTGGGCGGACGGGCGGGCCAGAGCTGGGTTCTCTCGCAACCCGCAACCCGCAACCCACAACCCACACCCTTCCCCTACCTACCCTACTACCCCCACTCGCGCTTGGGGTGAATTGATTTACCTTTGGCCTATATTAACCCTTTCACGTTTTTATGACGCAGAGGTTGCCAGATTAGCAATAATAAATAGAGTTCTCTCATTCTTATAATTACCTCTCCAAAATTTGTTTTCTGCCCGTGCAGCTAACTCAAAGACAACTGCAGAGGTTGAAGTAACTAAACTAAAGGTTTATAAATACCCCTGATGGTAACAAAGGCTTTAAAGTATCCCCAATAGGCTCAACACAGCTAACTCAGACAACTGCAGAGGTTGAAGTAACTAAACTAAAGGTTTATAAATACCCCTGATGGTAACAAAGGCTTTAAAGTATCCCCAATAGGCTCAACACAGCTAACTCAAAGACAACTGCAGAGGTTGAAGTAACTAAACTAAAGGTTTCTAAATACCCCTGATGGTCACAAAGGCTTTAAAGTATCCCCAATAGGCTCAACACAGCTAACTTAAAGCAACTGCAGAGGTTGAAGTAACTGAACTAAAGCTTTATAAACAACCCTGATGGTAACAAAGGCTTTAACGTATCCCCAATAGGCTCAACACAGCTAACTCAAAGACAACTGCAGAGGTTGAAGTAACTGAACTAAAGGTTTATAAATACCCCTGATGGTAACAAAGGCTTTAAAGTATCCCTAATAGGCTCAACACAGCTAACTCAAAGACAACTGCAGAGGTTGAAGTAACTAAACTAAAGGTTTATAAATACCCCTGATGGTAACAAAGGCTTTAAAGTATCCCTAATAGTCTCAAAATCGCGTCATATGTCGGAGAGGGTTAATGTCCGCCCTCCCCAGCTCCCCAAATTTTGACGAAATTGTGTGACTTTGAGGCAGCAATTTGGCAACCTATCCGCTTGATAATTATGTTTTTCCACCAACCAACTTCACCTCTAAACTCAATTAATGAAATCAACAAATACATGTGGCACTCCAAGGACTCTAACCTAGGATACTCACATGGAAATTCCGCGCACTTATGCATTACCCGGTACGCTATCATACCAGGTGCAGGTAGCCTACTCATATTCACGGCTGTTCCTTTCATTGGTGTCAGGCAGTTTACAGACAGGTTGGAATCCTCGGACTTCAGATTACATACCACTAAAAGGGACCAGTATATATACTTAATCAACACTGTGGACGAGAAAATCTAAACTGTACATCTTCATCCCTCATTTGTTGAGAGGCACAATCGGCCTATAAGGAAGTAGCCTAGTAGCTGTTGATATCGATATTTAGGATTACTAGCTAAAATACGGTTGTAGTGAATTGATAAATACACCAAATCAAATTCAACATACTTTCAATTCCCCAGAAATATGCATCATTATTATTACATTTTTGTTAAATATCTATGATCATGAGTCCAACTTCCTTATAGCCTGAAACTCGCAAGTAGTCAAATTTTAGTTTCACAACATGCACTATCTTCGTCTCAAACAAAAACCATCAGGGACAAACAGGTCAGGTCAGGTGAAGGTATTGAGGTATAATCCTTTACAACAACGGCGACTAGGCTACATGAGCTGTGGCAGCTATATGAATTATTATGTTCCCTCCACCAACCGACTTTACTTATGAAATCAATGAAATCAACAAATACGTGTGGCAGTCCAGGGATTCGAACCTACGATGCTCACACCGAAATTCAGTGCATTTATCCATTGCGCTACGAAGAGACAAATATTACAACAGCCAAATATTAAGTTTTTGTTTTGTTTTGTTTTGTTTTGTTTTTCCTCATCAAAGTTAGAACCCCCACACCAACCGCCACACCACCAAGAAGATGTCAACAGGAATCAAGCCAAATACCCTGCACCTCTCTGAAAGATCTCAACTTCTACAGCAAAGATATAGACTGGGACAGACTGAGAGCAGAACTGGCAGGAACTGATTGGAGGGCACTATTCGAAGATAAAAACGTCGACGAAACTCTCAGTATCCTCCAGCAACAATGCCTGGAGACCTGTAAAAACACCATACCACCCAAATCAAGCAGGAAGCAGATCAAGCAGATTCCCAGAGATAGAAAAATACTAATGAAGAAAAGGACGTACTTGAGAGCCAAGCAAAGGAAGACCAGCTATGCGCACAATATCACCAAACTACAAGAAGAGCTTGATGAAGTTGAACGTAAACTCATCCAGTCACACCAAGAGCAAAGAACACGCGAAGAACTACAAGCAGTTGCAAACATACGAGTAAATAGCAAATTCTTCTATGAATATGCAAAAAGGAGACTCAGGAACACCACAACAATAGGACCACTTGCAAAACCTACGGGCGAACTTGAGAGTGACCCAACCGAAATGGCCAAGATACTCAAACAGCAGTATGAAAGTGTCTTCAGCCCGCCAAATGAAGACAAGAAAATCGAGAATGCAACGACTTTCTTTGGCAACGCTCCAGAGACACCACATCAACTCTCCTCGGTAACAGTATCAACAGAGGACATAATAGCAGCCATCGACAAGATTGGACCAAACTCTGCAGCAGGACCAGACGGCTTTCATGCCCAACTGCTAAAAAACTGCAAACATCAGCTAGCCCTGCCTCTAAAACTGCTGTGGAGCAAGTCCCTCCAAACTGGATATGTACCACAATCCCTAAAAGAAGGTAATGTCACACCAATACACAAAGGGGGTAGTAAAGGCATAGCCAAAAATTACAGACCAGTGGTGCTGACGTCACACCTTATTAAAATCATAGAAAGAACAATAAGAGCTAAGATGGTCAGCTTCCTGGAAGATAATGAGGCGTTCAACGAGGGGCAACATGGCTTTAGAAAAGGCTGCTCCTGCCTCTCACAACTACTATCACACTACGACAAAATCCTACAGGATATTCAAGACGGAGAAAATGTAGACGTCATATATCTAGATTTCGCCAAAGCTTTTGACAAGGTGGACCATGGGATCCTTCTACATAAACTCAAATCACTGGGAATAGGGGGAGACCTTGGAAGATGGCTCCACAGCTTCATCACCAACAGAAAACAAAGAGTCACGGTTCAAGGAAGCCTATCAGAAGCAGGTGGGGTCATCAGCGGAGTACCACAAGGATCAGTACTGGGACCTCTCCTATTCCTCATCATGATAGGAGACATCGACAGGGACCTGGAACACTCAACAGCCACATCGTTTGCAGACGACACCAGACTCATGAAGAAAATCACCTCACAACATGATGCTCAGCTACTACAACAAGACTTGGACAAAATCCTGAAGTGGGCAGAAGAAAACAACATGGCCCTAAACGGAGACAAGTTCGAGCTTCTAAGGTACGGGAACAAGAGAGCACTACAAAACGACACCAACTACAAAAGTGGACAGCAAGAAATTACCGCCAAGGACACAGTGAAGGACTTGGGAGTAAATATGAGCAGTGACGCCACTTTTTCCCAGCATATTACCAAAGCCACAACAACAGCAAAACAAATAGCAGGCTGGATCCTGAGAACCTTCCACACAAGAAATGAGAGGTGTATGCTAACATTGTGGAAGTCACTGGTCCTACCACGACTGGAGTACTGCTCCCAGCTCTGGTCTCCCCAAAAAGTAGGAGAAATAACAGAAATTGAAGCCACCCAGAGGACATTCACCAGTAAAATCCATGGGTTTCAACACTTTAACTACTGGGAGAGACTTAAGGAGCTGCAGCTGTACTCACTTCAAAGACGTAGGGAGAGATACATCATCATCTACGTCTGGAAGATTTTGGAAAAAAAGGTACCAAACCCAAACATCCAAGAGACTCAGCACCAAAGGCGAGGGAGGCTGTGCTATGTGAGGACTACGCCGGGATCAACACAAAAAATCAAATCCCTGATCCATCACAGCTTTACATACAATGGAACCAGACTGTTCAACTGTATACCAGCCCCTCTCAGGAACATGACCGGGGTGTCTCCAGACACCTTCAAGAAACACTTGGACATGTGGCTGGCCAAAATACCGGACCGGCCACCAACACCAGGATACCCCAGCACCAACTCCAACCGACTTCTGGAATGGAGAGTGGAAGAAAGGGAGCTGCCTGGTCGCAGTGGAGCCCCAGCTCAACTGTGTCACTAACGGACGGAATACAACTAAGTGTAACTAAGTGTAAGTGTATGGTAGCCTACCATTTTAAATATGACAAAGCAATTATGACTTAGCCTATGACGAGTATTAGGCTTCGCTATTATTCTAGCACTAATTCCATGATATAGCCTACCAGCAATGTACCGGTATCCTATGTTGCAACCCAAGGCTGCCTTAGGAGTTAGGACCATATATTAATTTTACAGGACATTAGTAGGCTACTAGCCTACTGTACTTCCATGATAATGATAGCTTGGGACAGTGGACGTACCAATAAATATATATACAGTATACTGTATAACGGGCCACATTGCCTACCGCTATGGGTCGGGAAATGGCAACTTGAGATAGAGTATCGTATTATAAACAAGACGGTAATCAAACAAAATCATATCAAAGCAATAACTAAAAGAATATATATAGCCTATTTTTTCCAGCTGAGGGTAAATGATCATGTTTCTATCTTTCTTACTCAGCTATAAGGTAGATTTTGTTGCGAAATATGATGGTAATTATGAAAAGTTGGTATTAATATGACACACAGCCATAGTAGTTTCATATATTTCCATTAACTATCCAAAAATCAGCTACTAAGGGATTCAATTTAACATCAGCTGGGAAAAAATAGAGTATAGACATAGTAGGCCTACTATGAAGGCCTAGGCTATAATAAATTATATAATACAGAAAATAGAAGGGAGTTGATAGGCAAGTTAAGCCGGTATCACACAAGAGCTTTTTCCCTCAACACTGGTCTGGCAGCTTATGAGGTCAACATGTATAATAGATATGTAACCTAAATTCATCTACCATCAGTCTAGTTCCCAATACCAGTGCAAAATATTCCAGGAATGTTGCAAGAACAATGTTGATTATTGAATGTTGACTATATAAGCTCTCGTGTGATACCGGCTTTAGTAAGAGTTTAGCCTACTCGTTCCACCAGATTACGAGTTGTCCAGCACCCTTATGGCTCCAACTTCCTTATGATTATAGCCTGAAACTCGCAAGTGGGCAGATAACTGCAGATTTTGCCCTACGAGATATGATAGGATCACCAGTACGGTACCCTAATCTAGTAATCTTGATCCTATCCCTAAAGCCAGTATCACACGAGCACTATTTCCCTCAACACTAGTCTGGCAGCTTAGGAGGTTAACATTTACAATATTTTGGTCACCTAAATTCATCTACCATCAGTCTAGTTTTCCGATACCAGTGCAAAATATCCCATAAATGTTGCCAGAAAACTGTTGATCATCGAATGTTGACTATAAAAGCTCTCTCGTGTGATAACGGCTTAATGGCCTAGCTAGCCTAATCATTAACCCCCCATGCCCAACCCCCGCACATTATGCCACCCGAGACAAGCATTGTCACTTTCAACTCCGTCTTAAAACATTATTCAATGACATGTTGCCACCCTGAATCCTCTCCCCCAACACATACATACACACACACACACACACGCGGTAGCCTAAATTTTGAAGGGTGACCGGTCAACTCAACCAGTAGCTCTCAACCAATACGGTTAGGTTAGGTTAGTACTATATTTTGGGTAAATTGATACGGTGTGACAGTCACGAGTTTTAGAATGTGTGTTGGTTTTTTTTGGCATTTTTTCTTTGATATACAGTGTTGTTTTACCTAACTAAGAAACCTAACCTAACCTAAAAGTAATACGTGGATAGAAACTAACCTAAAATGTACGCAATTACCAAAGCAGCACTGGATCCACCGCAACCCTGCTCACAAGTTGGACAGGAGAACACGAATACATCCCTCAACTCACCATAAACAACACACCCCTAACACATACACACACATCCAAAATCCTAGGAGTAACATATGATACTCATATGACATTCAAACAGCACACCACAAACATTAAAAAGAAACTGACACCCAGACTTAACGCCCTCAGGAGTCTTGCTCACACAAAATTTGGACACAACAAAGAAACTACCACCACAGTATATAAACAATACATAAGATCAGTGATGGAATACGCAAGCCCAGCCTGGGCTTCTAACCTAGCTGAAACACATCATAAGACTTTACAGACTATTCAAAACAAAGCCCTGAAGATCATTACAGGCTGCACAGCTACTGCACCCACAGATCACCTACATCAAGAAACCAAAATCCTCAAAGTCAAAGACCATCTGGACATGAGAGGCACTCAATTCCTGGCAGCAGCCTCCACGAACCAAGACCACCCACTAAACTACATGGCAACACACCCACAGACACCAAGAAATGTCAAAACAACACCCAGCACACGGTATCACACACAATTACTGTATTGTCCTCTCTCCCTCCCTGCCCACCCCGAACCAACTTCCAGAAGCACATCCATACTCATATCTCTCACCGATCCATCCACTCACTCACAGACAACACGCAGCTGCATGCACGACCTCCCGAAATCCATCCTTCTGAATCCTCCCTTCCTCGCGAGGACAGAGTCCACCTGGCCAGGCTGAGATGCGGACACCATCCAGCTCTCCTGAGCTATTAGAAGAGACTGGATGACTCCGTTGTCGACTCCTGCCCGGGATGTAACACAGCACCCCATACCATTAAACACATCATAGAAGACTGCATTTCACACAACCACTTATGCCAACAACACAATCTACACTCAATGAGAGCTCTGTGGGAAAGCCCGATCGTGGCCATGGCCTTCCTCAGGGACTCGGGGCTGTTCGGCCAGGCAGCTTAGGGAACAACAACAACAACTGTAGGGTCCCCCGAGTAAGGTAGGAGGGAAAAAAAAAATCTATAAAGCAGAAATCCCGTAAAACAGGACTTGTCATTATGCAGACAAGACTCTTGTGTTTTACCCTATATCTCTCTTATAATACATTTGCGACGGGAAGGACATATATAGGACTGAAGACTATTATATAACCTACCTATAGGCTACACAAACATCGATGGGGCTTGTAACTGTCAAACCGTAAAATCTTACCATATTTTGCACTGGTTTGGTTGGTCTGGGTTAATTTGGCACTGGTTGAGAGCTACTGGTTGAAATGGTCTACTGGTTGAGATGACATGGAACCCCTCACAATCACACATTTGTTGATAGAAATATGCACCTTTTTTGTGCCCCTAACATTTTCGAGCCTAGGCTATGAATATCGCGGGTTAAAGTGACTAGGCCTATAGCCTACGCTGGGTTTTTTTCCCAGCTGATACTAAATTGCTCTCCATTCTTATTACTACTTTATTATCATGATTTTGTGGCAAAAAAGGTTGCTAATTATGAAAACTTGGCAATAACATGGCGCACAGACATAGCAGTATCAGATTTGTCCAGTAAGAATCGATAAATCAGATGCTAAAGGATTCAAATTACCATCAGCTGGAAAAAAATAGACTACATGCTTGCACCCATCCTGACGACGTATAGGCCTAGGCCTACAGACTAAACACACATAACAAAGCCACTCCAACACCTTCCTCTCTCTCCAACACCCCTTCTCCCCTCTGGTTTATGTTTATCACCAACCAGTGACGGGCCCCATCGATGATTATTATTGTGTTATCACTTTCATGAACGATACTTTGTTGGTGTACATGTACTTACCGTCGCAGATTCGTTATCAATGAAATACGAGAAACTGTAAAAAATACCTCCCTGTCGATGGCCGCGGCGCAATAGTAAACAATGGCTGTCGTTCGGGAGCTCTTACCCTCAAGCTTTCAGTCGAACGTCACTACACCTAGCGGTCTTTTTATAAATCATGAACCATAGCATGAACCAATCACAGCCTTCCATCAAATTATCAACCAATCACACAGTCTTTCAGTCGTCACGTCACGCCCCTCGCCGGCCCGGGCGCCGGGCGGGCTCAGTTTGAAGATGGAACCCTAACATGGAAGTCGTGGTTGTATGTGCTACGAGTTTTTCAGGTAATTTGTTGTACTTTGGTATTTTTATTTACCGGATCAGTCTGAAGATGGTTTTTTCTTTGATATACAGTGTTGTTTAATACCAAGGACTGTCGCATTTTACTATTTTCCCATTAGCCTATCCATCAATCTTAAGACACGGCCCCCGATAGTGGGGAGGGCTATGAAGATCAGGGAAACTGCTGGGTAAAATCCGTAAATAAAGGGGTAATATTGGAAGAACTCTGAAAATACAATATTGAAAAGTAACAAAACCTGAAAATAGAAAAACCCGAGCCAAGTTTTGACCAAACTTGGCTCGGGTTTTTCAATTTTTCAGAGTCCAAGATCACAGTAGGCCTAGGCCTAACCTCATTACGAAAGTTGGCTCGTTTTTCTTTGGCAAAAGTTGGCTCAGATTTAAGGGATTTAGCGGGTTAGGTTAGGTTAGGCTAATGTTAGGCTAATGTTAACCCCATAATACTAGGTTAGGTTATTTGGTTAGGTTAATGACAAAACTTGGCTCGGATTTCATGGATTTAGCGGGGGTGTGGGGGCGGCAGCCCCCACCCATTATACTAGGTTAGGTTAGGTTAGGTTAGGTTAGGTTAGGTTAGGTTAGGTTAACCACATTCTTACTGGCTTTATCCACGTTGAAAAACAAAAAAACCCGAGCCAACTTTCGAAATGAGGTTACTGTGATTTTGGACTCTGAAAAATTTAAAAACCCGAGCCAAGTTTGGTCAAAACTTGGCTCGGGTTTTTCCATTTTCAGGTTTTGTTACTTTTAAATATTGTATTTTCAGAGTTCTTCCAATATTACCCCTTTATTTATGCCTTTTACCCCGCAATTTCCCTGATCTTCATAGCCCTCCCCACTATCGGGGGCCGTGTCTTAAGATTGATGGATAATGGGAAAATAGTAAAATGCGACAGTCCTTGGTATTAAACAACACTGTATATCAAAGAAAAAATAAAAAACAACAAAAAATAACCTGAAAAACTCCGTCACTGGTTGGTGATAAACATTTACCTCCCCTCTAAACACTCTTCTCTGAGCTAGTGCCTGTATAGAATCGTAAGATTCAGTCGTAAAGATTCCAGGACGAGCTCAATAACGGCGGATCCCTAGATTGGCCGTGGTGATTGCACCTAAACACCTACAAAAGTTACAAAGTAGGCCTAGGATATATAGCGAGGCGACAGAAGGGTGCCAGTGACTTCGGCCCATGGTGACTTCGGCCCAGTGATCTCTGACCACTATCCTCGGTGACCTCGGCCCATTTTGGTGACTTCGGACCAATATATTTTTGGTCCGAAGTCACCGATCTTAAACTACCGCTTTCTTGCGAGATTCGGCAATAGGCAAACAAATGGGAACTTATTATAGCTGTATTATTCCTCCTCCACACCAATTCCTTCTCTATGTATAACTGATGTCGGGATTTATTGATAAAGTTCTAGTGAACTTATACGCTCGGTGCATGCAGCGCATATCCTACTATCGAGTGCGTGTGTATGTATAGTCTTAACCATAGACAAATCGTATATAGGCCTATCTTGGTGTATTTTGGAACTGTTCATTATGTATTTGTGTAGGCTATAGTCTTACTTCAGCCTGGTTCACATTTCTCACAGATCCACTAATATTAAAAGAGCTTTCGACCTTCATAAATTACGGTGTACCTTATTGTTATGCCAGGTTTTTACTGGGGTTATTGGTTTAAATAAGTGGGTTCTTCAACTGGAGAAGTCAAAATAGTTTGAACACTGACACAGAAAGTAATAGAGGATAATTAAAACAAGACTTACATTCATATTACATTTATTGTGTCAAGTGTCTAGAATAAGCGGTAAAGAACAACAATAACAGGTGAACGTACGAGGCTCCTACGTGACTCGTAAGACTGGGTTATTCTATGCAATATCTAGGTGAGTACAATTCTCTTGACTTTTAATTCACTTGGAAGTAGATTTTTGGGTAAATTTCTATAATTGCACCTATACGAGCTAAAACAAATATTATTGTATTTAACAGGAAGGTAAAACACAGTAAGTGATGTGGTATAGGTGGCAATATGCGGAAATGGATTGTAAGGGCATTCCGCCCCCCTCAGACAAAAGTCTATCAATCTAGATGTGACACGGATTTAAAATGTTTCAGAGAGACATTAGCCTAACCTAACAACCTTACCTAACCTAACCTAGTATTATGGGCGGGGGCTGCTGCCCCCACACCCCCGCTGCTTGGGTAAAATGGTAGAAATCCAGTTGGGGTGGAGTGAATAACCGTAGATTTTCGTAAGGGGGTAAGAGGGGGCAGAATGCCCTTATAATCTATTTCCGCATATTGCCACCTATACCACATCACTTACCTCGCCGTACCTTCCTGTTAAATACAATAATATTTTTTTTAGCTCGTATAGGTGCAATTATAGAATAATACCGATTTTTGATGGCATCAAGTACAGCATTGTAATCCTTCTTACGATGACGAGACATGACACACTGTATGACAGGAACTTGCTTAGTTGATTCTTCATATCTTACAAACACATGAAGAGTGAATAGTTGATAGAAAGGACTTTTTACTATATGGAACGTTGCATCTGCGTACCAAGTTTTTGCATTAGCTTTACTTTCTGTGTCAGTGTTCAAACTATTTTGACTTCTCCAGTTAGGAAGAACCCACTTATTTAAACCAATAACCCCAGTAAAAACCTGGCATAACAATAAGGTACACCGTAATTTATGAAGGTCGAAAGCTCTTTTAATATTAGTGGATCTGTGAGAAATGTGAACCAGGCTGAAGTAAGACTATAGCCTACACAAATACATAATGAACTGTTCCAAAATACACCAAGATAGGCCTATATACGATTTGTCTATGGTTAAGACTATACATACACACAAACACACGCACTCGATAGTAGGATATGCGCTGCATGCACCGAGCGTATAAGTTCACTAGAACTTTATCAATAAATCCCGACATCAGTTATACATAGAGAAGGAATTGGTGTGGAGGAGGAATAATACATCTATAATAAGTTCCCATTTGTTTGCCTATTGCCGAATCTCGCAAGAAAGCGGTAGTTTAAGATCGGTGACTTCGGACCAAAAATATATTGGTCCGAAGTCACCAAAATGGGCCGAGGTCACCGAGGATAGTGGTCAGAGATCACTGGGCCGAAGTCAACTGTATCCTGACAGAACTTCTGCAACCTACTGTACCGACTCCACAATCGCCAACGTAGGCCTAATCTTACCACCACATGCACATTCAGATTCCACGATATCAGATCAGATGAAGTATTGAGGGATAGGCCTAAACCTTTACAACTGCACGGTCTGCACCTCATATTTACCTTCTACTTTTCCTATTTTTCTGAAGTGTGTAGGCTAGAGAGGGGAGAAGGGGTGTTGGAGAGAGAGGAAGCTGTTGGAGTGGCTTTGTTACGTGTGTTTAGTCTGTATAATCATCCACAATCCGTATACAGGCAGGAGGCTACTAGGCTACGGCCGGTTATTATTGCAAACAAAATAATTGGCTTTATAGGCAGGTCATTTGAGCATAAATCCAAAGAAGTTATCCTAACCCTTTACAATTCTTTAGTCCGCCCTCTTCTGGAATACTGCGTTCAATCCTGGTGCCCTTATTACCAAAAAGATATAAACAAGCTAGAACGAGTTCAACGTAGAGTTACCAAAATGATACCTAACCTAAAGAACAAACCGGTTATACGAAGAGCGTCTTAGAGAATTAAATCTATTTCCTTTAACCCAGCGCAGATTAAGAGGCGACTTAATTCAAGTGTTCAAAATCATCAAAGGCATCGACAATATGAACTGTAGTAAGTACTTCACTATCGACCAATCTAATTACACGCGGGGAAACGGTTGCAAAATTATTGGTAAATCTTTTAACTCGCACGAATCTAAGAATTTCTTCTTCAATCGAGTTGTCAACTTGTGGAATGGGCTTCCCCGAGACGTTATAGACTGCATCACCGTTGATTCATTTAAATTCCGCCTAGACAAATATCTCGCATCAAACCCGCGACTGACTGCGTTTGTAAATGAATAACTTTATCCTCCCCTCAGTTACTAACCCATATGTCCCCTACTAACTTCCTAGTCCTGCCACGTTAGTGGCAGGGCAGTAGTTCCCTTTCCAATGTTCCCTTACCCACTCTAAACCACTGTTTGGACACTTGATCCTCAGTGTTTTGGAGGACAAGCAGCCTAGAAGGGTCACTAGATCTGTTGTTGCTTGATTTCCTTTGTACTCCTTTGAATAGGCTATAGGCCTAGGCTACTCCTAGCCTAAGAATTAACCCCCTGCACATTATGCCGCCCAAAACTTTAATAAAGTACTGCAGTTTCGTTTACCTTCGATACTGTGTAGTGACTAGCGTCTCGGACTTCCACCCAGAAGACCCGGGTTCGCGCCGACGCTCGGCGCATTAAAGATTTTGGAAAAACTAAATAAGATGGTCACCAATTTTCCCATGGATTTTTTTATTTTTCCCTGTTAGTTTTCATCAATATATAGTGTTTGGAAATAATTGCAACCCTCGGCGAAACCGTTTTCCCCATTATACAACCATCTTAAGACACGCCGCCCGATAGTGGGGAGGGCTATGAAGTACAGGGAAAATGAGGGGTTAAATGCGTAAAACGGCGATTAAAACATATTTTTAGCAAAACTTGGCTCGGGTTTTAAGGTATTTCTAATGCCTAAAACCCAATATTTCGGAAACCCGAGCCAAGTTTTGGCCAAAGCTGGCTCGGATTTTGAGAGTTTGTAGACAACAAAATTACAGTAACCTCATTTAGAAATTTGGCTCAGGTTTCCCGAAATTGCAAAGGCATAAAACCCGAATTTGGAAAACCCGAGCCAAGTTTTGGCAAAAACTTGGCTCGATTTTGCGAATCGAAAAGACTAACTACATGTCGGAAATCGGCTCATGATTTCCCTAATTGCAAAGCCATATACCAGATTTATCAAAAAACGTAGCACTTATTTAAATCATAAATATCCAGTAACATAGACCTAGTACATTGGATACAAGCCTAATCCACACCTAACACCTACAATGTGTCCGTAGTACCTAGTAGGCCTACATGGGATACAACATGGCGGATGGGCCGGCGCCCATTTAGTAGCCTACCGGTATTCGGCCGTGTCTGTAAATACGAATGCGAGGAACTTCGAGCGAATTCCTGATCAAGCGGATGCACAATCTAATCATCTAATTAACCTAACCTAACCTAACCTAACCTAAATGCGCCTCCGCTCGAATATGAATTCGCTCGAAGTGTCCAGATACCGTAAATACTACCGCAACTACGAATCTTGTTTCTCAAACCTAGTTTATTAACCTAACCAAACAACCCAACCTATCGACAGAGATGGGCAGGTGGAGTGGACTAAAAAGCTGGTGGACAGACCTCGGGAGACTGGTGAAAATAGCGTGTGTACGAATCGGTGCCGTCTATAGGAAGGTATTGACAACCATGTTTCGACAAAATTCCATTTTAGTACTATATATTTTTATTAGGTTTTGCCGAGGCTTAAAACACATTTTCATATTATGTTTAGAGCATATACAATCCATATGCGTGTTCAAATATTGCAAAATAATTGGTGACCAACTTATTTAGTTATACTAAGATTTTTCACAAGCACTGAGTCATTACCATCCCTCATGAGCAAGGGGATGGGCTAGTAGTACAGGACCCCAATGGCAATGGAAATACGCCTAATCGGCCTTATTGGGCTATCCTTAGCTGGCTTAGCATGCGCTAGCTTTAAGAACTAGGCCTATTATCCTATTATTAATCCCCTGCGCATATTCTCGATTTCCAAGTTGTTAGGCTAGGTTTTATAAGCTTAACAAGGGCCTGTAGGATTTGGGAGTTGTCACAAACACTAGGCCTATATATACCACTAACTTACACAATTACGCCGAAGATTCTTGATAATTCTTGATATTGAACATGTGGTACACGACGCACTGAACCAAACTGTTTGTTTACTTCTGCTAAATTCGTCCTATACTTATAATGTCTGTGAATCGGCTCTTCAGTTCGTTTGAGAGTTAATATTACCATTACCCCATGTCTGTCTAGCCCTTTGAGTTAACGTTAAGTGGAAAATAACTTGGAAATTCAATGATTATCTATACAACTAGAGGTATGATAGCGGGGTACGCTTTCTAGGACTGTCCGATGTTGCAGCTTGATGCGTGCAATGCAAGAGGATGCGAGAAAACAAAAGATGAGAGACTAACAAGAGCGAGGCAATGGGTGGGAAGACTTGGCAGTGCTGCAAGGTGTAGAGCGAACAAGTATGAAGTAGTGCGAGGAGTATGGAAAGGTATGGCGGTGCCAGGCCTGATGTATGGTCTGGAAACCATCCCGTGGACAACGAATGACACGGCAAAGCTGGAAGTTGCCCAGAATAGGGTCGGAAGGCTCGCACTGGGAGCGAACAAGTACACTGCAGTAGAAGCCTTGAGAGGTGACGCGGGATTGGAGCTCCTTTGAAGAAAGAATAAACAAGGGAGTCCTACGGTACCGGGTCAGACTGGAAAAAATGAATGGTGATAGATGGGCACGAAAGGTGTTTGAATGGGCTAAGGAGAGTAGTAAATGGAACAAGATGTGCGACAGAAAGATAGAGAAGTACGGAATGCATGGTATCATGATGGGGGAAAGTATGGAAATGTGGAGCCATGAGAGATGGAAGAAAGAGATCGGCAAACGGGTACAAAGCGTAGCAAGGGACGAATGGGCGGGGAATATGAGAAACAAGAGTTCACTAGAATGGTACATGTGTAAGCAACAGCCAAGAAGGGAGCCATTCTACGATGGGAGCATCGGAGGTGAACTCTTCAAGGCCCGAACTAAGTCACTTGAGCTGAACAGCAGAACATATAGATGGTCAAATGAAGGCAACAAGGCATGCAAGATGTGCGAGAATGGGGAGGACGAGACTGTGGAGCATATCCTCCTAAAGTGCAGAAAATATGAAGGAGAAAGGCGGGTAATGCTAAGATCCATAGTGCAAGAGATTGGTGCGGAGGAATGGAATGCAGTGGTAGGAAGGTATGAATGGGGGCTCGACGGAATAGTGATCTACCTGCTTGGCCTGAACGACCTAAACATGTGGAATGAGACCACTGCACGGAGTGTTAAGGACTACCTAGAGGGAGTGTGGAGGAAAAGATCAGCCTCACAATAGTGAGGCTGGGGTGAGAATGCCCACAGGGGAACAATCTTCTTTTATTCTCAACCTGTCCTTTTCCATTATAGTTTATAAGTTTATCCTAGGAGAGAGCCGATACTAAGGCCACACCTCGACCAGTCGAGCGTGACTCTCGCACCAAGACCAAGACCAAAGCTAGGGCAGTAAAAGAATTCTGGGAAAATATAGGGGGTGCGAATGAGGTGGAGGATAGGGGCGAACCCAACCTGATAATAGGAAGGAAGATACCAGTAGATGAAAATATGGATTACGAGATCAGTAGAGAAGAGATAATGAAATGTGTCAAGAAACTGAAGAATGGTAAAGCCGCAGGCAACGACGAAATCCCATATGAATTCTACAAAGAGGGTGGGAATGGAGTAATTGAAGGCATGTATGGACTTTTTAAGAAAGTGTGGTCAGGAGAGAGGGTACCGTATAAATGGAACGAGAGCCGGGTGACCCTCCTACACAAAGGGGGTCACAAGAGTAAGAAAGAGCTGAAAAACTACCGACCAATAACGCTAACGGACACAATCTCCAAGGTATTCTGTGGGGTGCTGAATGAAAGGCTGAAAGGGATGTTTGAAAGGAACAGAGTGATGGGAGAAGAACAGAATGGGTTTCGAGTGGACAGAAGAGGGGAAGATAACATGTTCGTAGTGAGAGAAGTGATAGAGAATACGAAAAAGTCCGGACGGAAGGGATACTTCGCCTTCCTAGACATAGAGAAAGCATATGACAGAGTGAACAGGTACAAGTTGTGTAGGCTGCTTGAAACAGTAGGTGTGAGTGAAAAGATAATAAATATCATAAGAAGTATGTATGAGAATACCAGGGCTAGATACAGTATGGGGAATATAGAGACAGACTGGGTCGAAAACAAGCGGGGAGTTAGACAGGGCTGTGGGCTATCCCCCCTCCTGTTTGGGATGTACACAGAGGAACTAGCTGCAAGAATGAAAGAAGCCGGCAGGGGAACACTAATTGGGAACGAACGTCTGGGTATCTTGCTATATGCAGATGATGTAGTGATCATGAGCGACAACCGAGAGGATCTGCAGAGGATGCTAGATGTGGTGTCCGAATATGGGAATGATCTGAATGTGAGCTTTAGCAGGGAGAAAAGTAAAGTACTAGTAGTGAATGGAGATGAAACGGATGTGGGTGCGACGTGGCTACTTGGGAATAATATTATTACCCAAACAAATGAATACAAGTACCTGGGAATGACAGTGGATGCAAGAGGATGCGAGAAAACAAAAGATGAGAGACTAACAAGAGCGAGCCAGTGGGTGGGAAGACTTGGCAGTGCTGCAAGGTGTAGAGCGAACAAGTATGAAGTAGTGAGAGGAGTATGGAAAGGTATGGCGGTGCCAGGCCTGATGTATGGTCTGGAAACCATCCCGTGGACAACGAATGACACGGCAAAGCTGGAAGTTGCCCAGAATAGGGTCGGAAGGCTCGCACTGGGAGCGAACAAGTACACTGCAGTAGAAGCCTTGAGAGGTGACGCGGGGTGGAGCTCCTTTGAAGAAAGAATAGACAAGGGAGTCCTACGGTACCGAGTCAGACTGGAAAAAATGAATGGTGATAGATGGGCACTAAAGGTGTTTGAATGGGCTAAGGAGAGCAGTAAATGGAACAAGATGTGCGACAGAAAGATAGAGAAGTACGGAATGCGTGGTATCATGATGGGGGAAAGTATGGAATGGAGCCATGAGAGATGGAAGAAAGAGATCGGCAAACGGGTACAAAGCGTAGCAAGGGACGAATGGGCGGGGAATATGAGAAACAAGAGTTCACTAGAATGGTACATGTGTAAGCAACAGCCAAGAAGGGAACCATTCTACGATGGGAGCATCGGAGGTGAACTCCTCTTCAAGGCCCGAACTAAGTCGCTTGAGCTGAACAGCAGAACATATAGATGGTCAAATGAAGGCAACAAGGCATGCAAGATGTGCGAGAGCGGGGAGGATGAGACTGTGGAGCATATCCTCCTAAAGTGCAGAAAATATGAAGGAGAAAGGCGGGTAATGCTAAGATCCATAGTGCAAGAGATTGGTGCGGAGGAATGGAATGCAGTGGTAGGAAGGTATGAATGGGGGCTCGACGGAATAGTGATCTACCTGCTTGGCCTGAACGACCTAAACATGTGGAATGAGACCACTGCACGGAGTGTTAAGGACTACCTAGAGGGAGTGTGGAGGAAAAGATCAGCCTCACAATAGTGAGGCTGGGGTGAGAATGCCCACGGGGGAACAATCTTCTTTTATTCTCAACCTGTCCTTTTCCATTATAGTTTATAAGTTTATCCTAGGAGAGAGAGCCGATACTAAGGCCACACCTCGACCAGTCGAGCGTGACTCTCGCACCAAGACCAAGACCATGGCTGCGCAGTACGTTCCATGGTTTGTTTACGAATTTTGGCGGGAAATTTGAATGTCTAAAGTATACAGATTTTACAGTTTTGCTATACCCTGTTCCAAATAGGTAACTCAAAAAGGGCTAGAGTAAATTTCCACACCTATAGCCTACTCTGGCTAACCCTTCCCAAATGGTAGATATATTGTCTCGATTACTTTGGTAGTATCCTACGTCCTAGCAGGTTTCACATGATCGCACCCAGCCAGGGAACATCCTGACGATGTATACAGACTAAACACACATAACAAAGCCACTCCAACAGCTTCCTGTCTCTCCAACATCCCTTCTCCCCTCTCTACACTCTTCAGAAAAATAGGAAAAGTAGAATGTAGATACATGGTACCATTGTAAAGGCTTATCCCTCAATACTTCATCTGATCATCTTATAATCTGTTCATTCTAGGTTGGGCAGAAATCGTAACCTTTAACCTCTCATAACTCAAAAAGGACTAGAGTGATCAAGCTAATATTTCTATCAAATGGGAAGGCTTGGCTAGAGA
The DNA here is from genome assembly GCA_032716605.1 of Paralithodes platypus. NCBI lineage: Eukaryota > Metazoa > Arthropoda > Malacostraca > Decapoda > Lithodidae > Paralithodes > Paralithodes platypus. The sequence continues at coordinate 28,658,878 of CM064577.1, read as the reverse complement.
ATAGGTGTGGACAATGACAGCTCATTTCCTCTAGCCCTTTTTGAGTTACAGAAATTGTAACCTCTAAACTCTCATAACTCAAAAAGGACTAGAGTGATCGATCTAATATTTATATCTAATGGGAAGACTTGGCTAGGGAATAGGTGTGGAAATTGACAGCTCATTTGCTCTAGCCCTTTTTGAGTTACAGAGGTTAGAGGTTACGATTTCTGCCCAACCTAGAATGAACGGACTATAGTCGTTTGTGAGTTATAGAGGGTAATGTTCAAGAATTTTGGTTTATTTACTTAGAACAGGGTTTAGCTTTAGAAGAAACAGTAATTTTTTAGGGATATATACAAAACAGATGAATAGGCTAACTAGTCCATTGTCTTGATAGCGTAATGCATAGTGCGCGGAATTTCGATGCGATTGTCCTAGGTTCGAGTCCTCGGAGTGCCATATGTATTTGTTGATTTCATTAATTGAGTTTAGATGTAAAGTTGGTTGGTGTAAAAAAAAAAAAATTGAACATTAACCTCTGTAACTCCTAAACAACTAGAGTAATCGAGCTAATATTTCTACCACATGGGAAGAGGCTGCCAGGGAATAGGTGTGGACATTTACAGCCCATTTGCTCTAGCCTTGTTTGAGTTACAGAGGTTAGGGTTCGCAGTTTGGCCCCACACGTCCATCTCACCATTTAATTTTATTGCGTTCCATTCTGTTGATAACATCCGCGTTGACAGGCCACGTTTCTGAAGTATGTCATTGCCCTCACAATTTTTTTCTCCTATGTGGATGAGGGAGACAAAAGGCAGAAGCTGCATGTGACGAGTGCCACCCCCAGAGTTGAAAGAGTGACAGTGCCAAAATCAAGGAATGTTCGAGCCAAAATGTCTAGACACACAGAGTTTGAAGCAATTTAAGTCAAAGGATGAGGGAAAGATGGACTCAGGGAGAGAGTTCCTGAACACAGCTGTACATACATACAAGTTTAAAAATCGCTTCATCCACAGAGAGCGTGGTTTCAATGTCTTTACTGTAGTACAGTACAATAAAGACTTGCCACAACACAGCCCCATCATGTCATCACAGTGGCCGATGTTGGTATAGTGCTAAGTGTCTCAGCAAGACCAAGTCCCCCTGAAGCACATGATAAACGAGGGTTAAGCCGGTATCACACGAGAGCTTTTATAGTCAACATTCGACGATCAACATTTTTCTGGCAACATTTCTGGAATATTTTGCAACAGTATCAGCAACTAGACTGATGATATAATTATGAATTAAGGCAAAGTAAATATTTTATATGTTGACCTCATAAGCTGCCAGACCAGTGTTGAGTGAAAAAGCTCTCGTGTGATACCGGCTTAATCAAGTATCTGCTATGTCCATTGCTTCAAGAGAATGTCAAATGCTTCCTACTATGATGCTGCCGGTAGTGGGAAGTAATAATAAGTATATAATGACGCGAACCTTACTCGACCAGTGCTCACATAGGTCATTTGTTCTACGGTCATCATTACCATTACCACACTACAGGTGTATCAGCAAGGGTCAAGAGAATTTGCGGTAAGAGTTGTGTTATCGGGCGTACCACTATTGGGCTCATGTTTAGCCCAATTAGTTTCGAAAATTTAAGAGGTTCGCCCCATTAATTTGGCGATTTTAAGATCTTTCCCCCAATTTTTTACCAATATTAGGACCTTTCGTGCCATTTAGGTGTCGATTATTTCCTGCCGAGCCATAGCGACCCTGCAATATAGGAGGAACTGGTCTTTGGAGGTCCAGAGAGCAAACTAAGAAGAAACACTTAATGTTGATCCCATAGATAGGCCCAATATTTATAGTACAGAATAATAAAAAAACAATTGCACTTTATGTACGAGGGTTAATGTTTATTATCGGTTTAGTGTTTGTGTAGACTGTACTTTATTAATACAGCAGCAGTCATCCATCCGTTAATTAATACATTCAGTACCGGTGCCGTCCTTTTAACTTTATTCTAGCTACTATGACACGATTGTATTCAGTTTAAAAAGGGCCTCCAGCAATTAACAGGCTTCGAACTGTCACTTAACCCTTTTCATTACCACAGATCCTTTTTAAACTGCACAAAATAGTTTAAATATAGCAAGAGTAAAATGAAAAAGAGGTCGCCAGTACAGAAGGGGTAAATACATTAATTTCACAGTAGCTTCATATAAGTATTATTCATTGATCTGCAAGCCTTGAAAATGATTAACACTCTTAATCAGATGACACTTTTGCATTTATTCTAACCATTTTAAACATGTCATTGTCTTTCACCATATGATTATATTCAGCTTTAAAAGGAGCTCTCAGACTCGAAGGAATGAATTTAGATATATTTTTAACATTTTGCACGTATTTTTAACCTTTTGCACGCCAGAGACCCTTCCTAAGTGAATATATCCTCAACAAATTAATATAATTGTCTAGAGATAGCCAAGATATGACGCAAATTGTAGACATCTGATTCAAAGGGTCAATTCAGCGGCCATCTAACTGAAAATGTGGAATATATATACGATACATGTTCTAATTACGCTCTGCTTTTCTCACACACGGTGCTATATATATATATCGGTATATATATGAGCTGCTCCCCAACTATTCACTGGTAATATCATATACAGTTGTCGCTATTAACCCCTTCAGCATGACAACGTCATTTTCATAACATTTTGGCTACTATTAGACGATTTTCTTTAGCTTATAATCTACCCCAATGACAAAAAGGGCTACATGCGATCTCCATAAACCCTCTGAGTAACACAGGGCCTTCTTAAACTGCACAAAATCGTCAAATAATATCCAGAATCCAAGGTATACATTGTGCTGAAGGGATTAAAAACATCAGCAACACCCCCCGTACTGAAAGGGGTAACAAATCAATACAAAAACAAAAATTGGTTGTCACTTAAAAGACTGGGGGGGGGGGGGGGGGGGGAGAAAAAATACTTTATAAAATCTAAAAATTTATCCTACTACAACACATGAAATTGACCACTTGCAAGTTTCAGGCTATAAGGAAGTTTGGAGTCGTAAACATCTATATTATACGGAGCGGCAAAAATATTGTAAGTTTCTGAAGGATAGAAAGTACTGTACAGTATGCTGAATTTGATCTGATGTATACAATATATAAAGGCACAACCATATATATTAGCTGGTAATTCTGTTAAATATATTAAGTATATAGTGCAGTACATAATTAAAATATAAATATAATATAAAAACAAATATATAAAAATAAAATAAAGTATAATAAATATACCGGTAGGCCTAATAATACAGCAATTTAAAAAAAAAATTGGGGACGTTTACAGCTCCAACTTCCTTACAGACCGAAACTCGCAAGGGGTCAATCGGATAGAAAACATGTTCACTGCTAACTTACTGAACACATAATAAAACTATTACATATCACAGTAACCCTACGTCAAAACCGTTTCCATCACACGACGCCTCCTTTCAGTCCGCGAGTTGGATGATAAGCTAAAAGAAAGTCTAATGGTAACCAGAATAAGATATAATTTATGTCATTGTGCTGAAAGGCTTCAACTGTATGTGTGTACTGTATTGAATATCCTTTTGGTTTTACTTTTATTATATTTTTCTGCTTCCTAATTATTTTGTCCTTGTCTTTTTTATCTGTGTACCATCTCACCCAGGCGAGAAATGGCATTTGGTGTAAAAAAAAAAATAATGATAATAAAAAATAATAATAATAATAATAATAATGATAATAAAAAGTAGTGCATATATGTATCCTCAATTCTCCCGTTTTCTGTGTGATTATAAAAGACGTCAGGTGATGGAAAGGGCCAACTACAATAACTGCTGGGTAACCCAAGAACTTGCCGTACAATGCAGTAGGACAGTGCTTGTGTCTGGCATGCTTCTTACTTCCAACTAAGACATAAGGTTGCCCACGTAAGTCCTGTTCCTCGTTGTGATCTTATGTACGAAATATATTAAGTACGAAAAACTTATGAGTGTGGTTTACTTTTTAATTATCAGTTGTATGCATGTACAGTATGTATGTATAATTGTATATACTCAGGCACACACCCCATTGCTGGGGGTGGCCCACTCGAGACAGAGCCTGAACAGAAACAACATTCAAGGGTTCTAATTCTCAGGTCTCGGGACCACTTTCGCGTTCCCTCGCCCCTTTCTCTGTCTCAATGAGTCGGAGAATTTTACAACAAGAGGAGGATTCCTAGCCCCCTGCCCCCAAATTATCAGTTAACTAATCAAATGAGCTAACCACCGCATAAAAAAAATACACTCGTAATTCAATCATGCGCATTATATTTCCATGCATAAGATCACAGAGAGGCACAACACTTATGTGGGCAACTGTACAGTCACATTCAAAAGTATTGTCCATCAACCTTCATAAATTCAACTTTAGTTATCACTCTAATAAGAATCAAAATATTCTTAAAAACATGAGGAACTATATATTCAACTTTCATTAAGTTTTCTTTGAAAAGTACTTTAAAAACTCTCAAAATACATAAACAAAAATTTTGATACTGTTGTTGTTGTAATCAATATTTGTTCAAATGATCAAGAAGTATCAAAGTAAACGTTCTCAAATTATATGAACAAAGCATTTACATTCAAGTCTTGACGTTTTTAAATCAATATTTGTTCAATTGATCAAGAAGTATCAAAGATAACGTCTTCACAATATATGAACAAAGCATTTATATTCAAGTCTTGCATTTTTGTTAACCCCCTCTGTACCACCAACATCTTTATTTTTTATTCTTGCTACTACTATTTGATTTTATGCAGCTTAGGAACGATCTCTAACAATTTTAAGGCTTCAAACTATCTCAAATCAATCCTTTTAACAGATCCTTCAAGCAGCATAAAATTGTCTAAATATAGCTAGAATAAATTATAACAGACATCGCTGGTACAGAAAGGGTTACAGGTTATGTAATTATTTCAGTAAGCGATAAGAAAAAGTAGATTTTATGAAGGCGAGCGTTGACTTTTGATCGTGACTAAAGGTAGCGCTAACAAACTTGACGATAATTTTGACCCCTTAACTTCTCATAACTCAAAATATATGAAAGCAATCGGGCTGACATTTCTATCATTTGGTAAGAGTCTACCAGGAAATAAGTGTGGATATTTACAGCCAGTTTACGCAAGGTCCTTTCGAGTTACAAAGAGGTGAGGGGTCAAGATATTTGTTTAGTTCGTTGGTGCTACCTATAGTGATACAGAAGTGGTCCCTCCAACAGAGTGCATGATACAGAACATATTACTTCAATTTCATGTACCTGTAGCTGAGAATTCTGTCTAGTGGAATAAAGGGGATACATTTCAGGGCCCTTCCAAGTTCTAAATCAAGTCCGATATGATTAAATTGATATGGAGGCAGAACCATTTCAAGTTCTAAATCAAGTTCGCTATGAATAAATTGATATACTGTACTGTATAAACAAGGGCAATCCAAGTTCTAAATTGATATACTGTACTGTATAAACAAGGGCAATCCAAGTTCTAAATCAAGTCCGATATGATTAAATTTATACACAAACAGTCGAGCCCTTCCAAGCTCTAAATTCAAGTCTGATATGATGATATTTAAACATAAAATCTTAAACAGTTTTAGTAATAGTACATGGTTCTCAAAATCTGAATAACAAAGACCACCAAGTTGGCAATATGGCTGAGGTTGCTAGATAGTGGACTTTCTCTTTCAGCTTGAGTGACTCATTGCATTTAATTGCACAATCAAAACATGCCTCTCACTGCATGAAAGTTACCCTGTTCTCTGATTTCCTATAAAACTTAAAAAGATAGTGTTTGAAAAAAAAAAAAAAACATTGTTTCAGAGTATTGTTTTGCTAAATCATCAATGTGATATTTCCTTACTGTAGTGATTTATATAAGTTCTATTGTCTATATATTGTGCGGTTCCTGTTTTGGTCTGTTGGTCTTGCAAATTTTACACTTTAATTAGGCTACTATAAAACTGCAAAAGATAGGGTTTGCAAACTTGGAAACTAGCTTGAAATCCACACACACACTATTGGAGGAACCACTGTTTACAAAAAGGCTTTACGATTTTATTTTCTACTAAAGGTACCCTAGCCCGGAGATTAACCCGGTCGATCGGAGGACAACTTTTAATATATATTACAGTGCCCATCACACAATTTCATTCAGCTTAGGAAGGACCTCTAGGAATCAGAGGGTTAAAAACATATATCTAAGCCTATACAGTAACTCAAACAGGTTTTTACTAAGCTGAATGAACTTGGCCAAAGGTTGATTGGATAAAATACAAAAGTTGTTTTCCGACTGAATGGGTTAACATGATATCTAACGAAAAAACTGCTGCGATTAAATATATATATCGGTATTGGAGGACACTTGATTGCATTGTGAAGAATAATGAGACAATTTACGCACGGATATTAACTTTCTGGCAGAACTGATGCATGAAACTTTCCATTCCTAGTCCATAAGAGACGACAGCGTGATATAATATTGTCCACAGTATTAATTAGGTAAGGCGAGTAGTGTCCTGGGTTAGCTATATGATGGGGATATTCGATAGACTTGCTAGAAGCGTACGCTAGACTGCATGTTGCCGCGGAGCTGATCTTCATGTCCTTGCCCATTCCTCTCTCCCAGCAAGGAAATCGAACCCATGAACTTACGATTGCGAGCCCAACGTGCTAGCCATTGCACCAAGAGGGTTAATAAAGAACCCACTCACATTGTACCGCCTATGAGCAGCCCAACAAAATTAGCAAAACTTCAATAAATCTAAATAAGCTGTCCGCCTAAGTTTTATTATTTCATTAGGTAGCAAAGTGCACAGTCGACACTAAAGTACGTCACCACCCTTTCCCCGAGTAAAGTCAGAACTAAGGCAATTAAAAAGCTTGAATATTTGGACCACAGCTTCATATAATAATAGTTTTTCAGGCGTTCAAGTGTTCAATAGACACAGTTTTGACATTCCTCGGAGGAAAAGTGAGAAGGTACTTTGTGTTTTTATTAACTGGACAATTCTCTCGGGAACCACGTATTTCTTGCTTACATTTATAGTCCGTGATTGACAAAACACCTGATGCCATTATCGGTGTTTTGGAATCACTATTAAACCCTTTTTACGTACAGTCAGGATAAAAAGTCATGTCCTTTAGCTCTTACAACTTCATCTTCTACCTTCCTCTCCGTTTGGCTAATATTTACGTTACGAATATTGTTATTGTCTTGTTTGCCAGGTTTGGCATACATTTCAGTTATGTTATCGAGTTTCTTAACATTAATTTTTAACATCATTCTTAACACCAATAACACGCCAAATAAAATTAATGAAAGCTTGTGATTCTCCAAGATTCAAATCTAGGATATCACATACAGAACTTATACGCTCTAACCATTACACTATCAAGACGGTTATATAAAAACACTTCTCAACAAAAGTAAACAAAGCTTGAATATGAAGGTTTAGTTCGGGAGAGTCAAGTATTTTTTTTTTTTTTCCACATAGTGATTTTGATCAGTTTATTTGTCTATATAATTTGTCATCCCTGTTTTTTATGTGTTTTTTTTTTTGTAGGTTTTACATTATAATTTTCCTTACTAGAGAGGTACCTAAAACCTGACTCAACAAAGGCAGGACACAACTTTTGATTCTGATTGTAGCCTACACATGCCCAGCGGATCCCCTACTCTCGGAAGACAGGTCAATAGGCGGTTAGAATTGAAGACATAATCTATCACACTATAATATAATTGCAATAATGTTCCGGCTCGTTTTGGCATCAGTTGTGGTGTACAGGTCTCCCTCAGTATCCGATGCCCCAATTTACGTTGTTTTGTCATTTTACTGTGTTCGTATAAGTTATGGTTTGTTTATTTTGCAAGTTTTACATTAAAATAGGTTTTTAGGTGTTTGGGTTTGGGTTTTGGCTAGTCCGAGAATGCATCCCAATTTACCCAATTAATTTTAAGGTTTGCTATATGATTTTTCTATTAAAGCTCAGGTTTTCAGGAACGTAACCCAATCGAAAATCGAGGGAGACCTGTACGCTCCAACACACAAAATCTGCCCTAAAATAGTTTGTTTATTTTGCAAGTTTTACATTATAAATTCATATTAGGGAGAGATTTTGTGTATAAGAGTGAACAACCACAGTCCAGTATCGCTGCTTTACCTTAACCCCTTCTATACCGAAGCCGTCCTTTTAACTTTATTCTGGCTACTGATAGACAATTTCATTCAGTTTAAAAAGGGCCTCCAGCAACTATCAGCTTTCGAACCATCTCCCTTAACCCTTTTACTGCCACAGACTCTTCTTAAACTGTACAAAATTGTCTAAATATAGGTAAAATAGAACTAAAAACACATCACCGGTACAGAAGGGGTTAATACACTTGTACCGATTACCATAAGAGCTCTCCATTGCCTAGAAGAATATCAAACTATTTAAATGAGTATATCTGTCTTAATGTCTTAAGGCAATTATTAGGTAAATATTTCGCATACCAGTAGTGCTATTTCATCCTAGTAAAAGTTATGTTACTTTTCGTACCGGTAAGCTCTATAAGTGACATGTATGATATGAATGACAATAATGATAATATTGTTCTCAATCTACAATAGGAATCCATTTATGAAGTTCCCTTTCCCAAACGAGTGACTTGCTATTGAAATTTGAGGTAATCTAAGCATTATTACCTGCAAATAATTCCTCGGTGTCCCGATGCTTTTTCAACTTATTAATTATTAACTACGGCATCAGTTTGTGCAGATTATAGCCAGTAACACTATCTGGTTCGACCTCTTGTGGGTTATTATGATATTTTGTTAAATCATATGCTAGTCATATGATTTTGCTTACTTTTGCCATTTTCGAGCAATTTATTTTAGTTTGTCCCCTAGGTACACAAAAATGGGCACCTAGACCCCCTTCAATCTAAATTTTTACACTTTCCGATAGAAAATCTACGGATCAATGCCGATTTGTTTTTAAGTTACAGGCTTGCTATCGCTCGCCTAGAAAACAATCAACACCGGAATACAGTGAAGCACCTAATTATCACCACACTATTGGGGTGAATCATCTTAAAATCTCCAAACTAACAGAGCGAAACAGGGGAGGTCCAAAAAGTCCTCCCCTCAGACCAAATAGTGTTACTCGCCTGCGTGTGGGTAATACTGATCATGTCCTCCAGTAAACTAATATATATAGCAATGTCTGGCCTCTTCCTGGCATGTCTAGGGAGTTCTGTCATTAGTTAGAAAAAGAAACAAATATATATCAGAATTTTGGCTAGTGAGAGCAGTTTCCTGTATCAAGATGCAACAACACGATTTTTCCTTTATCTTGCCAAACATTAGGTGATTTTACTCAGCTTTGCAAGACCCTCTATGCATCAAAAGGGCAAATTCAACACAACTGACCCTTCGACTTCCAAAACTCCTTCCTAAGCTGGATAAAATCATCTAAAGACAAGCAGAATAAAAGGAAGAAATGCATCATCGCCCGTAAGGGTCAACGACTCTCAAATACTCTAAGCCACTTCGCCCTAAGGACTATCGTATTTCCTAAGTACTTTTATATCTAACACATCGGTTTAGTCGGCATTTTCTATAAACAATACAAAAGATGTGCCATTGTCAGCGCAAGGTACACATAAACATATATATATAAATATTAAAGGTATATAAAATGGTTTTCTAGCCTCGTTGAACCCTCTCATTCTGTATATTCAAAGTGGAGGCCTAAATTCTGTTGCTTGTGGTCAAATGAGGCCCTATCATCTTGCTGTTTGTAGTCATATGAGAACCTACAATTTGTTGCTTGTCGTTTGAGAACTATCATTTGTTGCTTTTAGTCATATAAAAAAATATAATCTTGCTTGTAGTCACATGAGAACCTATAATTTGTAGCCTATAGTCATATGAGAACCTGTAATTTGTATCTAAAATGAGGACCTATTATCTTGTTGGTTGAAATCGAGCAACTACGTTAACTTGTTAACGGAATATTTATCAAGGGCGTGTTAGTTGCATTATGACCCTCGGGGATTTTCTGGTTTAATCTTTTGTGGCTACGAGGGGCAATGTCGTACTTCCACTATACAGTACATTTGCGATATGCTGGTTGATTCTTGTAGATTCTTGTTGTTTCCACATAGCGATTTTGATAAGTTGCTTTGTCATTTTACAGTGTTCGTCAAAGTTTTGGCTTGTTATTTTGCAAGTTTTACATTATAATTCTTGTAATCTTGTATTGTACTGAAGGCCCTAATTGTAGTTTCAATACACACACACTGGCTTACCGGTACTTCTTAGTGCCTCCTAGGGTTTTAAATTCGTAGGTTCATATTCATTTTTTTTTGAGAGGCTCGTTGGGGCCTCACGTCGTACATTAACATTAAATTTGAAGATATTTTGGTTGTTTTTTGTGTTTCCAGGGGGCTTAATATTTCCAATTTCACTTACAACTGCGATACACTACTTTATGCTTGCATTGTACATACTGTATAAAGGAGACTAAATTTGTAGGTCATCTTTTCATCCGTGATATGCGACTTTATTCTTGTATGGCTTCGAAGGCCCAAATTTTATGAGTATACTTTAAATTTGCGTTGTATATATCGGTATATTTCTTATATTCAAGGGCATTTTGAGGTTCACTTTAAATCTGCGAAACACGGTCTTATTCTTGCATGACCCATAGGGGGCCTAGCATCGTACGTTGGCTAATTTGCGATACATTGTACTAATCTATTATTCTACAGTTTCGAGGGCCCAAAATTCGCAGGTATACACTATATATTATCAATAATACACTGTGTTAACTCCTGCGTGACCCATAGGGGGCATAGCTTGCGTCGTCCGTTAGCATTACATCCGCGCGGCTCTCTCCGCTTGGCACACCATCATCACCTTCTGCAGGAAGTTGTAGGTCCCACCTGCGGGATTAGGGGGCTAAGTTAGCTACGGGTACAGACAAAATCAAAAGTCACCGAAAAGCAGAAATCTTTATGAAAATTGACTTCAGATCATAACTAGACTAGACCATAAAATTGTCAAAAATAATTGAGCGTAAAAGAGCTTTTGAGAACCTTCCTTAACTTGCAATATATTATTAACTAATCTTTTAATTCAATTTGATTAATTGAAGACCTGAATACTTTCATAGTAATGTCTCTATCTTCAAATACATCCAAAGAAGCTACACTGTACTTGTAACTCAGGTAATTATATATAAAATTATAAATTAAAGTGTACTTTAAGAAATATGTATATGCAGTCATGACGAGCTAGCAAATGATGAAGCAAAGTAAGAGCAATGTAAACATTTAATATACCCGGTAACAATTTCATTATATAATTTACAAAGAAAATAGCTGTAAACATAATATGCAGTCATGAAAATTATATGCAAATGATAAATCAAACTAAGATTGATGCATAAGTCAAGTGAAAGATTGAAAACAATTATGGATAACTAATTTAAGACACATGAAAACAGTTATGGATAACTAATTTAAGACACATGAAAATGAAATACACATGTGCAATTATGACAATCTAGCAAATGGTAAAGCAACTTGAATTCAAAGCTTATAATGAGTGCCCTATTATGACTTTAAATACACATATGCAGACATGAAAACTCGCAAATACTGAAGCAAAGTAAAATTGAACTTCAAAATACACATATGCAATTGTGACAAGCTTAGCCAGTAGTGAAGCAAAGTTAAAATATAAGAATACATCAAATACAAACAATATACAGTATATAATTACACCTACAATGAGTTTACACCAGGATATTTATGACATGGTTTTAAATACACATACGTAGTCATGACAAATGTAGCCAATGAAGAAGCCAAATATAATTGAAGCATGTGTCGGTGCAAAAAAAAAAAAAAAAAAAAAAAAAATTATATACAGTATATATATATATTGGTTGTTGGAAGGAACATAATAATATATATATATATATTGATGATAATGTACTCAGTTTCTAATCTACAAAAAAAAAAAAATTTAATGGCAACAAAAAAGTAAACAAATCTGTGGTTATACCTATTACGCCCCTGGCCGAACAACCATCATAGCCTTCTGTAGTTTCATGGTCATATTAGCTGGGGGAGGAGGGGCATAACGTGATGGTCAGCATGGGGAACAACACCCAACAAGCATAAATACAAAACAGGAGTCAGGTAAACATAACACACATACGGCCAGAGCAACGGTTAAGCCGCAACAAAAAGTAAAAGGCCATTGAGGGTGCTGGGTAGACCTGGATGGCTCTTATAGATTTTGCTTTATTCTGAGGATGTGAAATTGGTCTGTCTATCTACCTTAGTCTGTCTATGTCATTTGGGAGAGGGGTTCGGGCGCCAGTGGGACTAGATAATAGTCCGTCAGGCACCTGACCCGGGAAGCCGGTGTATATGAAGGGTCATGCCTGAATGCGGTGGGCGGGCACTGTGGTGTGCTCCGCTGCACGTCTGCCTGCTGAGACCGTAAATTCTCTGGGAGGTCGGGTGCTGGGGGAGTGGTGGAGTGCCCTTAGTGATCCTTGGTCTCTGAGTCTTCTCCTGGGGGACCTAGATGTGTGTGAATTTGTATTTTTTGTGGTGTGTTGTGTTGTCCATGTTCAGGCTCTGATTCGAGTCAGCCACCCCCAGCTATGGGGTATGTGCCTGAGTATATATATATATATATATATATATATATATATATATATATATATATATATATATATATATATATATATCCATAACTACATACATCTATCTATCTACTGGGGTGGCCAAGAATTAACCGCCTTCCTATGATTCCATATGCCGAGGCAACTCCTTAGATTATCTAGCTTGTTCCTGTTCACGGAGGAGGGTCACTAAAGCCCAACTGCGCATTGGTGTGCAGTGTGTGTGGGGGTGCATGGGGAGTACATACAATGGTTTAGCGTCATTTTCCATTACATGCATTGTAACGGCTCAGACGAGGTTGCCTTTCAGTAGTTGGAGTGTACTATAGTACAATAAAGTCCCACCACAGCACTGCCCCACCAAGTCATCACTGTGGCTGATGTTGGTATAGTGCTAACCGTGCCTCAGCAAGACTCAACAGAGTCCCCCGGCAGCACTTGCACCTGCAACCACACCAGCCTTAACAGTGTTACAAAAAGACAGCACCATAACAAGACTCTACTGTATATTAGGCAATTTGGACTATAGAACAATAAAGTCCTGCTCCAACATGCAAACACTGTTGCCGACACAGGTGTGGTGCCAAACAGCGCCCAGGTAAGACTCGGTCCCATGTGGCACCTATCCGCACCCAACCAGCCTCGGCAGTGCCATACCAAGACAGTGCTAAGATAAAGACTTTATTGCATAGTAATGGCTGTTGGTCCACAAGTCTATCGCCATCCCCCCTATTAGTCGCCTTGTACGACATGCAGTAGGATGAGTGAGGCATATTCTTTTTTTCCTCCACCATTAGAAGAAGGCCCCCTTACCCCCTGGGGGTAAGAGTGTGAAAGAGTGATACAGAGTCAAAGTCAAGGTATGTTAAGAGTCTAAATGACTGGACACACAGAGTTTGAAGCACTTTAAGTCACAGGATGTGGGGAAGATACATTGAGGGAGAGAGCTCCAGAGTTTACTTGTGGAGTGGAAGAAAGACTGGGAAATTGTGAATGTATGTACTCATTGTACTGTATATGTATCAAATAAGGTTTATTGTACTGTATATGTATCAAATAAGGTTTATTGGGAATGTATGTACTCATTGTACTGTATATGTATCAAATAAGGTTTATTGTGAATGTATGTACTCCTTGTACTGTATATGTATCAAATAAGGTTTAATGTTGATACTTATCTATAGAGCCAGCCAACACCACCTCCTCCTGCCTCACATAACCCAAGAAGCATGTATGGAGTATATTGTGCCATGACATCACACACCAACAAAACACCAAGCAAATTAGGGTAATGTGTCAATAGGTTACACACAAATGGTGAACACGGGGGATGATATGCAAAAATAGTTGCAGGATAATAGATTACAGTAATAATGATACCGTAAGATTCAAGCAACACTATTAAAGTTGAGGTACCATCCAAGACTGGAGTAATCAAGTGAATATTTCTACCAATTGGGGAGAAGTAGCCAGGGAATAAGTGTGAAAATTTACAGCCCATTCGTTTTAGCCCTTTTTGAGTTTAGTGATAAGGATTTCTGGCCTAATTATACTAAAGATACTGATAATAACAAAATATAAACAGCAAAATTAGTCTGGGATGGCAGCAAAGTGGATTGCCTGAATAGTGCAACATATTCAACATAACAGATGCATCCTTGCAAGCCAAGACATCAATCTGGCACAAGTACATCATGATAACATATCACTGAAAACAAAATATATATAAATATATACAAAGATCACTTCACAAGCATCATAATAGTGTAATCGATGCAAAAAGAGGCCGTGTTATTGTAAAGAGAAGCCAGCTCTAAGGGAGCTCTTTTGGGAAGCTCAGTGGTCTGGTTAAACTTCTCACAAAAAAAAAAAAATGTAAAGAGAAGAAAGAAAGTACTGTACAGGCAAGAGAGAGCCTTTGACTTCTATTAGTGTAGGAAGACCACTCAAATCGCCACATCTGAAGTAAATATAGTGAATTTTAGGACAAGTGGCAATCTAAGTTTACCCTTTATTTAACTACTATAGGTAGTGCCAACGAACTTGACAATAATCTTGATCCCTGACCTCTCTGTAACTCAAAAGGGCCTAGAGCAAACTGGCTGTAAATATCCACACCTATTTCCTGGTGGACTCTACCAAAATGATAGAAAGGTCAGCCCGATTACATTCATTCATTTCGAGATATAAGAAGTTAAGGAGTCAAGATTATTGTCAAGTTCGCTGGCGCTACCTATACTGTACCCCACTGCTGGAGAAGGAGAAATACTACTGTCGTGAAAGTGAGATCAAGTGATTATAAACTAAGAATAAAATTGAGTGCCTTGCTCAAGAATAAGAACAGTGTTGGCCGAATATAGAAAACAAATTGCTGGTAGTCATGCACACCCAACACTGACATTAGACATGGGTTTTCACCATCGCCTTTCCCACCAACTTTTGACCGGCAACTGATATCTGGCAACACTGTGGGGTTATTTTGCAATGGTATCGGCAAGTGAATTATATTGTGTCGTCACTGGTTTGGTTTGTTTATTTTGCAAGTTTTACATTATAATTAAATCTAAAGCCGATCCCAAAAGTATATATCAGAAGTTGCCAGACGGGAGATGCGGATGAAACGTCGGCGGGAAATAAGGATCCGTGTTTAACCCGCATGAATGTGGCCGGCCTCTGCTACCTACATGTCACATCCACAACACACATCTCATTTATTTTTGGACTCGGCCGCCACCACCATCATAGTTTTCTGCATGGCAGCTGTACACTTGCCTGATTGGGGCACGTGGGGGGGGGGACAAAAATATCATGAATGGCAGGTAAGGAAAATAGAAAAGATATAATTAATAGAAAGGTTAAGGGAAAGAAAAACATATCATTAATGGCAGGTAAAGAAAATGGAAAATATATAACTATTAGAAAGGTTAAGGGAAAGACAAAAATTACAAAAAGGGAAAATTATAATATATAGAAACATTATGGAAAAAGGGACAAACATAATTAATAGAAAGGAGGAAAACACATCACCAATAAAAAGGACAAAATTATATGAATAGAAAAATCAGGAAGAAAAGGGACGAACGTATCATAAATAGAAAAGGGACGAACGTATCATAAATAGAAAAGGGACGAACGTATCATAAATAGAAAAGGGACGAACGTATCATAAATAGAAAAGGGACGAACGTATCATAAATAGAAAAGGGACGAACGTATCATAAATAGAAAAGGGACGAACGTATCATAAATAGAAAAGGGACGAACGTATCATAAATAGAAAAGGGACGAACGTATCATAAATAGAAAAGGGACGAACGTATCATAAATAGAAAAGGGACGAACGTATCATAAATAGAAAAGGGACGAACGTATCATAAATAGAAAAGGGACGAACGTATCATAAATAGAAAAGGGACGAACGTATCATAAATAGAAAAGGGACGAACGTATCATAAATAGAAAAGGGACGAACGTATCATAAATAGAAAAGGGACGAACGTATCATAAATAGAAAAGGGACGAACGTATCATAAATAGAAAAGGGACGAACGTATCATAAATAGAAAAGGGACGAACGTATCATAAATAGAAAAGGGACGAACGTATCATAAATAGAAAAGGGACGAACGTATCATAATAGAAAAGGGACGAACGTATCATAAATAGAAAAGGGACGAACGTATCATAAATAGAAAAGGGACGAACGTATCATAAATAGAAAAGGGACGAACGTATCATAAATAGAAAAGGGACGAACGTATCATAAATAGAAAAGGGACGAACGTATCATAAATAGAAAAGTTAAGGGAAATGCATAATTTATCAAAAGAAAAACATTATGCATAGAAATATTAGGGAAAAAGGGACAAAGTTTCAATTATCACAAATTGGAAGCTTGGGACGTTAAAATTAAAAAATGTCGGGTTGGAAAAAGGGCAAATTATCATTACCAGCCAATTTGGAGGGGAACAGAAACTATTATGAACGAATAAAATGGAGAAACAAAACACACAATAAAGAGTAGCTGGTTCGTGAAAAATAAAGACAAAATATGGATAGAAAGATCAAACTAAGAACAAATATAACGAGAAGAAAGGTTTGGTTGGAAATAAGAAGGGGACAAAATATGATCTTTGAGAAAAATAAAGACACAATATGGATAGACAGAACAAACTAAGAAAGAAATAAGAAGAAAGGTTTGGTTGGAAATAAAAAGGGGAGAACATAATTATGATCTTGCAGAATGGAAAAATATCACAAAGAGACAGGTTAAAGGGCAGTGCTTGGTTTTTGGTATATATATATATATATATATATTTGAGTTTCCTCGCTAAACCTCCATCAAGCTTAGAAAAAAAAACCCATAGACCCCCTTTCAAGCTAAATTTATAATTTTTTTTGGTAGAAAAATATCACAACCAAAGGCTGGTTCCTTCTAAAAATAGTGGCTCGCTATCGCTCGCCAGGAAAAAATAAGACACCTAAAGGGCACGAAAGGTCTTAATATTGACAGAAAAATAAGGCGAAAGGTCTCAAAATCGCCATACTAACGGAACAAGCGTCTTAAAACCTCAAAACTAATATGCTAAGCATGAGAGAGAAGGGGGTCCAGAAAAAGCAAGTACTACCCCCTTAAAGGAAGAAAGGAGTAAATAAAACTGCCAATTTGAGGGTAAAAAACAACGTATCCTATAATCATCAACACAATGTCCCTAGCTTACACGGAGACACATGATGCAGTCTGATACCAAGGATGCTAGAACAGAAATAAATAAGCTTGCGCCAATTGGTTACTTGTGAATTAAAGAATGCTGTATCGCAGACAATACTTATAAATCTCGTCTTTTATAAAAAATAAAAATAAAATAAAATATATATATACAGTCCATCCTCCTATAACGCGAGTTTAGGGGCAGCACTGCCGCTCGTGTTGTAGGTATTTCGCGTTGTAGGAATAACACTTTAAATGGAGATAATTCTATATGGGACTGGGCCCCCCAATTTTGCCACTTTTCTGTATTTTTTTAGCTTTAGCTTAATAACTATATAGGCTAGGCTATACAACTTCCATTTCATCGGAATAACATTCACCGCCAAGCATAGTCACAGCTGGGGTTTGTTGTTGTTTCGTGGACAAAATCTAACCAAACGTACTGTCCGACATTAATTTATTATCAACAATTGGATATTCGTTACTGTGGGCTCTTATTACTCTACTTCCTAATAATAGGCAAGTAAATTATAAGATCATGTTTGGATAAACAAATATACCGAATTAAATTAGAATGAAGAAACAGTACGTTGAGCGAGATGTTTCAGCTTGCCGTCAACCCAGCTGGGCCAGCTCCGAAGCTCTCTTGCCGTCGCGCTGTAGGTGGGGGGGGGGGGTCGCGCAGTAAGAGGAGGCGCCGGATTTGAAGCACTCGGCAAGGCCATTTCGCGTTATATGTTTTCGGCTCGGGTTATAAGAGATTTAGGTAATTCGGGACCCCCCTCGTGTTGAAGGAGGATCGCGTTGTAGGAGCTCGTGTTATAGGAGGATGGACTGTATATATATACAGTATATATGATGTTAAAGAAGCTAATTGTTACAATGCAACAAAGATAGCATTAACATTTGTATATCTTTTCCGACAAAAATCTTACGTCGTATCACATATATGCATTATGTTAAGAAGCAAGTATTATTAATAAAATCCAATTAGCATTATATGATACTAGTTGCCTCTTATTTACATACACAAGTACTGTACTGTAATTTCAGATTACTGTACAGTATTATCGAGCTTGGTACTGCAGTAAAAATTTGCCAATTCGGACCCCGTCCATCCGGACTAGCACAGTATTTAATTTCGGACTCAGACCTCAGACTTCTGGAAGAGTCTGGAAGTGTCTGAGAAATCTATTTTATCAATTTCACTCTAACACCAAACACCTCCCAATGAAATTAATGAAATCATGTGATCCACCAGGATTGGAACTTGGGTTACCACACACAGATTTTAAACACTCTAACCATTACACCATCGAGACAGTTATAATATAGACCGAACATGATCACATCCAGACTATATTACTCAGGCTTCAAGATGTTTTTGGAAATCTGAATAACATAGTCAAGAAATGGGCGATCTTGTCCAGACTATATTACTTAAACTTCTGATAAAGTCTGAGTATTATAATCCGGATGCACGACCTTGTCCGGCCTTTGGTCCCTGAAACATTGGGCACCCACCCTAGCCCCACTCTTGAGCAGGGAGTGCATGGTGGTAAAAAAAAAAAAAAAAAAAAAAACGCATCATTTCAGACTTTCCAGGAAGTCGGAGGTCGGAGTCCGAAGCTTCAGATTATCAGACAGACAGGCGTAGGGATGTGGCGACCCCATCACCCGTCACTTTTGTGGGGCAAATAACCCCTGGAGGTTGGGACAGGGAATCCCACCTCCAGAATTTACTCCCACTAAGGGATCAGCAAGCCTTTACTTGCTGATCCTCCCTACCCCTTTAAGAGAGTGCGGGTTTGGCTCCTGACTGACTCTCCCCCCCAATTAGTCCGAAATTACGAGGATTTACTGTACAGTACTGTACTGTACATAATTATTTCTTGTTGGGGTTAGCAATAAGCTTTTTGACAACAGTGAGTTCAAAGCTATAAAGAACATTAACTCCCCAATTATTTAGAATAAAAACAAAATTAGTAAATCTGTACATGAGTAACATTTTCCTAATTTATTAACGGCAAATAGCATATCAATTTAATCTGAAAGGAATAAACAAAACAGGGCAACAAAATTAGCATCAAACAAAATATAAATCCCTGAAAAAGATTATGCAAGGTCAAGCATTAAGGAATATACAGTATATGGCATCTCAAGAAAAGCCACAACAGATATTTACGATAACCTCAAGCTTTGGCCTTATGAAATGTGAATGTTAGCGATACCAATAGTTAGCAATACAATATGAAAGACTTTAGATTCAATTAAATTAAATTTACTATAGCTTAAATAGACAAAAGTAAAAAAAGTTAACCTCTTTTGCCAACCTTAAAAGCCAAAGTTGTTTATCGTAAATGTAGCACAACACTGCGGCCACGAGGTTGGTCACATGACAGACGTGGGTGGTGCATGGAACTGGCAGCCTTAGGTATGCACAACTCCAAGAACAAACCTCTAGAGTCTAGTGTATGTGGTGCTTATATACTTCACCACCACCTAGACCACTCTCACTTTTTCCTCTGCTTATAATACTGGTAATCGTTTTCATCTATGCTTATAATTATAGCAATCTTTTCATCTTTGGCAATTTTTTCATAGACGTCTATATTAATGCCAATCTTTTTCATCTAAGCATACATTATTGGCAATCTTTTTCATCTAAGCATACATTATTGGCAATCTTTTTCATCTATGTGTATAATATTGGAAATGTTTTCACTGAGGTGAACCTATTCACTTGTATATTTATAATCTTTTCACTGGGCCAAATTTATGCATTTACAGTACAGTCCTGGTACGTTATACGTTGGCTAACTATAAAGCTAGCATATAGTTTAAATTGTCATTGATGAGTATCTTTTCGTAATTCAACTGTATATTTATTTGGATCTATCTCCAATTGGAATCAAATTTTAGTGCTACAGTAGAGTCACGCATCTCACGCATTTCGATCCCACGATTACGCATCCCACGGTACTATCCAATGGCTACCTGAATTCTCATCCCACGAAAAACCACACGATTCCCACGGCTTTGGCGGCGACGGTGGGGTGACGGAGAACGAGAGTGGGGCCACGGAGGGTGGTATCTAACATCCGCCTCCCGTCTATCACCACATCCATCACAATAATCACCTCATCAACTTTTCTAAGTTTTTTGTTTGTGTTTTACTTACCTTTCTTTTCATAGCAGCTTGAAAGCCTGTAAGCTTGTTTTGAAAGGCGTCCGTCCGACGCATGTAAACAACAGCTGGTAAGGCGTCGCTTGTTCGTGTGTGGCTGTGTTATTGTTAAGTAGTGAAAAGTAGTGAAAAGTGGCTGACATCGCCACCAGGTTCTCTCCACGGAAATCGTCATCACAACTGAACCAGTTGACTTAGAGAGCTCTACTCAACGCCATTCTACAGGAACGAAACACATCTACGCTTGGGGATGCGTGGGAATGCGGAAGCAGTCAAAATAACAAAGATACGGTAGCCTAGGCGAGACGTTTTTTCGGCCAAATCCCCCAGGTTTTGGGGATATACCGGTATTATAGAATGCGTAGCCGAGGCTGGAGGGTTAAAGCAAGTTACTTTTGATTATTGGCATGTAAAGTGATGGTCAATAGTCGCCCGACGATAGCCTCCAGTACTTTTGTAATTTTCCCCATTACTTTAATACTCTGCATCCCACGAATTCCGGTCCCACGGTAATATTTCGGTACCAATAAATCGTGGGATGCGAGATTCTACTGTATATTTGATTCAAATAAACTTTAAATGCTGCCTTTATGATAAGTAAAACTATTGAAGTTTAAACATGTGACATAAAATACTAAGGTTTGTTCTTGAAGTGCCGGTCCCTGTACTGGCAATAACACAAGCTCCTCGGTCACTATGAACCGCTGGGGGCTAAATGCACTCCTTAATCTCGGTGAACTCTTGGTCTAAAACTCTAAATAATTATATACCCAACTTGATCTATCGTATTCTGGATTCATTCTAAATTTCATATCCATATTTCTCTGTGCTTTAATGACCATAATGTACTATAGGCCACATGAACTCGTATACACCATCGCCTAACTGGTCTGGTAGTATTAAAACTGTGTGATCGGTGCTTCGTTCAATCAGTGCTTCATTCAGTTGGTCAATATGGCGCAATACTTAAATTACACTGAACTGCACAAAAATGAATGGGCAATACTTTGATAATTTAGCACTGGTTATCTTCACTGTCGTGCGTCTTGGCTATGTATTTACAGTAACTATTCAATTGAAGGTATTGATTTTCAAATGGCTATTCAACCATAAAGTGCCCAGGGATTACACACAGCAATGTAAAATTCAGATGAGTTAATTCATTCATATATTTTCAGATCCGTATTTTTGCTATGTGTAAGAAGGAGACAAAAGACAAACCTGCCTGTAATGAGTGTCCCCCCCCTCAAATTAAGAGTTACATTCAAGGTACATTAAGAGTCAGAATGTCTGAACACACAAAGCTTGCAGCAGTAGGATGAGTGACAGATAGATTGACGCTACATATTCCGCCACACTGTCAAACTGAACACGTCTGATAAAAACGGATGCCGGTGGGTAGCAAAGGAAGGCTGAACGACAAACTGAGAAAGTGTTACCATATCAATTTGTGCAGTGATGTATGCATATGACCGACTAGAACATTGAATTAAAGTGCATTGGGGTTTGTAATTGATGATTAATGTTAAGAATGGGGTGTTATTTAAGATAATATAGATTATTTAATTCCCATACAGGAGTGCACTGAGCCTGAGGTATATACAGCCCAAGACAACACAGTACAGTATATGTTAACTATGCACACTGAGGGGCACCAACTCAGCAACACTGTATATGTTAACTATGCACACTGAGGGGCACCAATTCAGCAACACTGGATGCACCAGCTCAGCAACACTGTATGCACACTGAGGGGCACCAGCTCAACAGACTTGTGAAGTTTCTTGAAATATCTTATGATAGAGTAATATTTATCACAAAAAGTGTGATTATACAAACACATATAGATAACCAAAAATACCTGTACCAATAATATCATAAACAATTTTTAGTTAAAATTAAGGAACTAAAGCTAATTATTATAAAATAATAATCTTAGATTACACAGTAGTTATAAAGATATGATGTAATTTACACGGAGCAGTAATTAAATAATAAATCATGGTTCTTCATAAAATAACTAAATCCAAATTTAGCAATTGCTACCATCAATATAAATAAACCTTTCAAAATACAGTGAGAATGATTCAAGAAACTCCACAAAAACATCAGCATTACTTAAGTCACCGCCAATGTCGCCAACTCTCCTATATAATGACCAGTATACATTTCTAAGTTTTTTTTTTTTTTTTTTTTTAAGAGACAATGAACGGAGGAAGGAAAAACACAGATAAAACAAAAATGTCCATGTGCCTAAAGGCATTCTCCATTCATAAAATGTTTGTAACAACTGGATTTAAACATTTGTTGATTGTAAGTTTGTGGAAAGCAATTCGAGGGAAGTGAATTCCAAAGAGTAGTAGCTCTGGGGATAAATGAATTCTGATAAGCAGAAGTTCTGCATTGTGGAGGAGAAAGTGTAAATTCATGGGCGCTCTCAGCTGCCCTAGTTCTACGGGGAAAGTGACTACGGGGAAAGTGACACTATACAGACTGTAGGTTTAATAAGGCTGGATAGAATGGTAGAAATTGTTCATGGCTTAATGTTACCAATTCTTGCATATCTTATGTTTATATCAAACACTGTAATTTTAAAATATGGACCTAAGTATTTGTAGAGTTTATTTAAATGGGTAATTTGAAACTGAAGGCAACTGTACTTATGAGTCTGGAATAATGTATTAGGACTTATTATTATTATTAACTAGGAAATATAGGACAGCTGGCGACTTAGATGCAACAGTGACATCAGGGTTTTCAACACTAGTCCCCTTGCTATGTGGGGCACCCGGGCATCATACTTACTTAGCGCGTCTCGGATGAACTTGGGCTTCCTTAATTTGATGAAGATAAGATAGACGGGGATGCCGGTGGAGATGATTGCCACGCCGATACCTGGGGAAAGGCAATCAGTAGTTAGTATAAGAACATCATTTGAGGAGGAGCACTTTATTGGTGTTTATATTAGTATGTAAGTCAGAAGTCAGGAATATTATTAAACCCTTCAGTATGAAGCAAGATGTATATTAAAAAAAACAAAAAAAAAACACACATTCTATATTCATGAAATTTAAGCAGTCTACCCAAAGCAAAACAAAATCTCCTTTGGGGTTTAAAGACCTATAACAGTCTCAAGGGCAGTGCCACTTGAAGTATCACTTTACATCCATGATAGCATGGCTCAGTCCTGTATGTGTAAGTACATGACACTTCCCCAGGAGCCAGTCACTGCTCTGAAGAAGGTACTTGTAGCATTAAGGCATTAGTGTGACATTTTTCATGACTTGATGCCTTTCTTGGCCAACCTATTTTAGTCAACTCTTTGGGCATGCATTTTTATATGAAGTGGAGGGAGCGGTGCAGCGATCATGGGTACTAGCTGCTCAAACTGACATTTTAGCTACCCTACATCTACAAATCTTGTAGCTAGCCCGTGATCCACTAACCAGTCTCAAGGGATGCGGCAATCATGGGTACTTTTAGATGCCCTTGACCTACCAATTGATCTTGTAGCTAGCCTTGGACCTACTCATCGGTCTCAAAGGGTGCGGCAATCATGGGTACTTTTATCTGCCCTAGACCTACCAATTGATCTTGTAGCTAGCCTAGGACCCACTCACCGGTCTCGAGGGGTGCGGCAATCATGGGTACGACGGTGATGAAGATGGTGGCTAGGATGTAGAGGATGGGCCAGATGAGGTTGACCTTAATGGGGCGCTTCAGGTGGGGCTGCTTCCACCTCAGGTACGGCACACACACCACAGCCAAGCCAATGGATATCTGGAGAGAGGATAGTTTTACCATAACATAACCCTTCCATAGCATAGTTACACCAAATACACTATGGTCTTCTTTTTTTAAGCTGATGAGAAATTGGCTTGTTCCTATCCTACTTACTCAGCTATTACATCGTTTTTCATAGCCAAATATATTGCTTTTTATGGAAACTTCGAAATATATTGATGCAGCGAAAGCAGTTTTTCATTTTTCTATTAGGTGTCGAGAAATCAGCTGCAAAGGGTGTTAAATTTCCAACAAGTTCAAGAAAATTGAAAGTAGACAGGGATGGTGCAAGGGTCATACAGCATGTTGAGCGTTAATAATAATAATAATATTTATTCAGTTAGCATTTTACAATGTTGGTACCACATAATATGTTACAAATATGACATGTACCAGCTTTGCATAATTCCAACTAAGGATAGCCCAATAAGGCCGTTACGCGTATTTCCATTGGGGTCCTTGTGGGATTAGGTTAGCTGGGGAAAATAGGGGAGGATAAAAAAAGTAGATACTTTAGAGAAAGTATTTCTAGGGGGTTATATTAAGATACCTTACATTCTATAGTTGGACTGGTAAAAAAAATTCAGTAATCATTTCAGTTTGTTTTGCCTATCTCTCATGTCGTATTTAGTAGTAGACATAAGCTTGGTGCTCCCTTCTCGCAGCTGTCCGGTTCAGGTGCTCCTTCAAGCTACGTCTGAAGGAACAAAGTATATCCGTGCAATACAAGTCTCCCTCCATTTACGATTGGGTTACGTTCCTGAAAACCCGATCTTAAGTAGAAATATTGCATAGCGCATCCTAAAATTAATGGTGTAGATCGGAATGCGTTCTGGGACCAGCTAAAACTCAAACCCAAACCCTTAAAAACTAATAATAATATCGTAAATCGGGGCATCGGATAGGGAGGGAGACCTGTACACGGACTGCCTTTTCAACACATACCGATAGACAGACCAAGGAGATGGGCTTGTTGATGATTATTTAGATGATGATGGTGGGAACCAGTGTTGCCAAATCAAGTTCGCTAGATAGTAAATAGAAGCCGAAAATCGCTAGAATAATACTACAATATAAAAAATATCACTCGAAAAGGACTCAAATCGCCACATTATCGCTAAAATTCATGTAGCTGGATGTAAAAATTTGCCTCTCGATCGAAGTAAATACCTGTAGATCTAGCGGGAAAGTAGCTAAATTGGGAACACTGGTGGGAATGATGATGATGATTATTGTTACGAAAGTTATATCACTACTGTTTATAACGATGTCCAAAAATCTAACTAGGGGATAATGACGATCAATATAAGAAGATATTACTATTG
Organism: Paralithodes platypus; assembly: GCA_032716605.1. NCBI lineage: Eukaryota > Metazoa > Arthropoda > Malacostraca > Decapoda > Lithodidae > Paralithodes > Paralithodes platypus. Next base: position 28,633,138 of record CM064577.1, on the reverse strand, counting down.
TTTATAAAGACACCCTATAATATAAATCAACGCACCCAGGTACCAAATCCAACGTAGGAGATGAGCTTGTTAATGCTGGTAGAAATTGTGTTGATGACTATGATGACGATGGTAGAAATGATGATGAAGATGATAGTTATTTAAGTTATATTACTACAGTTTATGAAAATGACCTAAAATGATGATGATGATCACTAAAAAAAATTATATTAATACTGTTTATAATTAAAGATGCCCTAAAATCTAACACAACGCACCCAGGTAGCAAAGCCGACGTAGGAGATGAGCTTGTTGATGTTGCTGGAGGCCAAATACACCAGACTGAGGAGAGCCATGAAGAGAACCGCTGGGGTCGGAGTCATGCGTTTAATCTGGATCATGGTGAGGATCTCCGGCATCTGGCCCTCCATGGCGCCGGCGTAGAACAGTCTGGAGGATCACACGGGGAAGGTTAGGCTTGGATGGTCAGGGTTGGCTAGAAGAGCATGTATCAGGAGCTAACTCCTGATAAAAACCATTCTAATATACCTGTACTTTAATTTATGATCTACACTATTATCAATTGATCATATTTATCTAATTTATTCCTGGTAAGATGTAACACCTAACTTATGATTCTTGATTAGCTATAAGAGCATGTAAAGGTAAAAGAAGTGACTTATGAAAGGCAAGAATTAAGCTATAGGAACTGATAGATATATAATTATACAGCCTTAAGAACTGATCCAATATAGTCAATAAGTTTTTATTCTAAGCTAGCTTTAAGATCTATTAATAAGTTGATAAGTTGTTTTGTATTTTTACTTGTTCATCCAAGTTTTGGTTTGTTTATTTTGCAAGTTTTACATTATAATGTATAAATGATTAATCGCAATTCTAGATTCAAGGTAAATTATGACACCAAACTTGGGAACAGCAACAACAACAAATTATAATTCTAAGATAGTCAATAAAATCTGGTAAAGTAAGTATATAGGCTAGCCCACAACTAGCAATATTGTAGGATATCCTTAACCCCTTCAGTAATGGGGACGTTCTTTTCATCATATTCTGGCAACTATTAAACAATTTTACTTAGCTTAGGAAGGATCTGTGGTAGCTAAAAGAAGTGACCGAGATTGTTGGTATCCTTTTAATGATAGAGTTCCTTCCTAAGCGTAATACAATCATCTAAATAAAGCTAGAATATAATAGCAAAAGACGTTGCTGGTACAGAAGGGGTTAAGGGGTTAAGGTCTAATAAAGTCTGGTTACATTTTTCCCAGCTGAAGGTAAATTGTCATGTCAAATTTTTCATTACTGGGTATTAAGAAGATTTTGTAGCGACATATATTTGTTAATAATGAAAACGTGATATAAATGTAACGCAGAGACAAATAAGTCTGATATCATTCCAACAAATATCAAGATCTCAATTTGATAAGGGATTCCATCAACTGAATTAAAACGGACTATAATTAATGATAGGATATACTCTATTATAGATAATTATGTGATCAAGTAAGGTAAACTATTAACTTCACTTCAAATAAATGTATAGAAATTAGCACAGATATTTCCTATGTGAATGATTAAAATCTCAAATTTTCTTTCAAATAATATTCTATAGTAATGTTTAATACATGTTCTATAATATTAAGTATATATAAAATAGAGAAATACACATAACATATATCAATAGATTAGACATAAAGGGATTATTTGCTACTATATACACAAAAGTAACTTTATGTATGCTAAATTCACCATAAATTATCCTAATCCTAATATATAACCTGTCAACCTTAGGATCATTATTCATCTCAATCAATATTATACACATATATTTATCCATAACTTAAATATGTAATTTAATCGTTATAATACAATGCATGATTTAAAAGACAACTAGTGTAACTACAAGTGCAGTAAGATCGCTTAAGCAGGCACATAAAAGCAACAATTCTATAGTCTGTTTATCATAAGTAGGCCAAAGATGATTACCCCTAACCTCCGCAACTCACGAACGAGTAATCGACCTATTATTTCTACCATTTGGAAAGTCAGGTGGGGAATAGGTGAGGATGTTGAGAAGTACTTGAAAAGTAGACAGAATGGATAAAATACACAATATGAGGAGGAGCACTTTATTGACTGCGGAATGTTGTCAATATAGTGCTCCTCCTCAGATGGTGTTTTTTATCCGATATATGAGGACATTTACAGCCCATTTAGATAAGTTCTTTTGTCTTTATATTGTGTCGTCCCTGTTTTGGTTTGTTTATTTTGCAAGTTTTACATTATAATAACCCTGTCTGAGTTACTGAGGTTAGGGGTTACGGTTTCCAGCCACTTATGATAAAAGCATCAATTCTAGGTGCGGTGTTTCTGTGCGTAGTAAAGCCTGTGTTTCTGTAAGAGGGAGAGATTAGGCACACGATTAGAAGAAACATTGGCATACGATAATACAGATAAGTCAGAAAGAGAGCTGGCAATTAGGCATATGATCTGAAGAAACAATGGCATACGATAATACAGATAAGTCAGAAAGAGAGCTGGCAATTAGGCATACGATCAGAGGAAACACTGGCATACGATAATCAAATATAAGTCAGAAAGAGAGCTGGCACACGTTCAGGAGAAAATATGGCATACGATAATAGAGACCACAAGAGTAAGAAAGAACCCTGGCAGATTAGGCACACGATCAGAAGAAAACATGGCATACAATAATAAAGAAACTACACTAGTAAGAAATGGAACACTAGGAAGAGAGATTCGTAAACCCGTTCTGTACCGGTGCCGTCCTTTAACCTTTATTCTGGCTTCTATTAGATGATTTTATTCTGTTTAAAAAGGTCCTCCAGCAAATAACAGACTTCAAACTACAGTACCTCACTAGACCCTTTTTACTACCACAGATTATTCTTAAACTTCACAAAATTAAGTAAATATAGCTAGAATAAAAATATAAAGAGATCGCCGATACAGAAGGGGTTAAACCAGTATCACACGGGCACTCTAGCGGCGGATGGATCGGAGCCACAGTATCCGAGTCAAAAAGTTGCTAAAATAGAGTCTACAATTCGACTAGTTTATCTTTTATTACGATTGTATTTTGTAGCTTAAAACTCCAAATCATGTACGGTCTAATTCAATATACAGTACATATAAAACAGCAAAATCAATATAAAACAGACGGATTCAAGGCTCCGATACTTGTAGCCGATAAACTTGCTCGTCTCACGCCGGCTAAATAGTAAGATTGGCACACAGTACGGAGATAAACAGAGATGAGAGATTCAATATACTGTAGTCAAAAGAGCACGCATATATATATATATATATATATATATATATATATATATATATATATATATATATATATATATATATATATATATATATATATATATATATATATTATACAAGAGCCACAGTAGTAAGAACAACACACACTGGTAGTAAGAATGGTATACAATAATACAGAGTTTATACTATACTCCATTTTTGTCCAGCTGATACTAAATTGCCATCTCTCCATTCTGATTACTACTTTATTATCATGATTTTGTGGCGAAATAGGTTGCTAATTATGAAAACTTGGCAATAATACTCCTATGACGCACAAACATAGCAGTATCAGATTTGTCCAGTAAGAATCATGAAATCTGATGCTAAAGGATTCAATTAACCATCAGCTGGAAAAAAATAGACTATAGTAAGAGAGAGAGCACTACCTGTATTGAAGAAATTTACAATTGGAAAAGTTAGCATACAGTAAGCACAACACACATTAAAGAGACCTTCATAATTGTATAGAAGACCTGGAATAATAGGATATAAGAGAGATTCACAATAGTAGAAAAGATTAATAGTCAGATGAGACAAGAGAATAATACTGTATGCAATAAAAGAGATACACTACTAAGGTGTACTAATAAAAACTACATTATTAAAACATAGTGCCAGTTTATATAGATAGATAATTGTTTTTCAGTAAGTACATACAGAACATGAATCATGAAACTGAATAATTTTGAGTCGGTTATCTCATTTGACTAAACGAGTATCTCAAAATAAACAACTGGCTCAAGAAAGAAATATTTAGTTTTAACCCATAGAATACCAGACATCTTTTTCATCATATTCTGGCAACTATAAGATGATATTATTCAGCTTAGGAAGAACCTCTAGCAATAAAAAGGCTTCAAACTACCTCAACCAACCTTTTTAAGTTTTAACTACCACAGAACCTTCCTAAACTGCATAATAGTGTCTAAATATAGCTATGAATACAATTATAATGTAAAACTTGCCAAAACGTATACGAACACAGTAAAAAGACACACATCGCTGGTATTCAAAGGGTTAACCAAATAAATGAATGGACTGAAGCACTATGTTGTAAGAAAATTGGAGCATGAAGCATAATTCCATGCACTGGCAAGAATGGCAAAAGATGGTGCATCACAAAATAGCCCACTAGACCCGGAGACTCAAAGATGGTCAGCAATTATGATCTCGTAAAGGGAAATTGTCACTTAGGTTTTTTTCCCCCTGGACATCCCCATCTCCCTCATGCTTAGCCCCAATAGTTTGAGATTTTAAGGCATTCGACTCATTGGTTTGGCTATTTTAAGACCTTTCACCCCATTTTTGTTTTCGATTTGAAGACCTTTCATGCCATCAAGGTGCCAATTGGCTTTCAGCCGAGGCATTTTTCTATCGAAAAATGCACAAACTTTAAAGGTATTATTATAAGTTTAATGGAGGTCTAGGGAGGAGACTAAAACAAAATGTAAATAACAAAATAAATAAAAAAAACTCCCTTTAACACGAGTCACGAGTGCCCGCAACGATGTCGATGGTAAATGCTTCGAGTCTCTGGGTTCTAACGGTTTACAGAAAGTTAGACTTGCGGACAGTTTAGGCATTATCAAGTCTAGATATTTGCATTGGGTTCTGTAATGTACTGTGCGGTACCTCACTTACCAAACATGACCAATTTACAAGACACATTTGTCACACAGTGCGGCACAATTAGAAAGTTCGCGATTTTGGCAACAAAGAGGACAATAAAATCTCCGGCTATGTACAGTATATTGGCAAATTAACAATTCACGTCACAAATAGTAGCCTACACATTTTTAACACAAAACATAAAGTGACTGACGCGATTTACATTTTCCGTTTTAAAATCTTGAAATGATGGATTTAAAATCTTGAAATGATGGATTGGTTGGAGCCCAATTCTATGTCTACACATCAGTCCATATTCAATAAAGTGAAGATTTTTTATTTACCCCTTCAGCACGAGATGCCTTTTTTACCATCTATTCTGGCTAACATAACACAATTTTATGCAGCTTAAGAAGGTTCCTGTTACTCAGAGGGTTTATTGAGATCGTATTTACACCCTTTGAGTCATAGAGGTACATTGTAAGCTAAAGAAAGTCGTCTAATGGTAACCAGAATAGGAGGGGAACTGCGTCGTCGTGCTGAAGGGGTTAACACACCAATTCAGGGCGGGTGCCCAACCCCGAAAAGGGTTGAAATAGGGGAGCTATCCCCCCGCCAAAGGCGGCTTTCTAGGGCCTTTCCTAGCTGATGCTGAGAGGATTGGGTTCTAGTCATGTGGTGATGGGCTGGTCTATTAGAGTGAGAACTGAGCAATCTCTGCCATACCCATAGCTTACTCTGACTGTTCCTTTTACTTATATATTTTCTAGATCTCAAGTGACGGCGTCTCTAACGTGGATTGACCTCCCAATCTACCAAGATTGGAAGCCAAAGCGTCACATTTTTCCCTTGCCCCTCAACTTTCTCTTCATAATTGCTGAGGGACACAGGGCCCTGGGTGGGGCTTTGGTTTCCCGGGCATTTCCGCACCCTCCTCAGCTCCCCGCCATGGAGTGGCTTCGGTCACCCAGGCTTTATTGTGGTCGGCGGGGAGGGTTCTGTGGGGGCGCTCGGTTATGGCCTTGGCCTTGCTCAGGGCCTTGGGGCTGTTCGGCCAGGCAGCTTGGGGAACAACAACAACAACAACAACAACACACCAATTCATATTAACCCTTTCAGTACCGGTGGTCCTTTTAACCTTATTCTGGCCACTGTTAGACGATTTCATTCAGTTTAAAAAGGGCCTCCAGCAATTAACAGGCTTCGAATAATCTCATTTAACCCTTTTTATTACCAGAGATCGTTCTTAAGCAGCGCAAAATGGTCTAAATATAGCCAGAATAAAATGTAAAAGATGTCGCCGGTACAGAAGGGGTTAAATAAAGTGAAGATTAACAATGTAAATAAACCCAAGTGATTCTCATTAACAAACCAGTACTGTGCTGAACTTCACGGTGTTCAATAATGTGGATTTTTTTAATATATGATGACTTGTGATAAACAAAAATGAATTTCAATTGTGTTATGATGTATGAGAGCAGTAGTGTAATATGAAATATTTTGTGTAGACCTTGTTCAATTTAATATACTGTATATATATATATATATATATATATATATATATATATATACTGACTACCAATGTCTTCAGTATCGTAATTAACAGTTCCATATATTTCTGACGTTGCGAAGTCACTTGCAATAGAACATTTCACGATAAACCAAAAATGTAAAGAATTGATGGGTAAGAAATCTGAAGAACGAAATTTGAGAATCAATGAATTCATATTTTCATCAACCCACCAATTAACTTACAAATTGAGGACGGGTTGAAGAATAATTGCTTTATCATGAAACCACTATTACACATGCACAAGAACCATTAGGTGAATTCAATAAGTTATATTTGCAGACTATATCTCCAAGTCCACATACAAGTCAAAACGCAATAACCCAAGGCAGAGATAATATACGCAGTTCATATAGAGAAATACAAAGCCAGGCTACGTGAGAGAAGAACATACAAGATTAGTGAACAGGGGATTAGTAAACAGGAGGAGAGAGGAAGACTGCACTCATCTGTGTAGTAATTAAACTAATCTATAGAAGTCTTAAGGGAGGTCACCTGCTTTTTTTCTCTCCTTTTATGCAGTATTTTATATTTTTATATATATTTTTGCGCTAGATTTAAACCAGAATTTCTTGATTTTCGAAAGTAGCAAGTTCAAAAGTGTTATACTGCAATGTGAATAGTTTTAACATTTGTCGTAAACACCAATAGGTCTACCACTAACAATGATATAACATTTTTGTTTTTGATTGCCACATCAGCAATACATGACTTGATGATTCCTTTTAAATACGAAGGCTTTGTATATATTCTTGATGCCATCAGACGATTTTATTCAGCATCCAAAGGGCCTCCAAGGATGATATTAAAAAAAAAAAACAGGAGAGAGTTCAAAATTACATTAAATTGCCCTCTCACTAAAAAAGTACCCTCTAGAGTTGAATAAAACCGTTTGTCGTCAGCCGGGACACACACTAAAGTCTTCTGATTTATAACGGTCAAAGTCCAAATGAACCCAATGTACAGTTACCCACATAAGTTCTGTTCCTCGTTGTGATCTTATACATGAAAGCATAATTAGTATGAATGAATTGTGAGTGTGGTTTCTTTAACCCCTTCTGTACCAGCGACGTACAATGGCCGACAGTAAGAAAGTAACTCGCCATTACCAGCGCCGTACGATGTCCGTCAGTAGTTTGCGGTCCTTGTACCGAGCAGTACCAGGCACCATTACTTGTAAACACTGATTTGAGACCTTGGCAACACTTCTCAGAGTGTACTGTATATAAGGTCCCACGGGCAAGCTGGCTCAGTACACGTCCAACTTTCGGGGTGAGAGGATGCTCTCTCTCGACTTTGAAGCCATTTTGTGCTTGGTACTGGAGGTTACATTTATAGTAATACCCTCTGGTACAGTAAGGGTTCATTACCAGTTGACTAGTCAGATGAATCAACCACAGCACAAGAAACCACAATCGTAATTCAAACATGCACGTTATTTTTCCTCTACAAGATCACGGAGAGGAACAACTTACGTGGCCAAATTTATGTACCCTAAACTCTCAATGTTAATATACTGAAGCACCAATATAGGATACAGGACCATATATAAAGTATGTATGTACAGTATGTATGTATGTATATTTACTCAGGCTCATTCCCCACTTTTCATATACAGTATACCTGTACATATATAACATACCCACTGATAAAGTTCTAAATGTGGCTGAGTGTAATCTATCGTGGAAAATGTTAGCCTAAGCACAATCAAATTTATAGATTGAAATAGTTAATGATTGAAAACTCTTAATACAAAATACAAATAATTATGGGTTCTTGGTTTCTGTTGTAACCTATTTTTCTGTAATTAAGAGGAGTCCCCCTAGTCTTGAATATGTGTTGATTGGTAACTTGTAAACACAGCATACAATGGAAGAGGTAGACATTATAAAGTCTAGCCAGTTAAAACACCACAAGACGATGTTGACATAATAAAGTCTACGCAGTTAAAACACCATAACACGATGTTAATAATTATACACGTTGTCAACCATAAAACAATTCTTCTAGAGTCAACATTTATCAACATTTAACGTATTCAAAACGTTGTCAGACAAAACATTTATTTTTGTTAAATGTACAGTACTGTATGTATAAGTATTTTGAGTTATGTTAGTCACCCTTTATATATAAATGTAGGGACGGTAAAAAGTTTTCATTAATGTAAGTGATGTGAGTAGTATCAACCATTGAATTATATACAGTAGGTTTCAGAAATAAGTTGTGAGTATGATAAGATACTTGTTAAGTTGTTGAATGTAGGTGTTGAACTCTGTATTAGTATTAGCGCATAATGTGGGTTTCCCATTTAAGTTGTGTATAAAATATGTTTAGTAATCGAGTGCAGAACAGAATAATTATTATTTCTATGTATTGTTCTAATAAATGTTTCTAAGTATTTTTCTGTGTGTTTAGGAACCAAGTCTTATGTTGGGTTTTAAATTCAAGTGTATAATATCTGCTAAATGGTCGAGTGCAGGAGGGAAGAAATTAAATAGTAGGCCTACACAAATAGTCCTCACAAAAATGGAAAAGGACGAGAAAAATGGAGTACAGAAAAAATAACTAAATTATAAAAACATGCAAAACTTAAAACATGTACAGTACCACGTAAAAAGGAGAAGTATGCGATACATATACTAAAAATATTATCATAGTATTAAACAACCTTAGCTAACATATAGAAGAGAGAGTATTTATAAAAGTTATTATTGGAGTTAGCATAAAAAAAAAACTTGGCTAACATACAGAAGAAAGTTTTTTTAAAGGAATTATTATAGCATAAAAAACTTAGTAAACATATAAAAGAGAATGAGTTATATACAAAAAGTTACTATTAGAGTTAGCATTAATTAACTTAGCTTACGTAAAGAAGAGTGAGTTTTAGATATACAGTAATTATTATGAGTGAGAGAAGAAGGAAGCTTAAGTGTTAGAAAAGTTCAGTATAATATTTGGAAAGCTTAAGAGGTCGAACATTGAGAAAGCTTACTGGTGTTTTACCTAATTTGTAATAAAGCTTGAACAGAAATTAGAGCATGTGTGTGAAAACAGCTTGATAAATAAAAAAAAACTTATATGGATATCTTTAAACATCGAGAAAGCTTTACTAGTAATACAAGAAAAGCTTCGATAGAAAGAAGAGCTTGATTCTCAGTTGTTTGAGTGGCAGAGTGAACATGCTTGAATAATACAGTGAAATATCTGAAGTGGCAAACTAAATAAGCTTGAGTGCTTATGGGACAGCCAGAATGGATAAGCTTGACAGCCTGAGTGCACTGGGAACCATTTGTACAAGACGTAGTGAGAAAGATTGAAATATAAGCTTGAGCAACAATAAAAACTTGGAGGGTTTACAGAAAAAAACCTGCATACAGGAAATCGGAGTTGGGAGACAGCTTGATTAGGACGGAGAATAGATCGACTAGTTTAGAATGGGATTGGAAGGCCTATGATACGAAAATTGGGAAGCAACAAAGCTTGACCAACAATGAGAAAGCTTGAACTGTATACATAAAAAGCTTGTATACAGCAAACATGAAGGATATACGGAGGAATTAAGCTTGCGTGGAACAGTGAAAAAAAAATAATGTTACCACGAAGAAGCTTTGGGATTGGTAGCATAGTAATATTATTGGATCTGAGGAAATTAAGCTTGGGTAATAAGCATAATTATCTCTAACATGTCACTAAAAAACATATAACTGTGCTAGCAGCTTAATGAAGGACAGAAGCTTTAAAGGGAAAGTTGATGAAGCTTATGGTGGGTGATCAAGCTGGATTAAAAAGCTTGGGGTAGACTTGTGAAAAGCTTGGGTTAGAGTTGTGAAAAGGTTGTGAAGTGCATTGTGGGTAGGTGGTGCTTTGTAAGAGGTGTGCAGTGCTTTGTACTTCATAACTAGGGATTGTGCATTGGGAGGTTATTTGTACTACCAGGAATGTGCTTTGTACTGTGCTAGTTGTACTTTTCTAATGGGTTGTGCATTCTACTCTTAAGGGTGTGCATTTAGGGAGGAGGGATGTGCATTGAGAAAATAATATGTACTCTTCTATAGTACTTTATTTGTACTACCAGGGATGTGGTTGTGCTGTAAGGGATGTGCATTAATTGTACCCTTCTATGGATGTGCTATGTACATGCTTATAATTAGTAGATTAGTCGAGGGAATGGAGGGCGGTTAATACTCATTGCTTTCGTCAACTCTCAGTACATTCATAATATATCAACATTCCATCTCATAGAAGTTCCTCATTTGATTAATTGAGCTTAACCCCTTCAGCATCATTACATACTTTTCATCTTATTCTGGTTACCATTATATGATTTTCTTTAGCTTATAATCTACCTCTAGGGCTCAAAGGGGTGAATACGATCTAAATAAACCCTCTGAATGCTATAAGTCCATCTTCAACTGCATCAACTCGTCTAAGTTTAGCCAGAATAAAATGTAAAAAGGTGTAATCGTGCTGAAGGTTACAAATATTAGTTCACTTGGTATTAGGAGTATTTTTCAGTACCGACTCAAGACAACGAGAGCAGGAGCAGCATTGAACCCATTCTAGTTAGTTAACCACTGTGCATAATGAGTGTCAAAACATATCCCTACCAAACAATATCAGCCCCTCATATCCTTCAACTCCACATTAGGTCAACATTCGGGACCGTGTAGCATTAGTTATTTTTGTATTTACTTTTATTTCTATTTTATTTATATATATATTTTGTTGTTGTGAATGGAGGAGACAGACTAAAAGTCAAATCTGCCTGTAACAAGTCTCCCCTCTGTCTGAAGGAGAAGAATATTATTTGGCAAGCACGAGGATATGTTTTGACGGTGGGACATACAGTACAACCTTAGTTCTAATAATAGTCATCCTAATTATCCTAACCATTTGTTTACTCTGTCTATCTATCTATCTATATGCTCAGGCCCAATCCCCACTTTTCCTATTTCCTATTGCTTACTCAGTTAACTATATAATATATTCATTATAATTAAGCCAAATATCTTAACTACTTACCTCTATAACACAAAAACAACTAGAGTAATCGAGCAATCATTTCTACCATTTGAGAAGAGTCAGCTGGGAAATAGGTGTGGAAATTTACAGCCCATTTGCTCTAGCCCTTTTTGAGTTAGAGAAGTTAGGGGTGAGGATTTCTGGCCTACCTATAATGAATATATAGGTTGTAACACACTGCACGCAAGCTGATACCAATATAGTAATTCGTCTCATAAACAGTATTACAACATTGAATATATTATGGAAAGTTACCCAATTGCTATTCCATTATATTATCATTAATTAAGCCATTGAATACATTATGGACAAAGTATATGATTTTTGTATTTGTATTTTTATTGTTTTGTATTTACATTATCAAGAGAGCAGATACTTATATGAAGTTCTCCCAAATTAGCTAACAGATATAAAGCTACACAGGGCTGGCCACTAACTTATTGAAGTATTCGTGCTGGTGGATTCTGTGCTGTATAATGTAAACTCGATTTTATATTGTATTATATATGACTTTATATTATTGTATTATATGGGCAATCCATCGTATATAATCATTGGTTTTCCCATGTGGATATCAGTGCAAATAAGAGAAAGTAGGTTAATGAATGCAACATTATTCAATGAACTGTATTATCATTACTGTAAATTAACTCCCCCTTTATATCAACACCAATGGCTAAATTAGTATAATAGAAAGCGTCGAGAGGGCACTCATTTGTTTTTAACCCTTTCAGTACCGGTGACGTCTATTTGATCTGATTTTAGCTGTATTTGGACGATTGTATGCAGCTTAAGAACGGTCTGTGGGAGTTAAAAGGGATACATGAGAGTTGGAGGTCTGTAAATTGCTCAAATTCATTCGTAAACTGAACGAAATCATCTAATAATTGCCAGAAGATAACAAAAAGGACGTCACCGGAACTGAAAGGGTAAAATAATCGGAAAAGGTGTCTACTACTTAGTATCAGTTTGAGTTTCTTTCCCCACAACCCCCTAGACCCTAGAGAGAAAGGTTGGGTGTCTGTGGCATCAATGGGAGTTATCTGTGATCACTTGCACTTTTAACTTGTACACTTTTCATCAAACTGCTTCTCAATACGAATAAATCAATCTTACATTCCGATAGTATCCGTTATTTAAAAGGAGTCACTTGATGTTGTAGGTTAAGTGAACTTATTACTCTAGTCTAGTGGTTTATGTTTACTTGAAAGATATTTTTTAGAAAAAACTAGGAGCCAATTACTAACTAACTAACTATATATATATAATGTTTTTTTTTTTTTTTTTTTTTTTTACTGGTACAGTATAACATTTGAGTTTTACCGAACATGTTAAATATCAGAACTTAGCTGTACAAGTCACATGATCATAAGAGTATTACTATTAACCTAACACAAACAAACGTCTCCCATTGATTAAACAGACACCACACAGAGTACAGTACACATACGCACACAGTGGTCAGCCATGTGCACCTAGGAGTGTGTGTGCGTTTGTGGACGATACAGGTGTACACAAAAACGTACACACGTGGAAGGACGAAGAATGAAAACAAAAAAATTGTTAGGCAATGCGATCTTACACCAATCTCACAAGCCAAATTTGTCTTTTAACCCTTTGAGGATCATGACGCATTTTAGCAGTTACTTCAGGCTATTATTTGGCGATTTTATATAGCTTGGGAAATACCTCTAGCAATCAGAGGGGGAAAGTCAATCTCATAGGTAACCTTTTGACTCACGCAGGTCCCTCCTTTACGGAATAAAATCATCTAGTAATAGCCAGATTAAAATGTCAAAACGCGTCATATTCCAAAATGGGTTTAATGCAGTCAATAAAATATAATATTAACATATTTAAAACCCCATGTTCCATCCCATGTAACTAGTGAGATAATGTTGTGTGCATTCCTAACACGATTTTTTTTATCGGGATTGAAATTCACTCACATTCCTACACGCTCTACCTCATTCTCAAACTTTTTTTTTTTTTTTTTTTTTTTTTTTTTTCCTTTCATTTACTGATTATATATGTATACGGTATATATTTACTGATTATATATGTATACGGTATATATTTACTGATTATATATGTATACGGTATATATTTACTGATTATATATGTATACGGTATATATTTACTGATTATATATGTATACGGTATATATTTTTATTTTGGGGGGGAGGGAGTCAAATTTCGAATCATGCAGGCAGTCCGGTTAAATTTTGTGTCTGTCAGTGGGATTAGGGATTTGACTACTAATAAAGATAGCTATGTATAAAGATACTAGGAATCTATGGTTAATATCTACTGTCTCACATGCCAGATTATCCTCTATGATATCTTGTATATACTAGACATGCATACAAGGATTTTTATCATCTTAATATTATCTCAAAATCAAAGATCAAACGCGTCATCGTGCTGAAGGATTAAACCAAAGGCACGACCACTATAATATAAATATCAATTAATAATCATGTTTATTTCAAATGTTAGAGCTCACTATACCCTGTTCTTAATAGGTAGGCCAGAAATACCAACCCCAACCTCTCATAACTCAAAAAGGACTTCAGTAAATGAGCTGTTCTTTTTACTATTTGTGGAAAAGTACAGCCCATTTACTCCAGCCCTTCCTGAGTCACGAGCAGGTAAAGTTAAGATGTCTGGCCTAACTCTAGAGAACAGACTATAGTATAAGTTGAGTGAGGCAGAGTGTACCAATGTGGATGATTCCCCACGTCAAACAATAGGCGCATTTTCCACCGACCGAACAAACCAAACCATATCAAGTGCCATTCGTGTCCCCTGAGCAAGACATTTTAGTTGCTATTTTATAACTTTGCCCTTAGATTAATTTAATGCAATTGGCCTAAGCATCATATAACAACTCTGGCACTCGTATTATTATTTTATCAATGTTTAACCTTCAGTACATTAAGGCAATTAAAACAAAATTATAACTTTAGCTTCTATTACAAACTGGCTCAAGAGGCACGACTAGAGGCGAACTAATGACACTTGAATTATGCTCTCGCTTGACTTCACATCAATATATTCTTGACTTCCACTTTGACAACAAATCCCAGGTCTTCTAACTATACGAGATAGAAAAGGGAAATCGTGCTCTTTTAAAATGCTTGTGCGAAGAGTATGTAGGGGATTGTCAAGCGCATCTTCGGTAAAACTAGGTATTGAAAAGTTTTACTACGAGAAGTACAAAACGAACCTTAAAGGGGCGACTTGATAAATGTTGTTAATTAAAGTCAAGATATATTGACTTCCGAGAGCAAAATAAAATATGGCTTTGGCTTGGGTGGGAAAATCAGTTCCATGTCAACTTTCCCAATCAATTCAACCTCGTCATAACCTGGTCTAGATTAACTTTATCTAACTGAACCTATTCTGACCTATCCTAACAAAACCTATTAGTTGCTTTAACCTATCATAGCCTAAAACGCTTTATCATAACTCAAATCAACATAACCTAATCTAACAGAACCTATCTCTGCCTAACCTAACTAAAACTAACCCAACCTGCAGCAGAATTGATATGGGGGATCGAGTTGACAGGTCCTTCAACTGACCGACAGACATCAGAAAAAAAGAAAACCCACGCTTAAACACAAAAACAAACCCTACAAATACACATCAAACCTTAGAACCCCTATAGTCAGTTCATTCTAGGTTGGGCAGAAATCGTAACCTCTAACCTCTGTAATTCAAAAAGGGCTAAAGCAAATGAGCTGTCAATTTATACACATATTCCCTAGCCAAGTCTTCTTATTTGTTAGAAATATGTTCTCGATTACTCTAGTCCTTTTTGAGTTATGAGGTTAGGGGTCACGATTTCTGCCCAACCTAGAATGAACGGACTATAGTGTGAGCGGGTTCGGCGGGGAAAACCAAACCTTACAAGTACACATAAAACAAACCAGCCTGAGAACCCCTAGTGTGAGGGGTTCGGCAGAGAAATCCAAACCCTACAAGTACACATCAAACACTACAGCTCTAGAACCCTTAGTGTGCGGGTTCGGCGGGTGGGAGTGGAAGTGGCGGTGGTGCGGTGCGATGGTTACACGGCTGTCGCGGGAAGTTACCTCGACGATGTGAAGAGGATGCCATTGACGGAGCCGAAGGTGGAGAGCGCCACGAATATCGGGACGAGGAATTCCACGGGCCGGTAAAGACGGTCGGCGAAACTCTGTAAGGAAGCAATGGAGGACCCGACCATGAATGACTAGCCGATGTGTGGGACTTAATGATAAAACAAAAAAATAAATAAAAATAAGAGAACGATTAGGTAGAAAGAGAGAAAATAGGAAATAACAGATAAGGAAATAATAAGTAAATAGAAAGGGAATAGGAGATGACAGATAAGAGAACGGGTAGGTAGAAAGAGAGAATAAGAAATAACAGATAAGAGAACGGGTAGGTAGAAAGAGATAAAATAGGAAATAACAGATAAGAAAAATTAAAGTCGAAAGGTTGAAGTTAAATCGAGAGATATATAGAATAATATAGGAAGGGATAGTACTAATGAAAAAGATCAGGAAAAACAGGTAAATTAAATAAAAACAAATGATCTGAAGGGGAAAGAGAGGGGAAGGGCTAGGCGGCTTATACGTTACGTCACATGATCCACGTTTTCTACGTTACGTCACATTATCCACGTTTTCTTCCGCACTATTAACAGGAGGACCACTGGGGTAACAAGCCTATAACCAAAACACTGGTTACGGACTACGCTTCCGTCAATGTAAGCTACCTTCTTTTCATTCTCAAAGGCAATAGAAAGGGCTAGGATGAGAGAGAGGGGGAAAATGGGTAAAGGGAGGAGAAGCAAAGAGAAGTAAAGGTAATAGGAAAGAGGAGTAAAGGAGCAGAGGGAAGGAAAGCGGATCGGTTTGGAAGGGGAAGGGGAAGCGGAAGAAGGAGAAGGATGAGGTGAGGTGAATATAAAGAAGATAGACCAGGGAAGGATATATACTGTATAGAGAGTGTAGCCTATATACTTTGATATAGCTAGCCAGATAGAGGAGAAAGGCTTACGTAAGGCTGGGACTAAACATTGAGTATAAAAGAAAAGAAACAATTAAAACACCAAGAGAAAGTTAGAAACAGAGAA
Source organism: Paralithodes platypus (assembly GCA_032716605.1). Classification (NCBI taxonomy): domain Eukaryota; kingdom Metazoa; phylum Arthropoda; class Malacostraca; order Decapoda; family Lithodidae; genus Paralithodes; species Paralithodes platypus. The sequence goes on along the minus strand of CM064577.1, from coordinate 28,616,477 downwards.
AATAAAATATCAAGAAGACAGAATACTATGGAAAACAAAGGCACAGAGAAGGGGAGAAGATAATACAGGAGTAGAGAGTTAAGACAATCAGATAAAGGAAACAGATTAGAAAATATATATATAAAGAAGGAAGATAATTATAGAAAACGAAGGCATAAGGAAGGAGAGACTATGATACAAAAAGTAGAGAAGTATGGAAAACGAAGGTATAAAGGAGTGACTATGATAAAAGAAATAGAGAAGAAAGAAAATTATAGAAAACGAAGGAACAGAGGAGAGACTATGATAAAAAAAAGACGTTTGAAGTGGCAGGAGAGAGGCGAGAGTGGAGGGTATTGGAGAGGCCCTGTTGATCATCGTGTATATACACCCTGGAAAGACGGTGAACCAGAGCACTCGACCAGTAGGCCATTTCAACCAATAGCTGTCAACCAGTAGGCCATTTCAACCAGTGGCTCTCAACCAGTACAGTCTAGGCCATCAGTCATGGCACTTCGAGCTACGTAAATGTTAAATGTTAGGTCTCTAATTTGGCTCAGATTAATTTAACACTGGTTGAGATATACTGTATTTTTAGGTTCAGTTATGTTAGTTCTTTAATTCCGTTCTGACCGACTTGAAACTAGTTGAGATCTAGTGGTTGAAATGGCTTACTGCCTGGTTGATCTGCACAGGAACTCTGGTGAGGTACAAGGAGGATCTTATGTGCTCCCCTCTCCCAGCTTGCTTGTTTATCAAAAAGTAAGCTGGTGATCATAAACAGAAGCCAAACCGACAAACGCCAAAACCGCAGCGTTGTTATAATATCAGCCTCAAAAATCACAGCCGAGATGAGAAAAGAAGCTGTAAATTATGTTCAGATGCCAACAGGTGCCTATTTCGGTGTATACAATCTTCTGTACAGGTCTGCTCATAGTGCCAGTATCACACGAGCGCTTTTTCCCTCAACATTTATCCTTAACACTGGTCTGGCAGCTTATGAAGTAAGCATTTATAATATTTCTGCTATCTAAATTCATCTATCATCAGTCTAGTTTCTGATACCAGTACAAAGTATTCCAGAAATGTTGCCAGAAATGTTTTGATCATCGAATGTTGACTATAAAAGCTCTCGTGTATTACCGGCTTAATTCGCGTCTCGCCTTCATACTCTCAACTGTATGTCATCTCTCTATACCTCTTGGTCAGTCAGAATTTATGTTATCGCAACCGATTTTCGACAATACAAAGAGTTGACAGGCGTTTTTCAATTATTGTCTTGATGTTTAACTCATCTGAATATGACACGTAAGGTTAGAAAATATCTACTCGTAAATGCCAGATTCAATTGAGTAGTGTCACTAAGAGAGCCACGTGAGAAGCACCTACCAACTCTCTGAATTGTTACTTTTGATTGCAATAATGTAATTTCAGACTCACAAAAGGTATATACAAGAAACTATAGCCCTCCGCACATCTGTAGACGGCTAGAGAATAAAAGCTTGTCCATATGTGATAAAGAACTATTGGTTTCTCTTCACTCGAGAGATGACTAAAGTTGAGATTACAAAGGTAGTACTGTACACTAATTTTGAGCACTTCTTTGCAAAACCACTACAAGCTGCTCTGTCTAATAATATTGCTGGCTATAACGAAGCTCGCTGGATCACCAAAAACATGCTGAGGTGATGTATAGCCAGAATTTGTGTTCAATTCCTAGCGGGGTAGGGGATACAGGGTAAAACCGAATGCCAAATCTGTAGGGTTTAGTCGATGGGCCAGATACCAAAATAACACGAATTTATACTATCAAAAGAGGTCAAACATTCAGCATAATATCGAATAAATGGCTAACAAATTATTTGGGAACTCAATGGCTAAAATTATCATGAATTAACATCTCCACAACAGTGCAAAAAATATATTGCAGCTTATCATTGAAGCTAAACTCCCTCTCTGATTGAATTGATTTTCTCCGTGGCCCATACACTTGTTATTGATGTTCAGAATGGCATGAATGTCTTAATAACGAAAATATATCGTAGAGACACGAGGCTTCAACTATTTCTGGAGTCCTAAAGAGAAATTTGAAAGAGTCAAAACCATTGCGTCTTTACAATCGACCAAAGCTTCCAACATGTGGGTAGCATTTTCTTTGAATCTCTAATATTTATGGCGAGGTCAAGATCAAGTTACGCATTTTCTATAGCAAAATATGGAAGATTTTTCGCTATGTACAGTTTCCTTATATTCAAATTCTCAAGGTGAATATAACAATTACTATTTTTGTTATTGTTCCGTATCCCCTACCTCGGAAGAAATTTGATAATAATATAATAAAAATGAATGCTTGAGGTGGGAGTGGTCATTACCCAAGTAGGCAGCTGCTAGCGTCCGCTCAAATCATAATTGTAAAACCATAATTATAAGTATAAAACCATTAAAAGTAGTATAAAACCATAATCAGAATGCCATAGAGCATATTTTCCAATTATTAATCATAATATTAATTCCTCAAAATCATTGGAATCAGGTTAGAGAAACTTAGGTCCATGCTGAGACTGCCTCCGGTAGATGGCGCTGATAACGGAGACCTTTAGCAGGTTTTATGATCGTCTGGCTTTCACAGCCCTTTATCTCAAACTAAAACCCAACTACTCTGAAAGGGAACAGTTAAGGCCTGCGAAGATGACGGCGAAGGAGAGGCCGTTCAAAAGGCACTCCCCTCGCCTAAAATAATGACCATACCTGCAATAAAATGGTTAGTGGAAGGGAAAAGAAGGAGTTGGATTAGTTCTTCAGTACCTGGATGAGGTCAGGAGCACGCCGTTGACCGCCCCGAAGGTAGAACAGGCGACGAAAAAGGGCATGACCCAAGCCATGTATCGTACGAACAATCTATTTGCAAAGGTCTGTGAAAACAAGTGCGTGTGAGACAAGGGGGAAAGCCAAAGTGGGAGGAGTCTGGAGGGAAAGGTGATGAGGAGTGTCGAAAGTAAACAATGAAAACATGAGAACGTGAACAGCACATAAACAAAACGTTATTGATTGAGTTTGAAGGGAAAGATGATGAGAGACGTCAAAATATATATAATGAAGACATCTAAACGTTTATAGGACATGAAGGGAATAACATGAGGGAGAGGGAAGATCGTAATAGTGTGAGAATAGATGATGATGAGAGACGTCAAAATATATATAATGAAGACATCTAAACGTTTATAGGACATGAAGGGAATAACATGAGGGAGAAGGGAAGATCGTAATAGTGTGAGAATCTATAATGTCTAACTATCTATTTATGTGAAAATATATATTTGTTACATATATCTATTGCTGGATGCCTTACGCCCCTTTATGAGTGGCCATACACAAAACGCCCCCAAGTGGACCTATCCCCTGTGAGAAGGACAACCCATAACAGCATATTGTAAAGGATTAAAAACGTGAGTATGGATTAAAAGGAACGCTGGGAGAGGGGAAGAACGTACACGACAGGTGATGAGAACGTGCTGGAGGAGTGTTTAAATTAATTACTCTTGGAATAAGAACGTTAACCCCTTCACTACCGGGGATGTCTTTTTCTCTTATTTCAGCTACATTTAGACGATTTTATGAAGCTTAGGAAGGATATGTGGTAGCTAAAAAGATGAATTGAGATAGTCTGAAGCTTTATATTGAGATAGTATGAAGCTTTATATTGAGACAGTATGAAGCTTTATATTGAGACAGTATGAAGCTTTATATTGAGACAGTATGAAGCTTTATATTGAGACAGTATGAAGCTTTATATTGAGTAGACATCCTTCCTAAGCTGAACAGAATCGTCTATTAGTTGCCAGAATATAATTAAAAGTACATCACCGGTACAGAAGGGGTTAATGGGGGCTATAAATAAGGAGGATACACTCTAGATAATTATGGGTGCGAAGAGGCTTATTATGGGTGCGAAGAGGCTTATTTAACCCTTTCACGATCCGATTACGCATTTCATTTCTATTTTCTGGCTATCATTACACGAGTTTACTCAGATGTGGAAGAAGGACATCGTTAAGGGGACATGGGCCGATTTTCTGGACAACTTTCTCCCTCATGTTTAGCCCCATTAGTTTTCAGATGTTAAGAGGTTTGCCCCATTAGTTAGTCGATTTTAAGACCTTTCGCCCCATTTCTTCGTCAATATTTAGACCTTTCGCGCTATTTAGGTGTCTATTTTTTCCCTGGCGAACGATAGTGAGCCTGTAATGTTGGAAGAACCGGCCTTCGGCCGGGAAATTTTTCTACCAAAAATTTTACAAATTAATCTAGAAGGGGGATCTAATGGATTTTTTTTTTAAATTTGATGGAGGTCTAGGGAGGAAACTAGAAAAATAATGAATACATGCAATAATCGCCCAAAAAGTGAACCATCTCCCCTTAAGGTCATGCTCGGGAACGTAAGAATGAGTCAAGAGATGGGAAGGGGTTGCAGAGGGGGTGTGGATGGGATGGGGGGGGGGGGGAGAGGGGGGTGTAATTAATCCCTTCAGCCCCATGACCCTATTTATACTAGTCATTCTGGCTGACATGTGACTATTTATACTATTCATTCTGGCTGACATGTGACTATTGTATGTATGGAGGTAGTGCTTCATTTTTGGTCTATATATTTATCAATTAATATATTTTTTAGTTTCGTCGCTAGATCTCCATCAACATTAATACAACACCCCCTAGACCCCCCCTTTCAAGATAAATTTGTAAATTTTTCGGTAGAAAAAAATTCCCGGTCAAAGGCCGTTTCCTTTTAAAATTACAGGTTCGCTATCGCTCGCCAGGGAAACATCGCACCTAAATGGCACGAAAGGTGTTAATAATGATAGACATTGGGCGAAAGGTCTCAAAATCGCCAAACTAACAGAAAGCACGTCTTAAAATCTCAAAACTATTATGCTAAACATGAGGGGGAAGGGGGTCCATAAAAAGCGACTACCCCCTCAAGAAGGATCACGTTACTCAGACGGCTTATTTAAGATAGTATATACCTCTTGATGTTTCAACATAGATGATAAGCTAAAGAAAAACGTCTGATGGTACGGGTAACTAAAATAGACGACCATTATGTCATTGTCCTGAAAAGGTATATATATATATATACAGTATATATAGTATATATATATATATATATATATATATATATATATATATATATATATATATATGAGATAACATTTATATATAAAATTCTATCTATCTATCTATCTACAGTATCTATAGTCAGGCTCAATCCCCACTTTTCCTTATATATATATATATATATATATATATATATATATATATATATATATATATATATATATATATATATATATATAAATAATACACAAAACTTCAGCAAAGATATAAAGAAAAAGGCAGCCTCTAAATTGAGTACAGACTTGGCTATCTCTTTAACGATTGGTCTAAAACTTGATTATGTAAGTAGCCGAGCCCTTCATCAACAACAACAACAACAACAACACCGCCACAAAAAACCAGTTGGGACCAGCTCAGACCATAATAATAATAATAGCTGCCATAACCAGATCATGACCTCGTGTGGTTGGTTGGCAATACGTCAACATTATTATTACAACAACAACAACTCTAGAATTACATGTGTTATTGATTCTTCTATCTATCTATTTACTCTGGCCCAATCCCCACTTTTATTTTATTTTCTTATTTTTTTTTTTTTTTTGGGGGGGGGGGCTCAAGACAGAGCAGGAATAGGGACAACACAAAACAATGAACCCACAAAAACATAATACAAATTCACACACATCTGGGTCATCCAGAAGAAGACCCAGAGACCAGGGTCACCTATGTCCCTCCAGCACTCCCCCAGCTCCCGACCACCCGGAGAGGTTCCAATATCGGCAGGCAGACATGCAGCGGAGCCGAAGCCACAAGCCCGCCCACCACACTTCAAGGCGCACCCTTCATATTAATCGTCTCCCCGGCCAGGCGCCTGATGGACTATTATCTAGTCCAACTTGCGCCCGACCCCTTCCCCCAAATGACCACGTGTTCACTCATCTATTCACAAGCCTTCTCCATTCATTCCTGTTTATTACCACTTCTCTTGCCTGATCTATAGTAATTCCTCTATCATCCAAAGCTTGTCTTAAACAGTTTCTTAACATAACATATAATAACTCAAGCTATTACAAACTACTAACCTTAGGTTAGGTAGGTATTACAAACTACCTAGGTGTGTGTGTGTGTGTGTGTGTGTATATAGTTTTTTCTTCTTCTTTCTTTCCCCCTCCCCCACATGTTTAACAGCATTAGTTTTGAGATTTTAAGATGTTCGCTCTATTAGTTTACAAATGTAAGTCCCTTCGCCCAATTTCTGTCAATTTTAAGTCCTTTCGTGCGATTTAGGTGCCGACATTTTCCTGGCCAGCGATAGCGAGCCTGCAACTTTAGGAAGAATCCTCCTTCGGCCAGGTAAATTTGTCTACCCAAAAATGCAAAAATTTAACTCGAACGCCCTTGATTTTGGCCCTGTCACTCTTTCAACTCTGGGGGAGGCACTCGCTACAGACAGTTCTGCCTTTTTTCCCCCCTCACTCACATACAAAAAACAAAAAAAATCATGACCCGATCTCTCTCTCTCTCTCTTTAATTTAAGGACCTTGAGGTCTGTGTATCTATGTAGCTCTATGTAGCTCTCTCTCTCTCTCTCTCTCATAATCAATACCGCTGTTGAAAAGTCGACAGTGAGGTTTTTGTGCATGTTTTGTATTTATTTATTTGTCTAAATTCCTATATTTATATGTGTCTATCTATTTATGTAAACATGATTTTGTTTAATTATACAGTATATATGTTTATACTCATTTGTATATGTTTATTTTTGTTAGTTTATTTGTTTTGTTTTGTATACCGATATATAGTTATCAGTGTTTTATATAGATTTGTGCTTATATATTTATTTTACCTATTTATATCTATATTGTCTGTGTTTGTTCGTTGTTCTGTCTTGTGTTTTGTTTGTGTTTTCCCTGTTCTTGCTCTGTCTTGAGTCGGCCACCCCCAAGAAAAAAAAAAAATAAAATAAAATAAAATAAAAATAATAATAATAAAAATAGGAAAAGTGAGGATTGGGCCTGAGCATATACATACATACATACATATTTATATTTTAAACTGGTTTTCTGTCTACATGGTTTTATAAAAATAATGGGGGCTAATAAGATAAACGTAGTAAAATTATGAAGTATTAATAAGGTGTGGTATTCATCACTCCTTCAGAATCACCACAACATCATCACACTACGTAAATCACCACTACCATCATCATATCACACATTCACCATCATCACCACCAGCACCATCCCTACCATCATCACTATTTCTATCACAAATTCACCATCATCACCATCCCTACTACCATCATCACCATCACACATTCACCATCATCATCACCACCATCCCTATCATCATCACTATTTCTATCACACATTCACTCTTATCACCATCCCTACTACCATCATCATCACTACCACACCACCCCAAACACCACTAAGACGACCACCATCATCACTACCACCAATAACTCTACCATCATCATCGCTGTATGGATCATATTCACCATAATCATCACCACCCCCACCATCACTACCCCGTGCATCACCACCACACCACCAATATTAAATCACCATATTTTGTCTTCCCCCCCCCCCAAACCTCTTCCCCCAACTCCTCCAAACAAATGCTATGTCATCGTCTTACCCAACTACGCAGCTCCTAGCCCCCCCCACACACACACATGCACACACACATGGAACACTACCAAAACGGCTCATAGCAAATGATAAATTCCGCCTAATTAATCAAGTGGGCTGCCTCAACCCTTTCCCTACGGTGACGTCAATGTAGTTATATAGTTTCCCAATGTGTATGAAGGAGACAAAGAGCAGTGCTACCTATAACAAGCCCCCCCACCCCCATTTATATATTATTTATTTTTGTATTATAGTATATATATATATATATATATATTATTTGGATGCGCTCGAGGACTCAGAGGGGTAAGTCCGATCTCAATAAACCCTTATTCTTAGACTGCTTCAAATCGTCTAACTTTACCCAGAATAGAAATGTCAAGAAACCATCATTCTCCAACTGTATAAAGACTTCTATCCTTTAACTGTTTTGATAGCGTAATGGTTAGTGCGCGGAATTTCGGTGTGAGTATCCTAGGTCCGAATCTTTGGAGTACCACATGTATTAATTAGTTTCATTGACTTCATTAATTAGGTATATTTGCAAGTTAATTGGTGGGTTGTTGATCATATGAATATGGCCAGAATACAAGGCGTCATGGTGCTGAAGGGGTTAACACGAAGCTTCCCAAGAACGGCCCCCTGAAGGTCCATCTAAATACTAATGTACTAAACGTGGACAACAACAACAACAACAACAACAACAACGTGGACTACAGTATAAGAGCCCAAAATTACCCTTTTCAGAACGATGACGCTCTTATTTGTATTATTATTTTTATTATTATTACACGACTCAGAGGCTTTATACAGGAGGTACTTTTATCAATCAATCAAGCTATCTATATATCCATCTATCTATCTAGCTTTATATTGCAAGATCGGGGGGGGGGAGGAACGTCTCCATACTCCTGTTAGCCGTCAGCGGAGCCCCTCTTCCCACCCAACATCACTTTCACTCGCATACCTCTCCTCTCTATTGATATCTAGGTCCTTCTTAATTAAGTCCAGAACATAGAAAACCGTCTATCTTAGCCAAAATAAAACTAAACTCGCATACCTCTCAACTTCCATTGATTATCTAGGCCCTTCATAAGTAAACAATTAAATACATGAATAAATAAATAATATCAATACATGTTATTAGCCAAAATAAAATTAAAACAATACCTTCGTCTTGAATAAGGTTAATGCAATGCAACAAAACGCTCGGTCAAAATTATGCGCCTACCTTCCAACCCAAATAAAATAAACCACAAAGAAATGAGGTCACGTGGCGTCCCTATTGATCGAGACAATGCAGGTTCCCGGGGTTTTCTTGGCACCGTTACGTGACAGCCAATGACGAGCCAGAACCATAATAACATTGCGCCACACCCCCGGGATCCACCAATCGCAGGCCGGCTATATTTAAACCGGCCAATCGCGAGCCGAGGGGAGGATACGGCGACCAATGGGAGGAGAGGATTGAGGTCGAGCCACCCGGGCGGCCAATAGGGAGGAGGCATTACCGAGACGCTGCTGCTACTGACGTCATGAGAGAGAGAGAGAGAGAGCAACTTCCGTTATACTGATATTATTGTTATCTAACATCTTTAACCACCTTTTGTTAGCCTGAACATTAAGGGGAGATTTTTATTAATTTCTTCATTTCTTCACATTTTGTTTTTCATGTTCCTACCAAAACCTCCATCAAGCTTAAAATAAATATCCCCAAGAGATAAATCTGTACATTTTTCGGTAGAATAATGTTCCTAAAAAAAAAACAGGCTCGCTATCGTGTGCCAGGGAAAATCGACACCTAAATGGCACGAAAGGCCTTAATATTGACAAAGAAATAGGGCGAAAGGTCTTAAAATCAACAAACTAGTGGGGCGACCGTCTTGAAATTTTAAAACTAATGGGGTTAAATATGAGGGAGAAGGGGGCCTCAAAACAGCAACTACCTCTCCCTTAAGAATATGGGGTTAGACGACGTCACGCAAAGAGAACACCATCGAACAGAACAATACCTAGGGGAAGCCTCATAAGCATATGATAAGGAGTTGCTGGAATTCCGGTTTCATTTGTCTGGCCTCCCTCACTGTTTCTGATTCACCTACACTGAGATTAATCTAGCTAGCTCTCAATAACACCTATCCATTTCACTACACTAAACAAGCAAATCACTCATCTGTTCAATACTGTAAACAAATATAAGAGAACATTGTTAATTTAGGCTCTCACTTTTTCAACATGAGGGAGACACTTGTTACAGGCAGCTTTAACTTTTGTGTCCATCATACACATAGGACAACAAATGTGTGCTTGAGTGTGTGTGAGAGAGAGAGAGAGAGAGAGAGTGGGGGTGTGTTTGTGTGAAAGAAAGACAGGGTGAGACAGTTAGAGAAAGAGAGAACAGATAGTGAAAGACAAAGAGATAATTATATATAAGAGTACCAATATGGCGGCATTAAGGGGAGATATCCACTTGAGGGACTTTTTTCTGGACCCCTTTCTCCCTCATGTTTAGCCCCATTGTTTTTTAAAGTTTACGACGTTCGCCCCATTAGTTGGATTATTTTAAGAATTATCACCCCATTTCTGTTAATTTTAAGACCTTTCGTTCCATTTAAGTGTCGATTTTTTCCAGGCGAGCGATAGCGAGCCTGTAATTTAAGAGGAATCGGCCTTCGGCCAGGACATTTTTCTACCGAAAAATGTACACATTTATCTCGAAAGGGGGGTCTAGGGGGTGTAATTTTAAGATTGATGGAAGTCTAGGGAACAAACTAAATACCTCCCCTTAAGGGATGAACCCGGCCGCTCTCTCCAGATATAAGGACCTGTGGATGACGTCACGCGAAGAAAACACCCTGGCAGCATTCCAGGTCACAAGAGAGGCATAGAACGCAACAGCCCTTTAAACTGGATCGCGTGGGTTCAGGTGTGTGTGTGTGTGTGTGTGTGTGTGTGTGTGTGTGTGTGTGTGTGTGAGGGAGAGAGTGTGTGTGTGTGTGAGGGAGAGAGTGTGTGTGTGTGTGAGGGAGAGAGAGTGTGTGTGTGTGTGAGGGAGAGAGTGTGTGTGTGTGAGGGAGAGAGTGTGTGTGTGTGTGTGTGTGTATGTGAGGGAGAGAGTGTGTGTGTGTGTGTGAGGGAGAGAGTGTGGGTGTGTGTGTGAGGGAGAGAGTGTGGCTGTGTGTGTGAGAGAGAGAGACTGTGTGTGTGGGATGGGGGTAGGGGTTAGGAGTGAGAGAAAGAGTGTATAAGCGAGAGTGTGTATGTGTGTGTGGGGGATGGTGGGTAAGTACTAGGAGTGAGAGAGAGAAAGAGTGTGTGTGAGAGAGAGTGAGTGGAGGGGGCAAAGGGCATGAGGGGTTTACTGAGATCGTTTGGGGATTCCTTCATAAAGCCCATAATTTATTTATAACTACTCTTGATTTTGATTTTTTAACATAAATGTATCTCGTGTAAGAAAACAAGGAATTTATGGAATTAAACATGCACTTGAAATACAACATTGACGGGTTCAAATCCCGATGTATCAATGGGAAGATATTATTGGGATGGAATTTGTGCTGTACCTAGTATCAGTGCATTACCACAAAGCCCACCGAAACGTCAATAAAATACCCTCATTGTTCCCTGATTAAATAGCACTGTATGAATATTCCCATATTCAAAATATGCTATAGGGGTGCAATGCCTGGTGAGTTATCTGCTCAACAGGTGGCGTTGTGTGTGTGTAAGTGTGAGAGTCCGAGTGTATGGGGTGAGACAGTGAAGCACGGGAACGAGGTGGCTTCAGAGATGGGGTCGTTTCGGGCCATGAATGAGCACCGTGCCTCATGTGAAGGCAAGATGGCAGGTGCTCGTTGTACTCTACGTGCTTCACATGTCTCACTCCCTAGACTGGAACAAGACCTCACGGGCTTCACTGTTCATTGTAAAGCGGTGAATGTTAAGGCTCTCAGCCTATGCCCGAGAGGAAGTAAGTTGGAATATAGAAAACAAAAAAAAACAAAAAAATCCGTAAGTCAAAAGCATTTCTTACCAAAACATCAACATTATTAACCCTCTAACTCCCACAGAGACTTCCAAAGCAAAATAAAATCGTCAAATAAACCATTATAAGCATCCACCATCGTACACTCATAACTCACCAATAAGCCAAAGATACACTTTCCTACCTAATCATATCAATGATATTAACCCCCTTGACTCCCACTGATCCTTCGTAATCTGAACAAAAACGTCCAACAAAACAGAAACCATGAAGAAACCCACCATCGCACAGTCGGCCAAATAAGTGATGTCTCGGCACCAAGTATATGTTCACCCGTAATTGGCATCAGAAATATCTAACTATGATTTCTTCTTTTCGAGCGAGATGTACACACTTGTTCCTACACTTACCCAGCCTATTCAACATCTGGCAGACATTAATACAGCACAGAGCGAGCCAAACGTAATGACAGCTGAGACATTATTTATTAGCGCCACTGTACACTTCTAAATCATCAATACGCTAAAGACGCACTTCCTGTCATCCAATACTTCACTTCATCGATTGCTCTTTAAGGGGGGGGATGTCCACTTGAGGGATTTTTTCTTGACTCCTTTCTCCCTCATGTTTAGCCCCATTGTTTTTCTAATTTTAAGACGTTTGCCCCATTATTTTGACGATTTTAAGAACTTTCAACCCATTTCTGTCAATTTTAAGACCTTTCGTGTCATTTACAGTAGGTGTCGATTTTATCCTGGCGAGCGATAGCGAGCCTGTAATTTAAGAGGAACCGGCTTTCAGCCGGGACATTTTTCTACCGAAAAATTTAAAAAATTATCTTGAAAGAGGCTCAAGGGGGTGTAATCTTAAGCTTGATGGATATCTAGGGACCAAACTAAAAACTTCCCCTTAAGGACGATTCTTTCATTGCTGGCTATTTTTAACCCGTACAGTAACGGTGTTATCCTTCAATTATATTTTGGCAATGATAACACGGTATTATTCAGTTAAGAAACAACCTCTAGCAACCTCTCAACCAACCCTATTAACTACCACAGATCCTTCTTAAATACGATGACTCTAGCAAATCAAGAACAATATTAGCATCCACAGAGCTCCTATTACTGTAAACATTAGCTCGAGAAAATTAAAAGTCATCTAACCACATACACACACATACTTCACAAACACACACATACTTCACAAACATACAGGAGGCCACAACATTAGCATAAACGTCATCTCCACACACACACACAATACTACACATCAGCTACACACATTGACATACACGTCATCTCCACACACACACACAATACTACACATCAGCTACACACATTGACATACTGTACTATCATAATACTGTATATGTATGTATGTAGTGTATATACTCAGACACATACCTCATAGCTGGGGTTGGCCAACTAGAGACAGAGCCCGAACAAGGACAACACAGCACAACACACAAAACAAAATACAAATTCACACACAACTAGGTCGCCCAGGAGAAGACCCAGAGACCAGGGATCACTAAGGGCACTCCAACACTCCCCCGAACCTAACCTCCCGGAGAAGTTCCGGTCTCAGCAGGCAGACATGCAGCGGAGCACACCACAGTGCCCGCCCACCACGTATCCAGGCATGACCTTTCATATATACTGGCTTCCCGGGTCAGGCGCCTAACAGACTATTATCTAGTTCAACTGGCGCCCGACCCCATCTCCCAAACGACCGCGTTTTCACTCATCTATTCACTAGCATTCTCCATTCATTCCTATTTATTACTACCGGTACCTCTCTTGCCTGATCTATAGTCATTCCTCTATCTTCCAACTCTTGTATTACACATTTTCTCCACCTCAATGGAAGTCTTCCTACCCCTCTACCTCCCCTTGTATCTGACTTATATACTCTCTTTGTAAGCCTTTCATCTTCCATTTGCTCATGTCCATACCAGCACAGCACCCTTCTGTCCACTCTGGATGACAAATGTTCCTGCTGCCCCACTCTCCTACATATCTCTTCATTCCTCAATCTGTCTCTACGAGTCACTCCACACACTCCTCAAGCAGCTCATCTCCATCACATCCAGCTTTCTTCTCTCATTTGCCTTCGAAACCTTGTCTCAACCCCATACATCACTGTTGGTACAACTATCCCTTGATACATTGCACTTTTAACTTTCATTCCGAGATTTATCACCTTCCACATACTTCCCATTGCTCCGAAAACTTTCCTTCCTTCACATACTCTTTGTAAGCCTTTCATCTTCCATTTGCTCAACATGTCCATACCAGCACAGCACCCTTCTGTCCACTCTGGATGACAAATGTTCCTGCTGCCCCACTCTCCTACATATCTCTTCATTCCTCAATCTGTCTCTACGAGTCACTCCACACACTCCTCAAGCAGCTCATCTCCATCACATCCAGCTTTCTTCTCTCATTTGCCTTCGAAACCTTGTCTCAACCCCATACATCACTGTTGGTACAACTATCCCTTGATACATTGCACTTTTAACTTTCATTCCGAGATTTATCACCTTCCACATACTTCCCATTGCTCCGAAAACTTTCCTTCCTTCACATACTCTTTGTAAGCCTTTCATCTTCCATTTGCTCAACATGTCCATACCAGCACAGCACCCTTCTGTCCACTCTGGATGACAAATGTTCCTGCTGCCCCACTCTCCTACATATCTCTTCATTCCTCAATCTGTCTCTACGAGTCACTCCACACACTCCTCAAGCAGCTCATCTCCATCACATCCAGCTTTCTTCTCTCATTTGCCTTCGAAACCTTGTCTCAACCCCATACATCACTGTTGGTACAACTATCCCTTGATACATTGCACTTTTAACTTTCATTCCGAGATTTATCACCTTCCACATACTTCCCATTGCTCCGAAAACTTTCCTTCCTTCACATACTCTTTGTTGTACCTCCATTTCCATACCTCCGTTCCTGCATATCATTCCTCCTATATATTTAAAACACTCCACATGTTCCAGTATTTCCCCACATGACCAATACAGTATATTAGCACACACGCACGCACACACAAGAAATATCCAAACTTTTAAAGCAAAATTGGATAAATGTAGAGAGAGAGAGACAGAACAACACGAGCTTAGGCTCACATCCTGTATACTACAATTAGGTGAGTACACACACACACACACACACACACACACACACACACACACACACTATTTCCTTAAACAAAACACCAGGAAGAGAATATTAAGGAGCATATGACGCAGGTGTATACAAATGATAATGTATGCTCAATAGATAAGGTTAGCCCCAACACACACACACACACACACACACACACACACACACACACACACAGTAGCCTAGTAGGTAGAGCTCTCGTCTCACACACGAGGGGTCGGGGGTTCAATCCCCGGCCGGGCGGAGACAAATTGGGCTTGTCTTCTTTCATGTGTTAGCCTCAGTTCACCTAGCTGTAAATAGGTACCTGGAATAAGTGGACGACGTTGTGACGTCCCATCTGGGGTTGGCAAAAATGGTACAAGGCGAGATGGGTATCATATGGTTCACCTAAGCTGATGGCTACCTAAGCCTTCGGGCGAGACGGTACCGTCTATAGTGAGAATGGTACCATACAGATCCACCCTAAGCCTTCGTTTCCGATGTCGCCAATTGGCTAAAATACAGACTACACATACATCCACAGCCATTCCAACTATACATATAACACCTACACATATAGGAGGCGGGAAATAACGAGCATGCTCACTCCCGCAATACAACTAGAGTAAGCACACACACACACACACACACACACACACACACACACACACACACACACACACACACACACACACACACACACATATATATATATATATATAAGGGATCAAGATACAGTTTGGTCCAACAGTTCGTCTACAAGCTTTGACGATGTGTTGAAATTACTTTGAAAAGTTGACAGAATGAATATAAACACCATATGAGGTGGAGCACTTTATTGACAACGTTTCACAGATAGCCTAGTGACCTGAAGAACCTACCTGCGAAACGTTGTCAATAAAGTGCTCCTCCTCATATGGTGCATACTTTAACGATGTATTGTGTATTAAAGAGAACTCCAAACTTGACTATTATTAACGTTTATTTATTCAAAATTTGGTTTTCGTGCATCAATATTGTATTCAAATTATTATAATATTGCTCTATTTGTTCGCGTATCAATAGTGTGTTCAAATAATTATATATGCATACAGGGTGTCAAACAAGAGCAAGTTTGTGTTGAAGACTTGAATGAATATGAGAAGGAATACAGACAAATTAACATGGACTAGCATTATTATGTGGCCAGTTTATCACTTCCAAAAGACATAATTTGAACTATAGATCCTAATTTTAGCAACACATACACAATCATAAAGACTACAAAGAATGAACTTGGCTTGCGTTTGACAACCTGCAAATTATTATAGTATTGGTGTATTTGTTCGTGTATTAATATTGTATTCAAATTCTTATATATGCATGAATGGTGTATGTGTGTGTGTGTGTGTGTGTGTGTGGGTGGGTGGGTGTGTGTGGGTGGGTGGGTGTGTGTGGGTGGGTGTGTGGGTGTGGGTAGGTGTGTGTGTGTGTGTGTGTATGTGTGTGTGTGTGTGCCAGACGTCCTCAACTTATCACCAGGGTGTGGGGGGGGGGGGGGGGGGGGGTGCATCGTGACCCTGGTTGAAATGTGTGCACTCATTGGGTGTGGAAGAGGGGGGTTGGCCTTGAAGCTAAGCCGTGTGGGGTCATGGGTGTTTGTTGACAAGAGTGACGTGGTTGGGGTGTTAGGTTAGCTATAAGTCTAGTTAGGGAGAGAGAGAAAGGGTGTGTATGCATTTGTTTTTTTAGGTTAGCTATAAGTCTAGTTAGGGAGAGAGAGAGAGAGAGAGAGGGTGTGTGTGTGTGTATGCATTTGTTTTCTTAGGTTAGCTATAAGTCTAGTTAGGGAGAGAGAGAGAGAGGGTGTGTGTCTGTGTATGCATTTGTTTTCCCTGTGTGGATGAGGGAGATGAAAGGCAAAACTGCCTGTGACGAGTGCCTCTCCTAGAGTTGAATGAGTGACAGAGCCAAAATCAAGGAATTTTCGAGCCAAAATGTTTGGACACACCGAATTTGAAGTAATGTAAGTCGTGCGTGTGTGTGTGTGTGTGTGTGTGTGTGTGTGTGTGTGTGTGTGTGTGTGTGTGTGTGTGTGTGTGTGTGTGTGTGTGTGTGTGTGTGTTTAGCCTGGGTATTTGTTGACTTGAGTGCCGCGGACAGTCTCGGCCGGTCTGGCAGGGGTATTAGGTTAGCTATAAGTTTAGTTATCCAGCTGGGGGCCAGATTGGGGGGGGGGGGCTAACGCTATCTGTTCCGACGTCTTCTGGGATTTGCTGCTTTTGCCATTTTCGAGCAATGCATTTTAGTTTGTTCCCTAAGCTAAGAAAACGCCTTCCCAGACTTCCAAATATACCCCCCCACAGAAAACGCCTTCCCAGACTTCCAAATATACCCCCACACAGAAAACGCCTTCCCAGACTTCCAAATATACCCCCACACAGAAAACGCCTTCCCAGACTTCCAAATATACCCCCCCACAGAAAACGCCTTCCCAGACTTCCAAATATACCCCCACACAGAAAACGCCTTCCCAGACTTCCAAATATACCCCCACACAGAAAACGCCTTCCCAGACTTCCAATATACCCCCACACAGAAAACGCCTTCCCAGACTTCCAAATATACCCCCACACAGAAAACGCCTTCCCAGACTTCCAAATATACCCCCACACAGAAAACGCCTTCCCAGACTTCCAAATATACCCCCACACAGAAAACGCCTTCCCAGACTTCCAATATACCCCCACCCAGACTCCTTTCAACGTATATTTGTACATTTTTCAATAGAACAAATCCCAGCCGAAAGCCAATTTCTTCTAAATCATAGGCATGCTATCGCTCGCCCAGTAAAAAAAATCGCCACCTGAATGGAGTGAAGCGTCTTACTATCGCCAAACTAGCGAGATAAAATGGAGTGAAGCGTCTTATTATCGCCAAAAGAGAGAGAGAGAGAGAGAGAGAGAGCGAGATTGAGAGTTAGGTAGTTAATATAGGACTTCAGAGGCTATCAACCCTATTGGATTATTAAGCCAGCACACTGCAAGTCAAGGATAACGTCAGGACTGGAGCCTCTCTGCGAGAACCCCAGTCCCTTGAGAGAATAATACAAGTGTGGTCTATTTATCCGTGGTGACTGAGGAGCACTTGGTATATATAGCAGTCATTAATATCGGTGGCGTGGTAGAATGACTTGCCAAACTTTTTAGTCAAGAGATTAAAGCAGAGGTTATGACATGCAAATGCCTGTACACAACCTTGTATGTGAGAGGGTTAATAATAGTCTAAGGGGTTAATAATAGTCTAAGGGGTTAATAATAGTCTAAGGGGTTAAACTGAATAATAGTCTAAAGGGTTAATAATAGTCTAAGGGGTTAATAATAGTCTAAGGGGTTAAACTGAATAATAGTATAAGGGGTTAATAATAGTCTAAGGGGTTAATAATAGTCTAAGGGGTTAAACTGAATAATAGTCTAAAGGGTTAATAATAGTCTAAGGGGTTAATAATAGTCTAAGGGGTTAATAATAGTCTAAGGGGTTAAACTGAATAATAGTCTAAAGGGTTAATAATAGTCTAAGGGGTTAAACTGAATAATAGTCTAAAGGGTTAATAATAGTCTAAGGGGTTAATAATAGTCTAAGGGGTTAAACTGAATAATAGTCTAAAGGGTTAATAATAGTCTAAGGGGTTAATAATAGTCTAAGGGGTTAAACTGAATAATAGTCTAAAGGGTTAATAATAGTCTAAGAGGTTAATAATAGTCTAAGGGGTTAAACTGAATAATAATCTAAGGGGTTAATAATAGTCTAAGGGGTTAATAATAGTCTAAGGGGTTAAACTGAATAATAATCTAAGGGGTTAATAATAGTCTAAGGGGTTAATAATAGTCTAAGGGGTTAATAATAGTCTAAGGGGTTAATAATAGTCTAAGGGGTTAAACTTAATAATAGTCTAATAGTAGCCAGAATAAAGCGAAAAGGATGTTGCCGGTAGAGAAGGGGTCAATAAAGGGGCTGGCAGACCCCTTCCCATGTGATGCAGACTAAGAATACGGGTGTAATTATTACCCTTGACGTATGGTACAGTGACACGGGTTCTTCTGCCAACTGCATAGTGTGTGTACTGTGTGTGTGCCTATGTGCCTGTGTGTGTGTGTTGTTGTGTGTTTGTGTGTATGTATTGATGTGTGTTTGTGTGTATGTATTGATGTGTGTGTGTGTGTTGTTGTTTGTGTGTGTGTTGTTGTGTGTTTGTGTGTATGTATTGATGTGTGTGTGTTGTTGTTGTTGTTGTTGTTGTTGTTCCCTAAGCTGCCTGGCCGAACAGCCCCGAGTCCCTGAGAAAGGCCATGGCCACGATCGGGCTTTCCCACAGAGCTCTCATTGAGTGTAGATTGTGTTGTTGGCGTAAGTGGTTGTGTGAAATGCAGTCTTCTATGATGTGTTTAATGGTATGGGGTGCTGTGTTACATCCCGGGCAGGCGTCGACAACGGAGTCATCCAGTCTCTTCTGATAGCTCAGGAGAGCTGGATGGTGTCCGCATCTCAGCCTGGCCAGGTGGACTCTGTCCTCGCGAGGAAGGGAGGATTCGGAAGGATGGATTTCGGGAGGTCGTGCATGCAGCTGCGTGTTGTCTGTGAGTGAGTGGATGGATCGGTGAGAGATATGAGTATGGATGTGCTTCTGGAAGTTGGTTCGGGGTGGGCAGGGAGGGAGAGAGGACAATAATTGTGTGTGATACCGTGTGCTGGGTGTTGTTTTGATATTTCTTGGTGTCTGTGGGTGTGTTGCCATGTAGTTTAGTGGGTGGTCTTGGTTCGTGGAGGCTGCTGCCAGGAATTGAGTGCCTCTCATGTCCAGATGGTCTTTGACTTTGAGAATTTTGGTTTCTTGATGTAGGTGATCTGTGGGTGAAGTAGCTGTGCAGCCTGTAATGATCTTCAGGGCTTTGTTTTGAATAGTCTGTAAGGTCTTATGATGTGTTTCAGCTAGGTTAGAAGCCCAGGCTGGGCTTGCGTATTCCATCACTGATCTTATGTATTGTTTATATACTGTGGTGGTAGTTTCTTTGTTGTGTCCAAATTTTGTGTGAGCAAGTGACCTGAGGGCGTTAAGTCTGGGTGTCAGTTTCTTTTTAATGTTTGTGGTGTGCTGTTTGAATGTCATATGAGTATCATATGTTACTCCTAGGATTTTGGGTGTGTGTGTATGTGTTAGGGGTGTGTTGTTTATGGTGAGTTGAGGGATGTATTCGTGTTCTCCTGTCCAACTTGTGAGCAGGGTTGCGGTGGATTTGGCTGGGGCTAGATTAAGTCTGTTTGTAGTGCACCAACCATGTAGTGTGTTGAGATTAGGGTTGAAGGAGATCTGTTGCTCTTTTTGGGTCATGGTGTGTGCATGTGAGTGTTATGTCATCTGCATAGGAGGCTAAGTTTATTTGGGGCGTATTGGGTGTAGTTATATCGTGCATGTACAGATTGAAGAGTGCGGGCGATAGGACGGATCCTTGTGGGACTCCGTTTGGAAAGTTTCTGATTTTAGATGACTGACCGGCAAAAGATACGTGTGCACATCTGCCTGCTAGGAAGTTGGCCAGCCACCTTTTTGTGTTGTTGTGCATGTTTGTGTTGTAGATTTTGTTTGTTAGGTTGTGGCGGGGGATGGCATCGAAGGCTTTACTAATGTCGAGTGTGGCTAATAGTGATCTGTGTGGTGGTCTAGCTGAGTTGATGCCGTCGAAAGCTCTTTGTGTAAGGTCTGTGAGAAGAGTGTTTGTGGAATGCAGTGGCCTAAAGCCATGTTGTGTTGGAGCTAGGGGTAGGTCAGGTGTAATTAGTTGTAATACTAGGCGTTCCATGACTTTGGAGGGGGAGCAAAGAAGTGTGATGGGGCGGTGCGAGGAGGGTAGCGTGGGGTCTTTGTTGGGTTTGGGGAATGTGATGATGATACCATGCTTCCAAATGTCTGGTATTGTGTTGTGTGAATAGCTGTAGTTTGATATGTTAGTGAGTGCTTGTATGCCTTGTGGTCCCAGGTGTCTGAGGTGTATGTTGCTTATGTTGTCTAGGCCACAGGCGGGTGAGTGCTTGAGATTGTTGATGATATGCTTGTCTGGTGATTGGTGAAGGGTGTATAGTCAGGGTCTGTGGGGAATTGTCTCTTACGTCGGATGACACGTCGGTCGTCTTTGTGAGGTTTTAGGTGGCTGACATGTGAAAAGTGATTGATGAGAGTGTTTGCTTGTTGTTTACATGAAGGAGTAGAGTCTGTTGTTGTGATTTGCAGCATGTGATTGTGTTGTGTTGCTGTTGGAAAGTGTGATGCTGTTTAGTGTTTTGTAGAGTTTTTTTGGGGTTTGTTTTGTGATCAAGTGTTTGTAGGAAGTTATTCCAATTTAGTTTTTGTTGTTCTTGTATTTTGTTGTTAGTTTGGGTGTTGAGTGCTTGAATTTGTTGTGTGATGTCTTGTGTGTGGGGTGCTGGGGAGTGTTTCAGTATGTCGCGTTGTCTGATGAGGTTTTGAATTTCTGGTGTGAAGTTGGGGTTGTGTCTTTTCCTGTTACCTCTTGGAATGTGTTTCTTGTCAGCGTTTTGGATCGTTTTATTGAGTATGTGTACAGCATTGTTGATGTTAGTGATGGGTGTACTGTTTAGAGTTGTGAAGTGTTGTTCTGTCTCATTTGTGAATGCTTCCCAGTTAGCTCTTTTATAATTGGTGTATGTGTGTTTGTGGCTAGCTGCGGTGAGTCTGGTTTTGGTGGTGATAATGATCGGGAGGTGGTCAGAGCCTAAGGTTCTGACCACCCTCCAGGATGTTGTGGGGGCGAGTTCTGGGGAGCAAAAGGTGATGTCAGGAGATGATGGGTTATAGAGGGCTTGGTGAGGAATATGGGTATGTTGATGGATGTCGTTAAGGATGATGAGGTTATCGGTTTGGTTTTGTAGTGCCAGCCCTCTGTCTGTGTCGGGGTTGTCGACAAACCAGGCCGACGTCTTGGCGTTGAAGTCACCACCCAGGATGATGTGTGGGGTGTGTGGGGTGTTTGTGATGTGTTGTAAGTGTGGTCTGTATTCATTTGGTACTGTAGGGGATGTTTGGGGAGGGATGTATGTGTTTATGATGGTTATGTTGGAGTTGTTGCCAGTGCGTATTTTAATTGATTGTATTTCTGTTGTGTTATCATTTGGGGGGAGGAGGGATTTGGTTTGTACACTGGTTACTATGTATGATATTTCTTTGTGTACCAGGGTGATGAGTCCACCGCCCCCGCCGACAGCCCGGTCTTGTCTGATGGTGGTGAAATTATGAAATGTGGGTGTTTTTTTGTGTTGTGCGGAGTTTTGTTTCTTGTAAGATGGCAATGTGTATGTTGTGTTGTTTGATGAAGTGTGAGAGTTCGTGTTTCTTTGTGTTGATGCCATCTATGTTCAGTTGAAGAATGTTAATGTTATGTGCACGATGTATGTTGGGTGCTGCTGCACGAGGATGGGGTGGGGGTGGGGGTGAGGGAGGGGCTGGGGGTTGGGATGGGTGAGGTGGGGGTGGGGATTGGGGAGCAGGAGATGGGGGTTGGAATGGATTAGGATGGGGTGTGGTGTGTTGAGTTGAGGATGTGGATGGTATGGGAAGGTTAGGTGGGTTAGGGAGGAGAGGTGGACGGGTTTTAGGGGGGGGAGTGGATGATATGGGAAGGTTAGGTGGGCTGGGGAGGAGAGGTGGACGGGTTTTAGGTGAGGGATTTGACTGGGAGAGGGAGGGGCATGAGGAACAGGTCCAGGTGTTTGTGTAGTGTTTCTTGGAGGCAAGTGTTGTGCAGGTGAAGTGGGTCCAGTTCCCGCATGAATTGCAGAGAACTGAACCCTTAGTATGGCGACTCGAAGTGATGGGTTTTGAGCAAGTTGGACATATGTATGTGTACGTGGGTCCTGGGTTGCTCTCAATGTCTCCGGCTAGAAGAAGTCTTCGAGAAATGACAGCCGGAGAGTCATTTCTCGGTGTAGGAAAAACTGTGTGATGTGTGTGGTGTGAGAGGTGTGGTGTGGTGTGTGTGTGTTGTTGTTGTTTGTGTGTGTGTTGTTGTGTGTTTGTGTGTATGTATTGATGTGTGTGTGTGTGTTGTTGTTTGTTTGTGTGTGTGTTGTTGTTTGTTTGTGTGTGTGTTGTTGTGTGTTTGTGTGTATGTATTGATGTGTGTGTGTGTTGTTGTTTGTGTGTGTGTTGTAGTTTGTGTGTGTGTTGTTGTGTGTTTGTGTGTATGTATTGATGAGTGTGTGTGTGTTGTTGTTTGTTTGTGTGTGTGTTGTTGTGTGTTTGTGTGTATGTATTGATGTGTGTGTGTGTTGTTGTTTGTGTGTGTGTGTGTTGTTGTGTGTTTGTGTGTATGTATTGATGTGTGTGTATGTTGTTGTTTGTGTGTGTGTGTGTTGTGTGTTTGTGTGTATGTATTGAGGTGTGTGTGTGTGTTGTTGTTTGTGTGTGTGTGTTGTTGTTGTTGTTGTTGTTTGTGTGTGTGTGTTGTTGTTGTTTGTGTGTGTGTGTTGTTGTTGTATGTGTGTGTGTGTTGGTGTGTGTTGTTGCTGTGTGTTGTTGCTGTGTGTTTGTGTGTATGTATTGGTGTGTGTTGTTGTGTGTGTGTGTGTTGTTGTGTGTGCGTGTGTTGGCGCGCGCGCACGTGTCTATGGACCCCCCCCCCCCCCAAAAAAAAAAAAAAAAAAAAAAAAATGAACCCTTGAGTGTAATTGCACTTGACGTATGACACAGAGTCACGGGTTGAGGGGCCAACTGCATCACCGGTACTGAAGTGGTTAATAATACGTGATTAACGGAGATATAATGCACCTCTCATTACTAGACGTCCTTCCAAAGCTTCATAACATTTTCTAATAGTAGCCAGAATAAAGTTAAAAGGACGGCACCGGTACTGAAAGGGTAAATAATCCGTGGTGTACTCTCTCTCTCTCTCTCTCTCCACCATCACACCACAATGACGTCACAGTGAGCCTGCCCCCTTTGGCCCTCTCCCAAACCCTGGATATTAGGTTTGTCCCCAACACTGTAATATGAACAAGTAGGGCTGTTTCGTATTCGTCACCTCCTCACCCCCCCCCCCCCCCCCGCCCTTCCCCTCTCTCTCTCTCTCTCTCTCTCTCTCTCTCTCTCTCACACACATAAACACACAAGAACACATAGGCCTATATACAAAGAGTAAAGGTCTGAAGCAAATTTGTATATATACTGTATATATATTTATAATAAAGATACCTCTCTCCCTATCTCCCCCACCCCACCCCTCTCTCTCTCTCTCTCTCCCCCAACTGTCCTAGAATGTTTATAAATATAGCCTTCCCCCTCCATACCCCCTCCTCTGTCACACCCTACATCCCCTGCTTGGCATACTCACCACCCTACCTACGCAATTTCTGCCCTTTAACTCACTTGGGGAGAAAGAGAGAGACAGAGAGAGAGGGAGAGAAAGATAAAGTGAGTGAGTGAGTCTGGCGGAACCCAATCTCTCTCTCTCTCTCTCTCTCTCTCCCAATCTGCTTCTCTCCTCTCTCATCTTCTCTCTCTCTCTCTCCCTCGCTCTCGTCTCTGCGTCGCCTCTTCCCTCTTCTTCTCTCTCATCTCTTCTCTCCTATCATCTCTCCACTCGTCGTCCTCTCTCTCCCTTCCTCTCTCTCATCCTCCCTCTCCATCAGTCTCCTCCTCTCTCTCTCTCTCTCGTCCCGCTCCTCTCCTCTCTCCTCTCACCATTCTCTCTCTCTCATCATCGTCTCTCTCTCTCTCTCTCGCGCTCGTGGGGGCGCTATCTCCTCTCCACCCACTCTACTCCTCTCCACTCTCATCCCTCTATCGCTCTCTCTCTCTCTCCTCCCTCTCATCCTCTCTCGCTGGGTGTTTGTGTGGGTGTGTGTGTTTGAACTGCAGTAAACAGGTACTCTCATCTCTACCATCAGCCCTTCTTCTGGCAACTCCTTAGGTCTGTTGCTAGGTCACCAACATATTATGGCACGTTGCTAGGAAAGGGTATACATAGGATTATATACATATATACATACGCACACATATACATGCATATATATTATATATAATTTTATATATATAATTATATATATATACCGGTATATATATATGTATGTATGTATGTATGTATGTATGTATATATGTATATAGGTGATATATATATAAATTATAATTATATATATATAATATATATATATATATATATATCTATACTGATATATATATATATTATATTCATACACATACAGTATACATAAATAATTAAATATACATACATACATACATACATACATACATATGCAGTCATTCGGACACATATTTATACATGTATAAATACTTATAACATAAATATAGTCCGAGGAGATTCATAAGTACAGTTTGTTACACAAATATTTAGTTGCCTATACATATACGAAGTGGCTACGGGACACCACCAGTGGTGTCTCGCAGCCCAGCCAGTGAGGCTGTCCTACGGGACACCACTGGTTGGTGGTCCCGTAGCCCAGCCCCACTGGGCTGGGCTTGCGTAATGTACACCGACCAGTGGTGTCTCGCAGCCCAGCCACACTGGGTAGGCTACGGGACACCACCACAAGAGTGTGGGTTTCGCGGTACACTTATTTATCGGCTCCGATATAATTGTCAAGGCCTTAAGTTAGACTGTTTGAATCGTAAAAATTCTTGTGATTATTATTTATATAGTCGATATAACAACGTTGGACTTTATTAAATTATAAGCCTACATGTTGGATATCCCATACAAAAAGAGACCTATTCCACACTGACAACCTAGCCCTACGCCCACACACACTCACACATACCTATTTATACATCTAAAACTAGGCTTATATATAGCCGTTATAAATGTGTGTATATTCTTCGTCTTTGCATATATCCGATTGTATAAGAACATAATGGAGTCTAGCAGACAGTCGATTGGCCAAAACAAGCCAGGCCCAACCCATCTCGTTTAGGTACGTTTATCTAATTTTATTTTGAACTGTCGTTCTTGATCCCCACCAATGGCGCTAGGTAGCCCTATTCCACATGTCTATTATCTACATATCTGTTACCATTATGGTATAATGATCAAACAGAAGTAGTCATTCATACTTGCATAACTGCTGTAAAAGAACAGCTTTGACGACGTTCACAAAGCACAAGTGCGTGTCAATGTGTGGATTAGTTTTGACATGTTGTTTGGTGTAAATGAACTATGGTTGTTGTGGAGTGTAATGTAAAGTAATGCAAATACAGTATATGTGCAGTAAATAAATGTTTGTTTACGAATGGTTATATGGATGGTTTCAAAATGCATGTCTACATGAGTATGTA
Organism: Paralithodes platypus; assembly: GCA_032716605.1. Lineage (NCBI taxonomy): Eukaryota > Metazoa > Arthropoda > Malacostraca > Decapoda > Lithodidae > Paralithodes > Paralithodes platypus. Next base: position 28,590,265 of record CM064577.1, on the reverse strand, counting down.
TGTGCGTGGTGTAATGTGGCATGTAACGTTTGGTTGTCATAATTTGGAAGGAACCAAAATTATTTATTATTTGTGAAAGAAATTGCAAAGTACAACATGTAAAGTTGAATCAGCTCAGTAGCAGTAGGCTTTCAAGCAATAACACTGAATAGCTTAAATGAATTACTTGGGTGTGAGCTGGATCTCCTGCCTTGCGTAGGCCAGTTAGGGGTTGGGGGTATGTGGTTGGGGGGCGCAGTATAAGCTTGCATGCAGCGGAGTAGAAAAATGTGCATGTACGAGCATAAAGCCTGTAAACGTTTGTGAGTTGGAAATATGTATTTGTATAATTGATGTAAAAAATTAATAATGAATGTTACAATATGTTTGTGTTGTCCTGTGTGTGTATGTGTTTTGTTTGCTTGTGTGTGATAGAGAGAGAATGAGAGTTCCATTCACAAGTGACTTTTCCTTTGTGAATGTGTGTGTGTGTTTGTGATTTAGGAATGCGAATATGTATTTGTGCGTGTGGGTTTCTGAAAGAAACATTAGAGTGTGGGTTGCGATTTGTGGGAGGGAATAATCAATGTGGTGTGCCGTGGTGTATTCTGAAATTTGGAAATGTGAAGGCGAGTGTGTAGTTTGTGAATGTATGTTCGAATATATGTGCGTTGTTCGAAAGTGGTAATCTAAGAGTGTGGTGTATTGTGTGTGTGTGTGTGTGTGTAGAATATAGTGAATATAAATTAACCGAACTGTGTTCGTCAAAGGGTGAATACCACGCAATGCGAGTTAATTGACATTGCGGGTAGGAATACGAAGATGTGTTCCTGAATGATTTGTGGTGTGGGTGAAAATGTTAATGTGCATGAAGTTATGTGTGTGTTTTGATAATAGTGGGCTATCAACATAGAAGATAATCGGAACATTTCTCAATTGATGATTGCATATCTTGTCCTGGTGATTATATAAATTGTGGCATCCCAAATGTGTATGTTTGGTTTAATTTAGGATAGGTGATTGTAAGTTGGGAATAAAATCCTATATAGCAAAGAGTATAGGGAAACAACATTTATATTGCGAAGCGATAACCAATGTGAGTGCTGGCCGAAGAATGGTTGCCAACAAAAACGCCCGCTGACCAAGGACCTCAAGCTAATCGCAGGTAATACCATGAAAATTAACACCCTACTTGTAAATTGTACGCCTTCTCCTCTCGTTCAGTCTCTCTGCAGCGCAGCTTCTCTCTCTCGAATCTCTCTCTCTCACAGAGCAATCCAGGTCCCCTTCGTCATCTCTCTCTTATACAGCCAACGTGGTCGGTTATGTATTGGTTGACAATACCTTACTTTACAACTAAGAGGAGCTGGGGTTCGAATACAACCAGGGGGAAAGAGACATTGGGGGACAAGTGTACCTTACCCCTTGTTCGCTTTCCTCCAGTTTTACAAAATGGGTGAATTAATAGAGACTTGGTAAGGAAAGGCTACCGAGTGCTATAGATGGGATGGCAAGAACGATAGAGAGATTTAAGATAAGAATTAGATAGAAATACGGACGAAATGGGTTGTTTGGGGAATCTGCCTGATCTGGGTTTAATAATCGGCTCTCTGGCAGTACTTATGAAGGACAGACCTCTGACAGATTTTGGTGAGGAACTCGGGGTCCTACATGGCTTTAGTGAGTTTGTCCATAATTAGGGTTGGGTGTGAATGGGGGATCGTGTGGTGTGTGTTGGCCAATCTGTTTTCCCCCCGTGCAGATTCCCATTTTCCCCCTTATGTGCTATATGTTGCTCTATAGATATATATATATATGATAAGAACTAGTAATATTAATATATAATATATAAATATATAATTATAATATATATATATATATATATATATATATTAATATATATAGAGATAAATATATATTTTTATAGTAATATTCTCAGCAGAATACACGCGAGATAATAAATGTTTAAATACCCCCAGCCGGTAATCGAACTATTCGCGACATACAGAATGAGTGTCCAAAACTTTTAAACCCACTATACGGCGAACGAGAAGCATGATAAAAGTAATCTTAACCTTTAGTCCGGTATATAATGTATATTAAGTAGAAAGGAAATCTACCCTAGATAGAATTTATTTCAATTCATATCACAAGGTCGTACGATCCATATTAACAGGATAACCATACAGGAATATTTACAAGTTTACCATACGCAACTGCGGGTTATTAGATGAGTTTCATTGTAAATCTCGCCCCAGCCAAACACAAGAGTCATTACACATCAAGTAATATCTCCAACAAATAACACGTGATGCTAGAATAAATGGGTATTAAAATCCTCCCAGCCGGGATCGAAAACCTCCTACATTTGCCCGAACGAGTGTCCAAGCTTTAATCCGTGTAAATATCCCTCCTATGGTAGCCTGGAATATGGATCGTAACGACTTGTGTATGATGATTCGACTAATATAGTTGTGGAGTGTAATATTTATTACATCACAGTCATGATAATGTGTATTTCATGTTCATAAGAACATAAGAACATAAGAAAATGGGAGTCTGGGCAGAAAGGGGGGGGGGCCTGCTTGGCCGTAATCAAGGCAGAAAATCCCGTACCCCACAGCAACCCCAGTTCAATGTACAAAGCCCAAGTTATATGCTCAACAACTCTACATAGCCCCTGAGGATCACTTACCAAAACGGTTAGAGATTAATCGCAGGATATATGGGGGGTAGATTTGTCAGAGTGGCTGATTGGCCCAACCCGTGCTGATCCCCCTTCACAACCCAACCCTTTCTCGTCCAACATATCACTTATTCTTTCCAATTTTATCTTAAAGCTTCCCTACCGTTTTAGACCCCAGACTATAAGTACTTGGTAGTCTATTCCAACCCATCTACAACTCTGTTTAACCAAACCAATTATTTGCCTAGATCTTTTTCTTGAAACGAAATTTATCTAATTTTGAAACACCTTGGTACGAGTTCTTTTCGCTATCACTGAGCTTTAGTACATTTTGTCATGTCCACCTTTGTTTAATCCCACTAACCCACGTTGAACACCTCTAATCATATCCCCTCTAACTGACTGCGTCTCTCGGAATAGACGAATGTATAACCTAATTTCTTCAACCCTTTCTTCATACGCCAGATTGTCTAATATTATGGATCATTTTTGTCATTCTAACGCTGTAAAACTCTCTCCTCTCCTCCCAATGAATCGATGTCCATTCTGTATAAGGAACAAAAACAAAATTGGACAGCATAATCCATATGGGGTCTCACTAATGACAAGTAAAGTTTTATAAGATAACATCAGCAGTTTCTGTTACTCACACTCCTAGAGATGAACCCGAGCATCCTGTTTGCCTTATTACGAACGCTTATACACTGTTTTTCTAGGCTTTCAAATCATTGCTAACAAACACACCTATAGAGTCGGTTAGTCTCACAGTCTGAATTTTCTAATTCTAAGATTAGCTAGTTTATATTTAACAAGCATTTTGTATGCAATCTTCCCTATCTTTAAATACCTTGCATTTGTCAATGTTAAACTTCATCTGCCAATTTACTGACGCATGGCATGTAAGGTAAGTACTAGATGCCCTTTGGAGGCACTCTATATCGTGCTAATCCTGAATCAATTGATCTCCCACATTTTAGTAGTCTGGGGTTTTCCCCCCCTCCGCCCCCCCCCCCCTGCGAATTTTACTTATCCTACTAGTTATACCTAAATCTAGGTCATTTATGTATTATAAGAATACAACAGGGGGAACCTAATACCGGAAAAAATCCCTGTGGGACACCACTTTTTGACTGCTACCCCACGTCAAAAAAATGACTTGGTACCATTTATGGCCTGTATCTACATCTGTTTGTCCTACCAATTAGCCATGACCTAATCCATTCCCAACAACGATCCTCCTATAAAAGTCCATGTGCCGGGTCAACCTTTCTCATCAATCTCTCATGAGGGACTCTGTCGAAAGCTTTAACTAGAAATCTAAAAATTAAATAATATCATATTGAAACCTTGTCACTAGTTTCTTTATTTATAAACTCGGCACCTTTCATATACCTCTGATACAAATCTAAGCAATTAGAAAGGCAAGAACGTCCCTGAGTGAATCCATGCTGAGAAATATTTATTACGTTAAATGTTTCTAGGTGGCTTATAATTTTCCTAGCAATAATTGACTCTAGCAACTTTCCTATGATTGATGTGAGAACTAATGGGAGAACGGTAGATTGGATGCTATCGATTTATCACCTTTTGTGAAGATCGGAACGTACATTTTGCAAGCTTCCAAGCTTCTGGAACTAAACCTGTTTCCTAAAAGACTTTGTTAAATAAAATGCTAATGGGGCTACTTAACTCATCTCTGCATTCTTTTTAATACTCTAGCATATACCTTTTTCCGTCGGACCGAGGGCGATTTTTGAGGTTTCAGTCTGTCAATTTCCTTAAGGCACCTCATTTCTACTTATACTAACTGTACTTCACATAATTTTGCCTATAACTATCACTATAATACCATATTGACTTGCTGGAATCTGTGGCCAAATTTTCATTATGTGAAAACGGAAAGAAACTGACTATTTACATGTACTGGCACATTTCTAAAATCATTTTCTCTTTATTTCTTCCCTAAACGAATTTTGTTTTTTGGGGAAATGGTTTTTAGGGGGCCTATTACAATCTCTAACTTTAGACTTTCGATAGTTTTGGTAAAAAGCTTGTAGGGTTATTTGTTTGAGTCACTGGCTAATCCCTTATTTCATAATTTCTTTTTTGCTTTTGCCTGAATTTCCTTCCTTTGGACCTGTCTTGATAGAGTCCTGATAGTATATATGGTAGAATGATTTTCGGGCCTTTCTTTATTTTTCTATATATTCCCTTTCTTTTCTCCTGATAAGATCTATTAGCTTATTAGTCATCCATATTTGGTTGGTTTTTCTGTCGGGCGATCTAAATTTTCTTTTAGGGATATATTTATTTTTGAGCATTGTGGAGTGAAGCAATAAACTTGTTATATGTAGGTGGCAAGTTT
>CM064577.1:28373416-28585135 GCA_032716605.1 Paralithodes platypus | reverse complement strand
CTGGCCACACGAACAAAGCTTTGGCAAGGTAAGACTATGTACTCTACCGTACCTTCGCTGCTTAAGTGAATAAGTGATACACATACATCCATACATACAAGACACATACACACCCATAAGTTACACATCCATACATAAGATACACATACATCCATACATACAAGACACATATACATACACACCCATAAGATACACATACATCCATACATACAAGACACGTACACATACACACCCATAAGTTACACATCCATACATAAGATACACATACATCCATAAATACAAGACACCTACACACCCATAAGTTACACATCCATACATAAGATACACATACATCCATACATACAAGACACATACACACCCATAAGTTACACATCCATACATAAGATACACATACATCCATACATACAAGACACATACACACCCATAAGTTACACATCCATACATAGGATACACATACATCCATACATACAAGACACATACACACCCATAAGTTACACATCCATACATAAGATACCCAGATTGACCCTTATCGGTTATCTGTAGAACGGTCAATCTGGATCGGGAAAGGTCGTAGGGAAAGCTCTTACCATGGTTTAATAAAATGGCCCAAAGTCTGTATACCGGCACCTCGTATCTACTTTCCGAAGTGTTGAGAGGGGATAAGGGGCGTCGGATAGAGAGGAAGCTGTTGGAGTGGCTTTGCTGAGTGTGTTAGTCTGTATATGTCTTCAAGTTGTCCCCCTACTATGTTAATCATTTTGGTATAGATATATGTTAATCATTTTGGTATAGATATATCAGAATATGAAATACTGGTCTGCGGAAAAATCCCATTATGTTTCATACAGTATAAATCCCATTATGTTTCATACAGTATAAATCCCATTATGTTTCATACAGTATAAATCCCATTATGTTTCATACAGTATAAATCCCATTATGTTTCATACAGTATAAATCCCATTATGTTTCATACAGTATAAATCCCATTATGTTTCATACAGTATAAACATCCCAGTAAACAGTAAGTAGACTACGGGTCAGTAATGTTGAATTTATTTTTGACAAACATCATAGGCTATAATTATCTTAATAAATAAAGGTCAATGTTTGTCAGTTACCCGATCAGTTAGGCTACCCGACCTTTGTTACTAAACTCCTCCCACAGTTTTGGTGCCAGGTGGGAGTGTGGGGCACCGTTGGAAAGCCCAGGCTTGGGAGATGGTTTTAGGCGAGTTTAGTGGAAATCAAAGACACTTTTGTTTAATAAAATTTTCGGCAGAACTTATGTACCGGTAGTATACGGGAGCGAAACAAATGGCCGTTTGGGGCAGAAGGAGGCCTCCGATCGAAAAGGTGTATGGAACGAAAGTTGTTCGCAGCCCCCCAAAATGGGAGTACGGATAAGGTCAGATCCTAAATCGGTCATTTAGCGGCCGAAATCGAGGTCGCCGTTTAATGAGGCACAGAGAGGTCGAGGCCGGTGATTATGTTTTTTTTTTTTTTTTTTTTTTTTGTAAAAGACCTACGTCTACGTATTGTGAAAAACCTGTTATCCTCCGGCAAATTGTGGGGTTGAGTGGTAGTACTGTGATGATTGTGGTAGAAGTGATTGATGATGGTGATTACCCGGGCAACGCCGGGTACCCACTTACCTAAAAGCAGTGTAAGACTGCATACCATCGAAAATACGGCGTCCAGGCCATAATAATAAGCCCAAATGGTGGAATAAAGATATTTCAAACTGCCTGCTTGCTAAAAAATTTGCTAATGATAGATTAAAATCCTCACAAAATGACGAAGAACGGCTGAAATTTGTAGAGCTACGACGCAAAGTCAAAAAGTTAATTAAGCAAAGTAAAAAGACCTTAGAGTTACATATTGCGAATCAAAGTAAAACAAACTCGAAAGAATTCTATAGTTATATCAGAAAGAAAACAGTAGTTACTTCAACTGTTGGACCGTTAGTCGATGAAAATGGAGAATACACCAAAGACGAAGTACAAATGAGTAATGCCCTCAATACCTTCTTTGCATCAGTTTTTACAACAGAAGACCTCAGTGATATCCCTACACCATCGCCGATTCAGATTGATAATTCAGATGTTCTAAGCAATATCACCGTTACAGAGAGAGAAGTATTGAATTGTTTAGATAAACTCAAGGTAAATAAAACGCCTGGACCTGATACAATCTCGCCTAGAGTTCTAAAGGAAGCTAAGGATGAGCTCTCCAAACCACTGACATTACTATTCAATAAATCCTTGCAGTCTGGAGCTATGCCCGATCAGTGGAAGCTAGCCAACGTAACACCGATATTCAAAAAAGGCAGCAAATCCCTACCCAGTAACTATCGTCCAATTAGCTTAACCTCGGTTGTATGTAAAATGCTAGAAACGGTCATACGAGACAGACTCGTAAATCACTTAGAGGAAAATAACATACTTAAAGATACTCAACACGGCTTTCGTAAAAAACGTTCCTGTTTAACAAACCTCTTAGACTTCTTCCACGATATCCTCAACCTCTACGATGAGAGTAAAGCTGTAAATATTATATACCTTGATTTTCAAAAGGCCTTTGACAAAGTTCCCCACAAACTTTACTGCTAAAACTAAAAGCGCATGGAATACAAGACGGTGTGTTGGAATGGATAGAAAATTGGCTCAGCGACAGAAAGCAAAGAGTAGTCATAAACGGTAAGGCATCTAAATGGACCAATGTAAGTAGCGGGGTACCCCAGGGATCGGTACTAGGACCAATTCTCTTTCTAATTTACATCAACGACATAGATGAGGGTCTCACCTGTACAATCTCAAAATTTGCTGACGATACAAAAATTGCAAATAGCGTACTCTCAAAAGAACAAGTTGACGATATGCAACACAATCTAGATAAATTGTCATGTTGGGCCCAAATTTGACAAATGAGTTTCAATGCGGATAAATGTAAAGTACTACATGTCGGATACCTAAATGAGAAAGCAAACTATTCGATGAATGGCACTCAGCTTAAGAATGTAAACAGAGAAACCGATCTGAGAGTAACAATATCGAGTAACCTAAAACCGAGTCAACAATGTTCAGAAGTTGTTAAGAAGGCAAACAAAATAATTGGCTTTATAGGCAGGTCATTTGAGCATAAATCCAAAGAAGTTATCCTAACCCTTTACAATTCCTTAGTCCGCCCTCTTCTGGAATACTGCGTTCAATCCTGGTGCCCTTATTACCAAAAAGATATAAACAAGCTAGAACGAGTTCAGCGTAGTTACCAAAATTATACCTAGCCTAAAGAACAAACCATACGAAGAGCGTCTTAGAGAATTAAATCCATTTCCTTTAACCCAGCGCAGATTAAGAGGTGACTTAATTCAAGTGTTCAAAATCATCAAAGGCATCGACAATATGAACTGTAGTAAGTACTACTTCACTATCGACCAATCTAATTACACGCGGGGAAACGGTTGCAAAATTATTGGTAAATCTTTTAACTCACACGAATCTAAGAATTTCTTCTTCAATCGAGTTGTCAACTTGTGGAATGGGCTTCCCCGAAACGTTATAGACTGCATCACCGTTGATTCATTTAAACTCCGCCTAGACAAATATCTCGCATCAAACCCGCGACTGACTGCGTTTGTAAATTAATAACTTTATTTTATCCCCCCCTCAGTTACTAACCCATCTGTCCCCTACTAACTTCCTAATCCTGCCACGGACATTAGTTCCAGGGCAGTAATTCACTTTCCAATGTTCCCTTACCCACTCTAAACCACTGTTTGGACACTTGATCCTCAGTGTTTTGGAGGACAAGCAACCTAGAAGGGTCACTAGATCTGTTGTTGCTTTATTTCCTTTGTACTCCTTTGTACTCACTCTCTCTATATTCGGTAATACTGTTCGTAACACCGATAACTCCCAAATGAAATAAATTAACACATGTGATCCTCATTACGAGTAGGCCTATATTGTCTACGCTATAAACAAACATTCCTTTAAACTCAGCTTGTTTTTGGCACTACAATATCTCTCTTGCTCTCTCTGTCTGTGTAATGCTTTATAATACCCCAAATCCTTCATATATTGGCTTTAAAGTTTCAAATATTCAAATGAAGGAATACCAGTATATACTTGTTACGCCTACCGACTGTATAGCTTCCCAGCCCACTGAGAGCACTGGGTCCGGCCCATCACAGTGTTGGGGCCACAGTAAATCAATAGAGTGGTGGAGGAGGGGGAGGCAGAGAGTAATCACCGCTACAGCCCAGGGTTACTAAATAAATTTCGCTAGATACAAAATAAATGTCAAAAATGTCTAGAGAAATGCTACAATCTCTACAATATCGGTCAAAAATGGCTTAGATCTCAAGAATATCGCTAGATGTACGAATTTGCCTCTAGATCAAAGTAATTACCTCTAGATCTAAACAGGAAAGTAGCTAAATTGACAACACTGCTACAGAATCAAGTTCACTGACTTAGCATACACTCCCTTAGAGGTAGCACATAACCGCTAATCGATTACACGACCTACCACAACTTTCCTACATAACATAAATAGGCTACTGATGTTAGTCATTTGGGCTGATAGAGGTTCGCAATAATTCTCGTATAAGCATTCAGCTATCGTACCGTACCTACTCTTCCTTCAGCTTAACCCCTTCAACACAATGACGCAGTTTTACCCTTTATTCTTGCTAAAATGAGACTTATCATATGTAGCTTAAGAACAGGGTGTCAATTCTATCGCTATTCTATCGCTACTATAATAATCAGTGTTCCTCAGAGCTATCCCAGTGCATACCACCTCCTTTACTTAGGGCACGTGGTACCCGTCTTGCAACTCAATCCCACCCCTACTCTGTGCAACTCTCCAACCCAAGAGTGAAACGTTACTCTCAAACTTTCTTCTACTCAACAGCTGAGCTCTGGAACTCTCTCCCAGAATCAGTCTTTCCCTCTTCCTATGACTTAAATTGCTTCAAACTCCGTGTGTCCAGGCATTTTGGCTCGAACGTCCCTTGATTTTGGCCCTGTCACTCTTTCAACTATGGGGGAGGCACTCGCTATAGGCAGTTATGCCTTTTGCCTCCCTCAATCACATAGAAAAAAAAAAAAAACAAAAACAAAAACTGAGCAATTTTGTTTGAAGACTTTAATAATTATGAGAAGGAATACAAGAACATTTAACATGGAATAGTATTGTTTTAGTCATGTTATCACTTCCAAAGACACAATATGAACTAAACTCATGTTAGCCTTACATAATATTATACAGTAATAAACAACAAATAATGGACTCGGCTTTCGTTTGACACTCTGGTTAAGGGGAGGTATTTAGTTTGTTCCCTACTTTTTCATCAAGCTTAAAATTACACTCCCTCGACCCCCTTTCAAGATAAATGTGTACATTTTTCGGTAGAAAAATTTCCCGGCCGGAGGCCGGTTGCTCTTAAATTACAGGCTCGCTATCGCTCGCCAGGAAAAAATACACCTTAACGGCACGAAAGTTCTTAAAATTGACAGAAATGGGGCAAAATGTCTTAACATATCCAAACTACTAGGGCGAAGGTCTTAAAATCTCAAAAGCAATGGGGCTAAACATAAGGGAGAAAGAGGTTCAGAAAAAAATCCTCCAGGTGGAAATCTCTCCTTAACCCGGCAAGCGCGATAGGCCTCACGGAAGGCTTCCTATAGGGAACGCGATAGGCCTCACGGAAGCATGACCATAAAAAAAGCATTCCAAAAAAAAAAGGGCCTATCAAAACAAAGGATTTTGTCTCTAGGTGAGATAATTCCCCTCTAGTACTCATCCATGTGTTTCTCACCCCTCCCCTCCTTCCCCACCTTATTCCCCCCTCCCCCCCTCCTCAATTATCACCTATTTTTCCTCTTATTATCATCATTTATCGGTTATTTTTCTCTCCCGCGATAATGTAGCACAAGTGGGTTGCATAAAAGATCGTTATGCAACACCCAGACACCGGCACACACCGCCCCGCTCGTCTCAGTTGACTCCCAGACAGCGAGAGGGGAGGGCTGCCTGTGGCTCTCTCTCGCCTGAGATTATGACCGGGTGGCCAATATCTTCGTTTTTCACCACCCAAATGCTTTTCCCACTTATTTTAGAACTCTTGAAGGTTCATATATACATCATATATGTAAAATAAAAGCATACCGAAAACAAATAATGCTTTATATTGTAAATATAACGAATTCTGTCAGAATCCAGGGCTAGAAATGCACAAATAACTACCCTAGCACCTAGGTCTATATCGCGCTTGTCAGGTTAAAGAAGGGCCTATATTATTCTGCTCGTATTTAACCCTTTCAGTCCTAGAGGTAGATTATAAGCTAAAGAAAAACCTTTAATGGTAACCAGAATATGAGGAAATTGCGTAATGGTGGTGAAGGGGTTAAGTTTCCGTCTTTAACATCCTCATACTGATGAAAAATATTTCCTAAAGGTTATGTTGAAGGATCATTCTTGGCCATCGTAAATTGATAACACTTCTCTCTTTATTTAGGACACGCAATACATATCTTAATCTCCATTATACTCTCTCTCTCTCTCTCTCTCTGTGTTGAGTGTGTGTGTGTGTGTGTGTGTGTGTGTGTGTGTGTGTGTGTGTGTGTGTGAGAACCCAAGAAAGTAATTAGGGTTCGCTGACTTCACATGCACAGCCTTACGTACGGCACGCGACACAATGTCTAACCTAGTCTCCCCACACACATTTCAATTCATTCTAAAGGTAAAGGGACTTGATGCATTTTATATTCTCGTCACGCACACATACACTCTTATATAATACGAGATATATATATATATATACCGGTATATACTGTATATATGTATATATATGTACCGGTATATATATATACCGGTATATATATATACCGGTATATATATATACCGGTATATATATACCGGTATATATATATACCGGTATATATATACCGGTATATATATATACCGGTATATATATATACCGGTATATATATATATATATATATATATATATATATATATATATATATATATATAATTATGCTCACAACATAACCCTTTCAGCACGATGACTTAACTTCCATCATATTCTAGTTACCACTAGACGATGTTCTTTAGCTTATAATTATCTATCTTTAGGACTCAAAGGGGCAAACACGATATAAAAAAAAAAAAAATATCTGAATAACATATGTCCTGCTTAAATGGCATGGAATCGTTTAGTTTTAGCCAGAATCAAAAGTAAAAGGGGCGTCATGGTGCTGTCATGATCACGAATATATCCTCAAATGTACAATCGGCCTAATAAGTGATGTCTCGGCACCAAGCATATTTAGATCAATAATTGGCATCAGCATTGTCTAAAACTTGATTTATTCGTTTCGAGTGAGTTCTACAAGCATGTTCCTATGCTTACCTACCCTATTCAACATCTGAGACATTAATACAGCACAGAGCGAGCCAAACGTAATGACAGCTGGGACATGACTTATTAGCGCGACTGTACCTTACCAGTCGTAAAGCTTAATTACAACATACACTCCCGAATTACGGTTATTATCCTTGCCTGATCTCACAGCTAAATCATAACCAGTGTCAGTAAATTCTTAAGGGGGGGGGATGGGTCGTTTTTCTAGTCCCCCTTCTTCCTCATGTTTAGCCCCATTATTTTTCAGATATTAAGATGTTTGCCCCATTAGTTTGTCCATTTTAAGACCTTTCGCCCCATTTATTAATCAATATTAGGACATTTCGTGCTATTTAGGTGTCGATTCTTTTCCTGGCAACCGTTAGTGAGTGTAATTTTTGAAGAACCATTTGCCTACCGAAAAATGTAAAAATTAATCTAGAAGGGGGATCTAATGAATGTTTGGTTTTAAAGTGTTATGGAGGTCTAGGGAGGAAACTAAATAATATAATAAATGAAAAAAAAAATCGGCCACAAAAATCCCCCCCCCCCCCCCTTAACAGTGCGGTACTTAGCATTGTGTCAAACGAAAGCCAAGTTCATTATTGTATATGCAAGGATAAAATTATGGTTTGTAGTTCAAATTATGTCTTCAGAAGAGATAAAACGGCCAAAACGATACTATTTTCTGATAATGTTCTTGTATTCCTTAATTTCCTGTTGATATTAATCCAAGTCTTCAAACAAAATTGCTCCGGTTTGACACCCTGGGACTACTTAGCGTTATTAACCCCTTATGTAACGGTGACGTCTTTTAAATATTAGTCTAGCAATATTTAGACGCCTTTGTACAGTTTAAGAAGAATCTGCGGTAGTTAAAAGGGTTAAGTGAGATAGTTTGAAGCCATTTAGTTGCTGGAGGCCCTTTTTAAACTGAAAAAAAAAATTAATAGTCGTTATAATATAATAGAAAGATGTCACCGGTAATGAAGGGGTTAACCGTAGCGCAAGTAACCGATAACCCCCCCCCCCCCCCTTCATCAAGTCGGCTTCATATTCGTGTTCACCTTTCACACGGAACTAGCTAATCTGGATTAGAGTACAGTGGGTCATTCACCTCCCTTAGCTTAGGTTAGGTAAGGTTAGGAACATGGAATAATTTGGGCAAATTAACCCAAAGAAGATACGATGACTCATTTCTATTTTGTTTTCTGTGTTAATAAATATCAACATATTTTGCTACAAAATATTAGCAGTAGCTGAGTAGGCTAATCAAAATGATACATGGCAATTTACCATATTTTAGGTTAGGTGAGATATCGTGAAGAGTCATAAGAGTGTTAACCCCAACTGTACCGGCGACGTCTTTTTCATTATATTTTGACCACTATTAGATGATTTTATTCAGTTTAGATTTTAGAAAGATCTCTAGCAATGATAAGGCTTCGAACTATCTCATATCAACCCTTAAAAGTACCACAGATCCTTTCTAAGCTGCATAAAATAATCTAAATATAGCTAGAATGATATATAACATTCGTCGCCGGTACAGTAGGGGTTAAATGTTTGAAAGAACTAAGAGCGGCCAGATGACGTAGCAGAATCATCTCATGCGTTTACACTTCGTACGCCCGGCAGCGCCCAATGTTTACATTCAGACTTAGTCCAGACCGAGATGAGATATTGCCCCCTCGACCCAGACGCGCACACCGGCCGATTTTTTTTTTGTTTTTTTTTCCCCCGACCGGCAACTTCGGCCGATAATATTATGGCATCATTTAGCTGTATTCCATTGATATCGGTATCTAAACTAAAGGATGATCAATGTATTAGGCTTTATATAGTTTACTATACGAAAGCTCATTGCTAAAATAGTCTTCAGTTAGCCAGAATAAGAGTTATCTAGGAAGTTTTAAAAACCCTCTTGACTCTGAAACGCCTTTAAGGTGGTAGTGCTTGTTTTTTAGTCTATGTATTGATTAATCTATTTATTTTTTAGTTTCCTCGCCAGACCTCCATCAAGCTTACAAAAAAACACCCCGTTTCAAGATAAATTTGTACAGTTTTCGGTAGAAAAATTTCCCGGTCGAAGGCCGTTTCCTTCTACAACTAAGCTACAAGTTTGCTATCGCTCGCCAGGAAAAATCGACACCTAAAGGACACGAAAGGTCTTACTATTGACAAAGAATTTAAGCGGGTCTCAAAATCGCCAAACTATTAGACGATTTTATGCAGCTAAGGCATGAAGTCTACCATTTAAAAGGCTACAGATTATCTCAATTAATCATTTTAGCTACAATATATCCTTCCTAAGCTTCATGACATCGTCTAAATGAAGCTAGAATATAATTGAAAAAACTTCGCCGGTACAGGAGTTAAACATGATTATGTGCAATAATAATGTAGATTTCTGATGGATGAAAAGTATGTTGATATGGAGTTTATATGTTTATAAAATGTACTACCACTATATATTAGCTGATAATTCTGCTAAATATCGATGTCTACAGCTCCACCTTCCTTCTAGCCTGAAACTCGCAAAAGGTCAATCATGCAAAGTGTAAAACCGGAGCAATATTGTTTGACGACTTGAATGAATATGAGAAGGAATACAAGAAAATGTTAATGGAATAGCATTGTTTTTGGACATTTCATAACTTCCTAAAACATAATTTGAACTATAAGCCATAATGTTGTCTTTACATAGGCCTATACAATAATTAAGACTACAAATAATGGACTAGGCTTTGGTTTGTCACCCTAGTTAGCCTCCCAATTGACCACTTGCGAGTTTCGTTCTATAAGGAAGTTGGAGCTGTAGACAACTATATCTAACAGAATTTACAGCTAAAATACGGTTGTAGTACATCTATAAATACATAAAACCCAATTCAACATACCATTTATCCATCAGAAACCGACAGTATTATTACATTTGAGTTTAATATCAATGTTCACGGCTCCAACTTCCTTATAACCTGAAACTCGCGAGTGGTCAATTTGGGAGGCTGGTCCTGCTATGCATTAATCTATTTTAGGAGTATAGTTGGTTGTTGGAAGGAACATAATAAATGAGCTTAATCCGGGTGACGGTTGTGCAAGTTCCATATTAAAATGTTATCCTATTAAGGGGAGATGGGTCGTTTGCCTGGTCGCCCTTCTTCCTCATGTTTAGCTACATTAGTTTACAGATTTTATGACGATTTAAAGACCTTTCGCCCCACTTCTTTGTCAATATCAAGACTTTTTTGTGTCATATACTGTAGGTGTCGATAATATATATTATATATATATATATATATATAGTATACATACATATATATATATATATATATATATATATATATATATATATATATATATATATATATATATATATATATATATATATATATATATATAATCAAGAGAGAGAGAGAGAGAATCCATACAGGGAAAACTTCATAAATATCGGTATTCTAAATGTCAACCTCCACAAGAGCAGCGAACCCAGCCTAATGCCTTAAAGTTGTAGAGCGGGTTTGAGTCCTAGTGTTGCCAATATAGCTACTTTCCCGCTAGAGTTAGAGGTATTTACTTCGATCTTGAGGCATTTTTTTATATCTAGCGGCACGATTTCTAGCAATATGCTGGAGATAAATCCATATTAAAGCGATACTCCAAGGATTCTAGCGATTTTAGGCTATATTTACTATCTAGCGGACTTTATTTGGTAACCCTTGTTTTGACTACAGGTGGAGACAGAGCGGGCGCTGACGACTGTTACGTAAAGAGGTAGGCTATCCCACACAACATTCCGGCAATACTTCTTAGCAACTCGGGTCTAGTAGCATGTGATGCAATTGTGTGTACGAATTCAGTTTCCTACGATAGGTGCCGTTGTACAGGCTTGTCCCTCAATACCTTCACCTGACCTGACCGGTAGGCTAGGTTCAGTCCAGTTACCGCTAGTTTGACCTGATTCTCCCGTTATCGTTGCCAAAAAGCACAAAAATATTACCAGAAATAGAGAACCGTGCCGAGTAAAAATTGCCGAAAAGGCGTCAGTGTGACTGTCTCAATGATACACGTGACAGTTCACACGAGTCCCACCTCGAGCGTTCACATCCTAATCAGCTAAGACGACAGTGTGGAGTAGCAGCAATGCCTAGCCACTATGGGTCCTTTTTCTGGTCTTCCTTCTCCCTCATGCTTTGTCCCTTTAGTTTTCACATTCTAAGACGTCCAGCCCATTAGTTTGGTAATTTTAAGACCTTTCGCACCGTTTCTTTGTCAATACTAAGACTTCGTGTCACTTAGGTGTCGATATTTTTCTAGCGAGCAATAGCGAGCCTGTAATTTAAGAGGAACCGGCCTTAGGTCGGAACATATTTCTACCGAAAAATTTACAAATATATCTTGAAGAGGGTTCCTTTTTTTCAAGTTTGATGAACGTATAGGGAGGAAACTAGCAAGATAAAAAATAAATAAAAAAACAAAAATCGACCAAAAAGTGAAACATTCCCCCTTAAAGATGAACACGAGTCGAGAATATGAATAAGCTAATGATTCTAGTTTCGCGATTAGATTAGGCATACGAATAACTTTCACGCACAATAAAAACAACACAAAACATTGAAATGGAATGTCAATTTAGCATATACAAATTACGGTATATAAAAAAATATATAGAACAGCACATTAAACTTCATTAAATTACTTAGTTACTATACACACCAATAATGACAAAATGATGCATTGTGTACGGTATAAGTTAGTTCCAAAGGTTTATATGTTGGGGGTAATGGTAATCTCACAAAATGTTTTATATGGTAAGAACAAATTAATTACACTACCGGTACGGTATATACATTATTCAATGTTGCATAATTTAATAATACCGGCATTAATTATGTATGAGGCCTACAGTCACCGGTATAAATATGTATGTGACAATAGACTATCATCGTGGGTCAAGTTTGGTCGGTCAGTAGCCAGCCCTTACTCCCACAAGGGGTAGGGAGGATCAGCAAGAGACACTAGCAAGGAAACCGAGGTGACGGGAGAAGAACACATAACAGTTCGCCCACAAAAAGCAAGCACACAAGCATTCAGAAGCACCAATCACTCACCAGCCCCCGAAATCAATGGTTTAACCTCAAGTGTGGAATAAGTATAATTTGGCGACGAATGTGAGTAGAACACGTGGTCAGTACATTAGCTCTGACTACATCTCAATGGCTCTGGCGGTCTGACTCCGGCAAAATTCCGCGGTTGCTATGGTAACGGGTAAGGTATAGTACGGTAGCTCTGACTCACGGTAAGCAAGATTATGGGGTTTATATACAGTATAAGAACAGGTTAGGTAGAGTTTTGGAGGCACTATGTTAGTCCATATGGCTTTATTATTTTTGTATCGGTATGTCTTGCATTTGGAAACCCATTAACGCCATCAAACTGTACATTAGGACCATACGGCTGGGAGAGTGTAGATAGCAGAGAAGGGGTGTTGGAATGGAATGGCTTTGGTATGTGTGTTAATAGTCTGTAGCCTATACGTCGTCGAGGACATGTCCCCCTATATGTATGTATGTATGTATGTACTCTGGCACATAGGCTACACTTTATTATAGTTTGCAAAAAATTTGTTATATGTTACGCAGGAAAGTACTTTTCTAGTAACTCGACTCATGGTAGGCAAGATTCGGAAGGATCTAAGGTATCAGGAAAGGTTAATGAGAGCTTTTGGAAGATCTCGAAAAGCATCTGTAATTGTACTATACTATGTTGGGCTGTAAAATATATATAATAGTTCCGACTCATGACAGTAGTGACACATACGCTAAGAATTGTTGAGTTAGCTTTAAAAGGTCAGATTAACCCTAGCCTATGAGAGCTTTTAGATGACATCGATTAGCCCAAATTAATATATTATCAGTAATTGACCACTTGCGAGTTTCAGGCTATAAGTTGGAGTTGGACTGTAGACATCGATATTTAGCAGTATTACCAGCTAAAATACGGTTGTAGTTAATATAGGCTATATATACATAAAATCAAATTCAACATACTCTTTAGTCATCAGCAACCTACATTATTATTGCATTTCTGTTTACTAATGATCAACTACAACTCCAACTTCCTTATGGCCTGAAACTCGCAAGCGGTCAATTGTGATATGTGAGGAAGTAGGAGAGTTGGGGGTAGGTCGTGTAATCGATTAGCGGCAGGCAGAGGCACACACGGGCTCAGAAATACGGAAGGTCACTCCCACTATCTTACAGCACCATCTCAACCACGAGTCTTGACCACACAACTTCCAACAGCTTAACCACCACACCACATAATCCGGTAATCCACACCACATAGCCTAATCCAGTAATCCACACTTCATTCACCATCCTCACCACACCACATAGCCTAAGCCAGTAATCCACTTAACATTCACCATCCTCACCACACATTGCCTAATCCAGTAATCCACACCACACATCCCACCCAAACCATACAATCCAGTTATCCACACCACATTCACCATCCTCACCACACCCCATAGCCTAATCCGGTAATCCACACATTTACCATCCGCATCACACCACATACTACACAATACACATAGCCTAATCCAGTCATTCACACCCCATTCACCAGCCTCGCCACATTGTCACCACACCCCATAACCTATTCCAGTAATCCATACCAGCCACCACATAATCTCACTACATTCATCAGCCTCACCACATCTTGATCATCCCACACCACATCCACCACTCGCATCATACAAACGCTCACTAAAACCACAATAATAAGAAAATAACATAAAGGATCATAAATAAATTGTTGTAATGACAGAAGGCCTACTATGGGTTTCAGAGACCGTGTTACATCGTTTTTCGGGAATAACTTTTTAACAAACAGTTGGATCAGTATGATATTTTGACACATTTTTTTTCATACCATGCCCTAATTTTCGTCAATATAGTGCATTACCAAAAGTGTAAAATTAAGCCACTTGTCCCTGTGTCAGGAGGTTAAAGTCACACATTAATGACACAGAAACAAACAAGACTGCCATGGCTTGCCTGTGAGAACCACCAAACCATTATTGCTCCTCCATCAAACACGGTACTGTAGTTATCACCCACCACCCAACCCTACTATCACCTTTAAATTCAAATTATCTGTCAATATCAAAACATAAATATACAAAAAAAACATACTTTTGTATATTTATACTTGATATTGACAGATAACTAGAATTTAAAGGCGATAATAGGGTTGGGTGGTGGCTGATAACTACCGTGTTTGTTGGAGGAGCAATAATAGTTTGGTGGTTCTCACAGGTAAGCCACGGTAGCTTGTCCGTTTGTGTCATTAATGTGTGACTTTACCCTCATGACACAGGGACAAGTGGCTTAATTCTACACTTTTGGTAATGCACTATATTGACGAAAATTAGGGCACGGTGTGAAAAAAGCTGTCAAAATATCATACTGATCCAACTGTCTGTTAAGAAGTTATTCCCAAAAAACGATGTAACACGGCCTCTGAAACCCATAGTAGTATGGGCGATTGTCTTAGCTTTGGAGAAGGGGTCCGTTCTCCCCCTCAAAGTTATTTCCAACGAGGGAGGCGCAGAGTAGGCTAAGCACCCCCTTGCCAATCCCTTCAGTACGATCACGCCGCCTTCCTTTCATAATGGCAAACATCAGATTTTATTCAGATTAAAGATGCCTAGACTACAAATCAAAGTGGTGAAAAACTATCTCAAACAAACTTCAATTTCCCATTCCTTCAACAACTGAATAAACTCGTTTAGGCTTAATTATATTGATGCTCTGCCGGTACTCTGGATGAAATGTAAACAAAAGGGCCACATGGGCGTCACCGTATCCGTACACCGTCTTCCCAAACATGTGGGTTCTGGGGGAAGGTTGTTGTTTATGCAACCATGCTAGCCTAAATTTAACAAAAATTAAAGAATGGAGTGTTACATTTGATTCGTGTATTTCTACTAATCCGCTCAACAAAGCCTGGAAGTGACTGGACGACTCGGCCCATGGGACAACGCGGCTCGGACAGCTCGGCCCACTTTTGGACAACTCGGCCACGAGTCAGACGGCGAGACAACTCGGCCCATTATTTGAGACAGCTCGGCCCCATGTTTTGCTATGGGGCAATTTGACGAGACCAGTCAGGATTAGGATGGGGAGAGCTAAGTGGAGGGTTATGGGTGAGGCCATGTATGCAGCACCAAATCCTGTCCTCTGCGTATGCGCGGCCTTTTCCCTAATACTTTTATTATGTTATTTAGGTTCAACTGTTAGGTTAATTTAAGTTAGGTTAAGATAATGTAATAGTATAGCCTAAAGGAAAAAAAATCGTGCCAAGGGGCCTAAGATTCTCACGCATGCACAGAGGAGAGGATTTGCAGGATTTGGTGCTGTATACATGGCCTCCCGTTTATGGCGTGTGTGTAATGTTCGGTTATTGTATAATTATGTCATAGGCTAGTTCTCTCGATTCATGTGTAGGTTAAGTTAGGTTAATTAAGAGTAGTCTCTTAATTAACACGGGGCCGAGCTGTCTCGTTTTTACTGGGCCGAGCTGTCTCGCCGTGGGCCGAGCTGTCCCGTGGGCCGAGTAGTCTAGCATTCAGCCTGGATAGAACGAACACCAAAGGGCGTCACCGAACTAAAGCAAAACAATCTCAAGACTAGGGCTGTAGAATCATAAATAGGCCTAGGCCTAACACACCATTAATGAACACTCACATATGCAGACGGCGGCGAGGAGTCTGGCCGAATCATCCGGTGGCGAGCACGTCGGGAAGAACGGCTTCATAATATACACGCTGAAGGTGAGCGCCACGATGGTTTGTGAGCAGGGCCGCACTATGATGCACTCTACCCACAGCCGCATGAACGCCAGGAAGGGGCCGAAGGAGACCATGATATAGGCATAATCAGCACCCGTTTTCTGGATCATGCACCCTAGTTCGGCGTAGCAGTAGGCCCCGACCATGGAGAATAACCCGCTGGTGATCCATACGACAAGGGACATCCCCACGCTACCGGTGTTCATCAGTACCCCCGTGGGTGAGATGAAAATGCCGGATCCGATGATAGAACCGACGATGACCGTGATCCCGTTAAAGAGGGTCATCTTCGGCTTGAGGCCCACCGTCTCTTCATCTTTCTTGATCTCCTCCGACTCCTTCGTCGCCACCTTCTCGTACTGCTTGTCTTCAGTCATGATGGCCGCCGCGCACTTGGATACAATACCGACAACGCAAGGGTTCTACGCAGACTGAGAGACTCGGGTGCCGGCCGGGGCTAGTCAAGGCACCTAGTTTGTGGGGTTGCCAGAAACCTCCCACACGCACGCGCTGCTTTATTTTTCTTACAACTCACGGTACTCACGCTCGCTTACTGGAATTCACTGCTACAACTACAGCTTGCATGTCTTTTTTTAATGGTTATATGCAAACAATAATATTTACTAAGCCTTTAAACTGGAATGATTAGTAATATAGATAGCAAGTTAACCAGTAATAATTATATCGTGCGTAAATTTTGACACTATTGCCCTTACGTTATCATGGCTTTAATTCTTCCAAAATAAGTTTATTCCGCTAATATTACCAATGCTGCCACGCACAAGTAAAACTGGATTTGTTTATTAAAAAGATAAGCAGCATACCTCTCACCCACACCCCTCGTCACAAATCAATAGTTACAGCTGCAACGGGGGATCAATACTTAATTTGGTTCCAGGAACAATATTAGTCACGAAACTGTCTACTCTCCTGTAGCAAGTTATCTTTGAGAGTATATCAACTTAACATACACAAATAATACACATGGAGTTTATTATGTAATGTCCATATCATTCACATTCCTGGTATCAAATTTGAACCGGCACCAAGGCAGTACAAATAGATACACAAATTCTTCGCTTGTTTTCTATTTAATTATCAAAATTAATTAGCTAATAAAAACCGCGTGGCATTCACCTGGGTGCATGAGGGTGACTGACGCAATACCCGAGTTTCGGGAGTCAGGAAGTGCCATATCTCTAGCCCATAGCAGTGCCAGTGGTTGCCAGCGGTGTAGATTACCCCCTACAATCTTTAGAGCCAAATATATCCAGCATATCCATTCATACATCCTCAGTGCCTTGGATAACTCGTAAGGATATCCACACAGTTCGCTGGCATTTAGATATCGCGGTGCGCGGCTGGAGTTGCGCAGGAAATACGATCGGGATATAACCGGTTTCCAGTGCCACCGCCTGCACAGTCGCTCAGAAAAATATTGTGGATTTACCACATATTTCGTTATGCAGATAAACCGTTGTTGACGAATGTATGGCGGTATTTTGTTAATAAATAATAACTACTGTATATACAAACGGACTAATTATATTTATCATTTAGTAAATACAAGTCTCGGCGAACTAGATGTGTGTGAATTATATATATATATATATATATATATATATATATATATATATATTTTATTTTTTTAGGTGTGTTGTGTTGTCCCTGTTCAGGCTCTGTCTCGAGTCGGCTACCCTCAGCTATGGGGTCTGTGCCTGAGTAGGCCTATATATAGCCTACAGTATACATACATACAAATACAATATTACATACATTAATAGGATGTGCGGGTTATATTTGGATAATCAGTGTATTAAAAGCATAGATAGATCAACGAATATTTAACGTAACTTCCGTGTGTGATTACCGCATATCCTGTTCCTCCTTCCAGTCTAATTCAATTGTGATACCCGCATAGGACAGCTTTGGGTAGAATGCTGTCACTATGCAGAAAATGGAAGAAAGCGTCAAACCGAAGTCACACAGGTAGTTTAAATGGCAATTTGTATCGATATATAGTAACCGATAAAAGTTACATTGCTCCCTGGACCACTATCGAGCTTTAAAAAAAAAAAAAAAAAAAATCTGTAGAAAAATATCCGGCCGAAGGCCAATTCCTGCTGAATTACAGGTTCTCTATCGCTCGCCAGCAAAACATCGGCACCCAAATGGCACGAATGGTCTTAGTATTGGCTAAGAAGTGGGGCGAAATGTCTTAAAATCCTCAAACTAATGGGGCGAACAAGTATAAATCTCAAAACTATTTAGGCTAAACATGAGGGAGAAGGGGGCCAGAAAACTAGTAAAAATAAATAAATAAATAAATAATCCCCTAAATTTAGCTCTTGAGTTATCGAATTACAAAATGGTTGCTGTTATTGTCGGAGAGAGAGAGGTGAGTGTGTGTGAAAGGGGGGGGGGGGTGTAGGAGAGGATTGAAAACAAATAAGAGCATGACAAATTAAAAAGTATTAGCCACATACCATGTTTAATGCAGAAATGGAAAACACAATTAGGGTTTGATGTCAAAATCAGTAGCCTAGTTTTGAAAATAATAAAAGAGTATGCCTATTAGTTTTGACACCAGTGGCGCACCACGACTATGAGGCTGGGGCCTCTGGATAAATAAAGTAACTAAAGTAAGTAGGCTAAACATAGGCCTAATTATAAATGACTAGCCTCAACTGTGGTCCTTTGCATGCGGAAGTGACTTGAATACTAGATCCGAGTACGCTGGGACATGAGTTCCACATAATTGGGAATGGTGACAGGTCGCTCTCTCACCGTTACAGCTTCCACGTACTCGTCAAGGGCCTCGTCTCTTGCAATGACTGCTTCGACGGCATCCAGTAGTCTTCTATCGTCAAGCTCTGCGACACAGACAATTCCTGCAGCCAGGGGGAGGTCTGCCATATCCTCTTGTTTGTTGTAGGCGACTTCAAGGATAGGCTGGATAGCGTCCGTGTAGATCCTTTGGAGTCTGGACCTTGTTGGTAGCCTAAGCTTAGATTTGGCGCCTTTTGTCAATTTTCTTGGACGGATGGTTCTTAGCTATCATATTTAAAGTTATTATATTGCTAATACTATAGATTGCGTATCGTGTTTCCCCTTCTTGAATACAATTTATGTAAATATTAAACACACTACGAAAAATAGGCGAAAAATAAAGCAATTCTTGTTGCGATATCAGTTTGCTATTGTTTACAAAGCTGGCAGACCGATCGGCGATCTGTGTCGTTCGGTATTGAAATCGAAACACCGTTCGGTCAAGCGCTATCGGACGAATCGGCGATAGGCTGGAAAGCCAAGTGTGGGATCATTAACTCATTCAGTACCAGGGGCGTCCTTTTTATCATATTCTCAACCTGGATCTGTGCGTACAGTCACTCATAAAAATTCGTGGACCTCACCTATTTCAAATTATGGTAGTAGGCTATATATCTAGACACGAATATAAGAATATATTGTTTTATAAATTAACTACAAAATACTATATAATATTTAACCCATTCAGTACCAGGGACATCCTTTCCATCATATTCTGGCAACTTTTAGACGATTTCATTCAGCTTAGGAAAGACTTCTAGCAATAATAAGGCTTCGAACTATCTCAACCAACCCTTTTAACTACCACATATCCTTCCTAAGCTGCATATTATTGTCTACATTTAGCTAGAATAAAATATATCACACGTCGCTAGTACTATCTATCTATCTATCTATCTATTGCCGGACGCCTTACTCCCCTTACGAGGGTGGCCATACACAGAATGCCCCCAAGCGGACCTATTCGCTGGTACTCAAGGGGTTAATGAAAAGCAAGTTTCACCCAAAAATCAATCCAGATGGTAATAGTTCCATAAAGAAACACACACGGGGGCCACACATTTTTATAAATGACTGTACAAGCGTGGTAATCATAATCTACCCGTTGTTAGAGGTAAATATAATAAAATTGCTCTGGAAGACCGAATTTGTAACCTATGTAATAATGATATCGGTGATGAAGTTCATTACCTGCTTAACCCCTTTTGTACCGGCGATGTATTTTTCATTATATTCTGGCAGGTATTAGACGATTTTGAACAGATTACGAAGGACGTCTACTCATTAAAAGGCTACAGACTACCTCAATTAATCTTTTAGCTACCATATATCCTTCCTAAGTTATATAAAATCGTCTAAATGTAGCCGAAACAATATAAAAAAGACGTCGTCGGTACAGAAGGGGTTAAATGCCCATTATTTAAAGCAAGCTAGAAAGAAATATCTAAAGAAATACTTCAATACTAACGTAAATGTACAGTCGAGGTTAATAAGTGTTGTCAGATATTTCACAAAGTTTCGGACACTGACTAATACTCTGAGGGACAAGCACTTTTCCCAGTAACTATAAAGATACCAATAACACCTTTTGAGTGAAGACCACTGGAAATTATTTTTATTATTATTATAATTATTATTATTTTTATCATTATAACCCAGCTGAATAAAACAAAAATAGTATCCGGTGGTGATGGGTGGGAAGTGACCATGAAGTAACATCTGGGCTCTCTATAGTCCTGCAGTCTTTCTTTACTCATTCCCGCAATGACTCTCCACACTCTGCCTTCACCACCACCACTACTTCTACCATCATTCATCTACTGCTTTTGACACCATAAGCACTGCCACCACCACCTCCTTTGCCACTACTACTTATGACACCACTACTACACTGCTTCTGACACTACTAATTATAATATAAGACTTGCAAAATTCACAAACCAAAACAGGAACGACATAATATAAAGACAAAATAACTAATCAAAATCTATCTATCTATCTATCTATTGCCTGACGCCGTGATCCCCGAAGGGGTGGCCGCGAACGAACCGCCCCCATGCACCTCTGTCCCCAGTCAGTTGACGCCCCTCCCCCCAACCAGCACTGCCTTCGTTCATATACTTCCTCACTCCATCCTTCCACCTCTCTTTCGGTCTACCTCTCCCTCTCTGTCCCTCCACCTCGCTCTCGTACACCCTCTTAGTCATTCTCTCGCTTTCCATACGTTCCATATGGCCGAACCATCTCAAGTTATTCCTTTTCACACTTTCCAGCACATCTACCTCCACACCACACCTCCTTCTTACTTTCTCATTAGTCTGTCTATCCCTCCATGTAACTCCGCACGCACTTCTTAACCCGGGAACTTAAGTAATTAATTTCCACTGCTCTCACTCTTGGTCTGAGTCTCTCAACCAACGTCCATGCTTCGCTTCCGCAAGTTAGTGTCGGGATTACCACACTGTCATGCAAGGACTTCTTCACTTCCATACTGACCACCCTATTTCTTGTTACTGCTTTCAGCATTCCTACAACCCTCTTCCCCTGTTGCACCCTCTCCCGCACTTCTTCATCCATAGTCCCATCTTTACTCAACACACTGCCCAGATACTTAAAGAGTTGATGATCTCCATAGCCCTAATCAAAATCACTGTGGAAATAACGATTTAGCAAAATATTATTTTGAAATAAAAGAACACAACACAGCACATATACATACTATATAAAAACTGAGTGATCCAAAACAAAAATATGGCTTCGGTTTCATATCCAAATGGTGGCCTTCCAGGCAGCCCTGTTCTGAGCTGCCTCACTAATCAAGTTGTTTAATTTTAAATCAGATCACAGAACCTGATCCCATGTCTTTTTAGGTCTACCCCTCCGTGTAGCTCTCTCCATGACTTGCATCACTTCACCCAATTTTGATCATCCATTGTCTCCACAAGTCTGTGTTACTGTGATTGAAAAGAAGAAAAAAAAAATATGTATATACTGTATATATATATAAATCAAATAAATATAGTAAATAAGTAAGAACTTGTAAGATTCCAACCTTAGGGGGTTTAAAGTTGGCTACTGACTGACTACTAATGATGCTACAATAAGACATTACAGTATTAATAAAAAAAAACATTATTTATTTACTGGAAAAAATACAGAATGATGTAAATTAATGCCTTAATACCAGCGGCATAATTACTGTCCAATACTATAAATATAGTTGTTGTTGTTGTGTTTGTTGTTGTTCTCTAGGCTGCCTGGCCGAACAGCCCCGAGTCCCTAAGGAAGGCCATGGTCACGATCGGGCTTTCCCACAAGGCTCTCCAGGAGTGTAGATTATTATGTTGTTGGCATAAGTGATTGTGTGAAATGCAGTCTTCTATGATGTGTTTAATAGAGTTCATTCATTTACTGTATTGGTAATTATTTGTTCAATTTTCCCCATAGAGTTACGCTTGTATTCTTTCACAATTCTTTCCCTACGCAGTGCCTGATACCAAATGAATGCTGTGGGAATGAGCGCTGTTTATAAAGATTACACAGATTACCATTACCATTTCTAAAGTTAATGTAATTTTTCAAGATATTTTGTCCATTGAATGTGCTGTGAAGAGAAAGAAATGTTAAAGAATACAAGCATAGAAGTTTTATCATTAATTACAGTACTGTTATATAACATTACCTGAATTAAAGATTTATCATTAAAACAAGCACATAGTTATGAATAAAAAAACTACACTTAGTAATAACATTATTATATAAATGGGAAATAATATACAGATGTGTGTGAATTTGTATTTAGTTTTTTGTGCAATGTTGTGTTGTCCCTGTTTAGGCTCTGTCTCGAGTCGGCCACCCCCAGCTATGGGGTATGTGCCTGAGTACATACATACATACATACATACATACATACATACATACATATAATCTAAAAAAATATTTATCTCCCAAAAAAAATATATACTTCAGAAGCTGAGAGATCAAAATTGCCTCAAAATATTGCCAAAAATGTATTTGTGTGACTTTAATGCTTAGGACTGCTACAATGACATTTCTGCTTCTATAAACTATACCCTATTCACAATAATTAGGCCAAAAATCTTGACCTCTAACCTCTGCAACTAAAAAAAAAGGCTAGAATAAATGGACTGCAAATTTCGAGACCTGGTTGATTCTTCCCAAATGGTCGAAATATTACCTCGCTTACTCTAGTCACTTTTGAGTTATAGAGGCTATACCCTGTTCCAAATAAGTAGGCCAAAACTCTTGAAAATTAACCTATTCCTCACAAATGACCAAAGTAAACAAGCATAGTATTTCTACCACTTAAAAAGGGTCAGCCAGGGAATAGATGTGAAAATGTACAGCCTATTTACTCTAGCCCTTTTTTTAATTACAGAGGTTAAGGGTCACAATTTCTGGCCTACCTATTTGGAAGAGGGTATAGTGATCAAGATTTGGGTCTAATCATAATGAATAGACTATAGATATTTGGGCACAACTGAAAATTCAAGTTGTTATTTGTGCAATTAGCATGTGTTGACAATTAGCATGTGTTGACAATTAGCATGTGTTGACAATTAGCATGTGTTGACAATTTATGTATTTGACAATTTATGTATTTGAGGGGGTATACTACTTGTTTTGGGGGACCCACTTCTCCCTCAGGTTTAGCTTATTAATTTTGAGGTTTTAAGACGTTCGTTCCGTTAGTTTGACGATTTTGAGACCTTTCACCTCTTATTTTTGTCAATATTAAGACCTTTCGTGCCCTTTACCTTTAGGTGTCAATTTATTTCCTGGCGAGCGATAGCGAGCCTCTAATTTCTACCGAAAAATTTACAAATTTATCTTGAAAGGGGGTCTAGGGGATATTTTTCTAACCTTGATGGAGGTCTAGCGAGGAAACTCAAAAATAAATTAAATACTGTAAATAAATATATAGACCAAAAACCAAGCACTACCCCCTTAACCCCTTCAGCACAATGACACCTTAGTACAGTACCTTTGATTCTGGCTAAATGTAGACAACTTTATGTAATTTAAGAAGGACACATGTTGGGCCTATTCAGAGAGTTTAATGAGATCATATTTACGCCTTTGAGTCCAAGAGGTAAATTATATGCTAAAGAAAATCATCAAATGGTAACCAGAATATGATGAAAAGTATGTCACCGCGCTGAAGGGGTTAATGGTTGGAGAGGCCGTGATAAGGTACAGCTACTGACTAATGTGCGTGAGCTCTTGCGATTCTCTTTATACAAATATATCGATTTAGATTGATGTTCAGATCAAACCAGCTAAATATTAATAAATTCATACTATACTGTATTATGTATTTATTGATATATAGCTGATTTGATATGAACATCAGTCTAAACGGATATACTGTATTTGCATAAAGAAACTCGCAAGAGCCCAAAAACATTTGTCAGTAGCTGTGCAGTAGTCATCAACTAAACGAATCACACAAATAATTGCGGGCATGTCCTACCTGTGGGCGCACCTGCTGATAACCACAATCAAATTAACCCCTTCTGTACCGGCGACGTCTTTAAACTTTACTCTGGCTACTATTAGACGATTTTATTCAGTTTAAAAAGGACCTTCAGCAGTTAACAGGCTTTGAACTATCTCCCTTGACCATTTTTACTACCAAAGATCTTTTTAAACAGCACAAAGGCATCTAAATAAAGCTAGCATAAAATAAAAAATACATTGCCGGTAGAAAAACCAACCATCCCTCCGTAAGTGAGAAGTGCCTGTACAATATATCAATAGGGTCATTAGTCTGTAGTAACCCCACTTAACGGCAAAAAAATATATAATAATTCTGAGTAAAATACAGTACATAATGCATTTCTGCCTCCACTCTCTAATAAACACTAACTTCTACCATTGGGTCTATTTAATATTTGTACTTGCTTTGTCTTACTAGAAAAGTTACACATACTTTTTTCATATACAACTACTGTACATTGGTTTATTTGCATCACTACCACTTTGTATAAACTAAAACTATGTTCCTTAGGGGTTTTTTTGTGACAGGATCGACGGCACTCGCTTCCCACATGCTTAAGATCAAAGTCATCATAGTTTATTCATTTTGAGGGAGTCTAGAAATTGTAATCCCGAACCTCTTGTATTTCAGTAAGGGATTGAGAAAACAAGCTGTAAACTTCCACATTAATTTTCAGTTTGACTTTTCCTCAAATTGAAAAAGTATCAGCTCAGCGCTGAAGTGTTTTAAAAGTAATGAGAGGTTTGGTGTCAGGAATACTAGCATTGTCATAATGAATAAACTATAGTTAGAACCAGGCCCAAACAAAATTAGCGCTTCGGGTTATTTACAGGCGCTAGTTAGAACCAGATCTAAAGAAACTTAAGCTTAGGTCACTGTCCACCATATTCTTGGAGGGCGGTAGCTGCTGCGACTGATGCTGTGGCTGATCTTGAGGACACGTGTGGTTTTTAAAGGACAAGTGCCGCATGGTGATAAAGGGACAGCGCGGACAGGCATACCGCGCTGCGACGTGGGACCTCAGGTGACGTGCCAGGTTGCTGCTCTTGGCTGTGCGGTGGGAGCAGTATGGGCAGCAGTAAGGTTTCTCCCCAGTGTGAGTCCGTTGGTGCTCCTTGAGGTGGTCGCGCTTCATGGTGGTGTAACCGCAGATTTGGCAACTGTGGATCTCCCGGACTTCGGGCATCTGTTTCAAGCCTTCTACGCCACTCTCACCTTCCCTCAATCCCTGAAAATAAACATGTTGTAGTGTGGAGAAGAGCTGCAGTTGCAAACACATGTGATCTATATATTTCTTATACTGTATTAGCTATGAAAACTAAATGTGAGTGTGCAAGCTTTGTCAGTATTCCAAGATATTTTCATTTGTAAAGATGTCTTGGAATATAGCCGAAAGCTTGCAGCTCCCATGTTTAATTTTACAGTGCACTGGTCAATATTGTGCTACTACAAACTCTAGAGCTTACAATATCCACCAATAATTTTATCCTCAGTATACCATTTCTGCCACCACCAGCATAAGTAAATTGTATAGCACACAGAGTAATGCCCAAGGTACTTTATTTCTATATTCATCATAGTAGTATAGGTACTTACTTTTTAATATGGCATGCTCCCAGTAGATGCGTTCCAGTACAGTACTATTGATCACATACAGTTCAAATATACAGGTACAGAGGTAAAAGAAAGAACACACATGCATTAGAAGTATTAAGGTTTATTATTATGCTACTGTACTTTACAAACATAAGTATGTACAGTTGCCCACATAAGTTTTGGTCCTCATCCTAATCTTATGTATGAAAGTAAAAATGTATGAATGAATTGCGAGTGTGGTTTCTTTAATTATAGGTTGACTAATCAAGTGAGTTAACCACTATGTAAGAAACTACACTCGTAATTCAATCGTGCGCATTATATTTCTATGCATAGGATCCCAGAGAGGAACAGAACTTATGTGGGCAACTGTACAAACAGTACAATATATAGCATATTGATAGCTACCATTTTTCTGGAAACATTTCTGGAATCTGTTGCATTAACCCTCTCACCACGGAAGGGCTCTTGAACGCCCATAAAAAAGCATATAACAGGTACCCGGAAGGGCTCTTGAACGCCCAGTGGTTGAAAGTCTGTGAGCTTCGTGTGCGAGGCGTCGGTCCGACGCATGTAAACAACAGCCGGCTGGACCGACGCCCCGCATCTCCGGCCACAAGAAGGAGAGCGTCGCTTGTTCGTGTGTGCCTGTATGTTGTTGTTAAGTATCGAAAAGTAGTGTAAAGTGGCTGTTTTGGCCATAAAGTTATCTCCAATGAAATCATCATCACAGCTCAACCAGTTGACTTAGAGAGCTCTACTTAATGCCATTCTACAGGTAAATAACACAGCTACGCTTGGAGATGCACGGGAATGCGGGAAGCAGTCTGATTAACAAATATACGGTAGCCTAGCCTAGACGTTTTTCGGCCAAAACACCCGGGTTTTGAGGAATATATATATAATACATAGCCGGGGCTGGAGGGTTAAGGGTAGGTAATTGTTTTTTCTGGACTCCTTTCTCCCTCACGCTTAGCCCCATTAGATATGAGATTTTCAGACATTCATCCCATTAGTTTAGCAATTTATTTGTCAATATTAAGACTTTTCGTGCCACTTAGGTTTGGTGAGTGATAGCGAGCCTGTAATTTAGTAGGAATTGGAGTTCGGCCACATTTTTTACCAAAAAATATATAAATCTATCTCAAAGGGGGTCATATTTTTTGTTTTAATTTTTATAAGCTTGATAGAGGACTAAGGCACAAACTGAAAAAAAACAAATAATAATAATAATAATAATAATAATAATAATAATAAAAAAAATAAAAAAATAATGGTATCCTGTGGCACATTGGCAACTCACTCGGCTCACAACTTGGAGGACCCAGGTTTGGTTCCCAGGCAGGAGGAGACAGATTGACAAGTCTCCTAACACCTGATGCCTCTATTCACCAAACAACACAGTAATAACAACGTGGACATTTAAAACGTCCCATCTGGGGGAATAAACGGTGGTAAAGTCGGTGTCACATGAGATCTTTTTCCAACAATTTTTACAGGCAATTGTAGCCTGGAATTTTCAAAATTCAAGTTTAAACTGTAATCAACCACCTAGCATAATTTAACTTTAGTCTAGTTTCCGATTCCAATGTGAAAAAGACTCAAAGTATTTCGAGAAAACACCTGCTCATCAAAAATTTCCTGACGAAGCGCTCGTGTGACACTGGCTTAAATAACTGTTTTGATAGCGTAATGCTTAGTGTGTGGAATTTCGGTGTGAGTATCCTAGGTTCGAGTCCTTGGAGTACCAAGTGTATTCATTACTTTCATTGATTTCATTAGTTAGGTTTATTTGTAAATTAATTGGTTGGTTGGTGAAAACTAATAATGAATTAAAGAGTTGCAAACAAAAGTTGTGTCCTCTGTAAGAACTGGTACTTAATAAATAAAAAAAAAACATTATTATTATTATACTGCAGTCACATACAGTATTCAAGTTATTAAAAATGTATTACTCGGAACAAACCCTGCTTACAAGCTGGACAGGAGAACACGAATACATCCCTCAACTCGCCATAAACAACACACCCCTAACACACAGCCCGTAGCCTAGTGGTAGCGCTCTCGTCTCACACACGAGGGGCCGGGGTTTCAATCCCGGCCGGGCGGAGACAAATTGGGCTTGTCTCCTTTCATGTGTTAGCCTCAGTTCACCTAGCTGTAAATAGGTACCTGGAATAAGTGGACGACGTTGTGACGTCCCATCTGGGGTTGGCAAAAATGGTACAAGGCGAGATGGGTATCATATGGTTCACCTAAGCTGATGGCTACCTAAGCCTTCGGGCGAGACGGTACCGTCTATGGTGAGAATGGCACCATACAGATCCACCTGAAGCCTTCGTTTCCGATGTCGCCAATTGGCTAAAATACAGACTACACACACATCCACAGCCATTCCAACAATACATAAAACACTTAACATGCATTTCACTCAATACATTCCCAGTTAAGGAGGCGCGATAATAATGAGCTTAGCTCGCATTGCGTGGATTCCCCTTGACGAACAAAGTAACTGAGTAACTGAGTAACATACACACACACCCAAAATCCTAGGAGTAACATATGATACTCATATGACATTCAAACAGCACACCACAAACATTAAAAAGAAACTGACACCCAGACTTAACGCCCTCAGGTCACTTGCTCACACAAAATTTGGACACAACAAAGAAACTACCACCACAGTATATAAACAATACATAAGATCAGTGATGGAATACGCAAGCCCAGCCTGGGCTTCTAACCTAGCTGAAACACATCATAAGACCTTACAGACTATGCAAAACAAAGCCCTGAAGATCATTACAGGCTGCACAGCTACTGCACCCACAGATCACCTACATCAAGAAACCAAAATCCTCAAAGTCAAAGACCATCTGGACATGAGAGGCACTCAATTCCTGGCAGCAGCCTCCACGAACCAAGACCACCCACTAAACTACATGGCAACACACCCACAGACACCAAGAAATATCAAAACAACACCCAGCACACGGTATCACACACAATTACTGTCCTCTCTCCCTCCCTGCCCACCCCGAACCAACTTCCAGAAGCACATCCATACTCATATCTCTCGCCAATCCATCCACTCACTCACAGACAACACGCAGTTGCAAGCACGACCTCCCGAAATCCATCCTTCCGAATCCTCCCTTCCTCGCGAGGACAGAGTCCACCTGGCCAGGCTGAGATGCGGACACCATCCAGCTCTCCTGAGCTATCAGAAGAGACTGGATGACTCCGTTGTTGACGCCTGCCCGGGATGTAACACAGCACCCCATACCATTAAACACATCATAGAAGACTGCATTTCACACAACCACTTATGCCAACAACACAATCTGCACTCAATGAGAGCTCTATGGGAAAGCCCGATCGTGGCCATGGCCTTCCTCAGGGACTCGGGGCTGTTCGGCCAGGCAGCTTAGGGAACAACAACAACAACAATTCAGCACAAATTTGTTAGTGACTAGCTTTAGCAGTTTGTTTTTTATAAGTTTCAGAATACACAGTTGATTGAAAACATAATAAGATATATTTTAGCAAAGTATGAAATAACATAACTAGAAACATCATAAACAAAGCGCTTACACAGTAAGGCAAACGACCATATCACAAATAAATATTTGTAGTTATATTCCTCTCTAAAAAAGTAATAATAATAATAAAAATATTCATAATGATCTATACAACATAACAATACATAACACTGCTTATATGTCTACCTATAAAATACTCATTGTTAAAGCAGTACAAATTTCTTGTAATATTTAGTAACACAGCAATAATGATGTGCAATTTTCATACTTTCTCTGACTAAACATATTGTATATCCATATATCTTTATCATGTGTAACATCGTTCTTAACACCAATAACACCCCAAATGAAATAACAAATATAAAGTTTAATATAATTATATATTCATCCATACAGCTCTTTTACAACAAATTAACTGTTTTCTATAGCTGAGGGAGTCAGCATGCGTTAGACCAGTTTAAAAGATTCTTTGTTTACACTTACAGAATATCCATACATCTCTTTTAAAGTACTGTACTATTTGGTACTGTATTTACAGTTTACTACTTAATTATGCTGTGAGAGTCAACAGGAGAAAGAAATTATTGTGAAGAAGACTTAATGACCACAAGCCATGAAAAGTACAGTATACACCCATTTGAACATATAAACTTTTAGAGCCCAACTCTAAAGAATTTGGGATATTATAATATTGCACTGGATTATTTACCGGTAATTTGAGTCTGCGAGTTTGAAATGAGTGTACTGTATACTGTACTTATCATGGCTTGGAAGTGTACAGTTGAGGTCAGTCCAAGCCAGACAGTGGTTCAGAAGGGGCAGTAGTAGGGTTTCTCTGTGGGGTGTGGTCGCTAATGCTAATTTTCTTAATTTTATAAATATTTGAGTCCTGCTTAGAATTGACCCCAACTGAGCATATGAAGACACGCTAAGGCTGAGAGTGGGAACGCATATGTTCATCCAAAAGACCCCTGTGACCAAAACACAAATGACAGTGTGGATAGGTGTGAGTATGTGTTCTTAAGTGCCTAATGAGGGCCCACTGTCGACTGCCGCTAGAGTCTCAGATCGGGCAGGCAAACTTTCTATACTAATGCTAATGGTATGGATACGAAAGTGGTTCTATAGATTCAGATTGTGCGCGTGAGTTTGATAAAGATTCAATTGAGTGTGTACAGTATATATATTATAGCTCAACAGTGTGAACATGAAGACACGCTGAGGCTGAGTGTGAGAGCGCATGTGTTCAACCAAAAGAGCCTTCCGACCAAATAACAAAGGACACTGCGGACAGGTGTGGCTATATGTTCGCAAGTGCCTGACGAGGGCCAACTGACGGGTGCAGCTATAGTCACAGATCAGACAGGCAAACTCTTCACTAAAGCTTTCATTGGTAAGGGTGTGCAAGTGATTATTCAATTCAGCTCGCACATGTGGGTTTCATAAAGATTCATTTGAGTGTAAATCTAATACTACTAGTAAGCGTACACAAGAAGACATGCTAAGGTTGAGTGTGGGAGCGCATGTGTTCATCTAAAAGGGCCTTCCGACCAAAGCACATGTGACACTGCGGACATGTGTGACTATGTGTTCGTAAGTGCCTGACAAGGGCCCACTGACGACTACAGCTATAGTCACATATTGGACAGGCAAACTCTTTACTAAAGGTCTCCTCAGTGTGAGTGCGGAGGTGATTTTTCAGATTCAGCTTGCGGGAGGTTCGGAAGGGACAGTGGGGGCAGGTAAAGCGCTTCTCCCCAGTGTGGATCTGCATGTGTCGGTGCAAGTCGCTGTTTTTGGCTGAGCGGTACGAGCAGTGTGGGCAGGAGTACGGTTTCTCCCCCGTGTGCGTGCGTATGTGTTCCTTCATATGGTCCTTTCTGATGGTGGTGTACGGACAGCAGGGGCATTGGTGCATGTCACGTGTGATCCCACCGCGCTCCACCAGCACTACCAAGCTTTCAACTCCATCTCCTCCTCCTTCTCTCTCTCCCTCTCCGTGCTGCTCCTCTCCCTCACTCTCCACCATCACCTGTTGGAGATGTTTGGCATTATTCCACAGCCCACTTGATATAATTTATGGAACACAAAACATATATCGTCAAAATTAAAAGTTCGCTGACAATCTTGCTCATAAGCTGTGTAATTTGAAGTTACTTTCATGTTTCCTTGATAGGCCTCATAGGCTTCCACTAGCCGTGACTAGTGCTATATGTTCAATATAAAAATAGTGTTAATGTCACTTTGCCTATATTTGACACAGTTTGTCATTGATTTTGGCTGTACAGTAGAGCCTTAATTTAATTATGTGACTCCGAGAGGCTTAATATAATCGTTTGGAAGTAGATAGGAAATTAAAAGTAAAATAGTTGTCACTTGTAATGGCAAGTGTTTCGTTATTCAACCTTTTCATTACGACTGGTTCTTCCTGAATAAAAATCATCTGGTAGAAGTTAGCATATTAAAACATTATGTAACCAAGTTCAAGGAGTTAAACAAAATGTGGGCTGATGGGTATTATTACGGAGAGATTTTTCCACATATTATCAGCAAATTAGGAGTAGTTGCTGCTCCCAACACTACCACATGGATGGTGCTGGAGCCTGGGGCTTCCACATACTGCTCTCTTGTAGTTGGGAACTCCCCTATAATTCCACTACCAAGAGTACCACACAAGCAGGCAAGTATCTAAGCCTTTAGAGACTAATTACTCCAAAGTATTTAATATTTTTCTAGTGGATTTTAAGTGTGTTCATTGTTTTCTGTTGTGTTATCCCTATTCGGGCTCTGTCTTGAATCCCCCCCCCCCCCAAAAAAAAAAAAATAGGAAAACTGGGGATTGGGCCAGAGTATATAGATAGACTCTGCTAACATGATTCCTTACCTGGTTAAGTTTGAAGGTGGTCTCTTACCTTGGAAATTAAATCCGGGCAAGGATTAGTTGGATTGTGTTAAAACGACAAGCTGAGAATTTGTTTAATAAGCCCTATGTACAGTATGTGTAGAGATTCTTCATTACCTTGTTTGTTATTAAGAGGGACCTGCCGTCATGATATGATCTGCCATGTTCATGCGGAGAAGTTTTCATTCCATAGCTAGAGGTTTCAGCAGGGTGGCAAAACGGGGCAGTATTATTTCAAGACCGAGTTGAAAGTGAGAAGGAACAAAAGAATGTACATGAAGTTTAATTGTTTTGAGATTTTAATACCCTGCACAATTAGATGGTACACTACTATATGATAAATAATCAAATTTATTAATTTCACTCCCAACACCAAACACCTCCCAATGAAATTAATGAAAGCATGTGAAATTTGAGACAGTAAACTATAACTGAGGGAAAGAGCTGACTCGGCCATGTGTCTAAAGGGAATATTTTCAAATATTAACTGTCTTGATAACGTAATGCATAATTGCGCGGAATGTCGGTGTGAGTATCCTAGGTTCGAGTCCTTGGAGTGCCACATGTATTTGTTGATTTCATTATTGAGTTTAGAAGTAAAGATGGTTGGTGAAAAAATATGAATTACTGTACATCAGTGGGTCAGAATGATTCAATAAGGTATGTGCCACCTTTCACTGAAGGTGATTGTATATGTAACTACAGTATACCCCGTTCCAAAAATCGTGAACCCTAACCTGTAACCTCTGTAACTCAAAAAGGACTAGAGCAAATGGGCTATAAATGTCCACACCTACGGTACAGTATTCCCTGGCTGACCTTTCCCAAATGGTATAAATATTAGCTTGATTACTCTAGTCGTTTGTGAGTTATAGAGGTAAATATTCAAAAGATTTGGCCTACTTATGTGGAACAGGGTATAGGCTAAACCTTTTAACACCTACACTCGCACTCGTACAAAACTTTCATAAATGATTGATTTTACTCACCGTTGACTATCACTTGAGTAATGTCCCGGCACCAATTAATATCACTATTACGGTAACCCTTTTGACACGATGACCTCATTTTCCTTTCTTCTGGTTACCACTAGACGATTTTCTTTAGCTGATGACATAATATCTTCAGGATTCATATGGGTAACTATTATCTCAATTTTCTTTAGCTTATGATATACCTTCAGGATTCATATGGGTAAATATTATCTCAATAAACCATCTGAATAACGTAGGTCTTTCTTAATCTACAGAAAATCGTCTAATGTTAACCAGAATAAGGACATCATCGTGCGGAAGGGGTGAACCCTTTCAGGATTATGACGCATTATGACAGTGTATTCTGGCTATATCATTAGACGATTTAATACAACTATGGAAGGATCTGTGGGCATCAATATAGTAAAAGACTATCTCAATTGACCCTCTGACTTCCATTGTCCGTTCCTAATCTGAATATAATAGTCTAATAATAGCCATAAACAGGAAAGAAATGCGTCATCAGATCTTGAAAGGGTTAATATGTCTCGGTAATATCAAGGAGTCAAGGGAAAATATACTGGAGTAATACAATCGTTTTTTCTTTATTTGTGACAAAGCTAATGGAACTGACATACTGTAGAAGGCAAAATTATACAAAATGCTCTTGCTAAATTATGATAAATAATTAGCTATCATATATATATATATATATATATATATATTATTTACACTGAGTTAACACCCTATGTCTATTATCACATTCTACCTAACAATACATGATTCTCAATACTGTACACAAAGATAGCTACAGTAAATGTATGTGCTCATATATTTACATTTGATATATTATATGCAATGCCAACATAAAGTATTTACTAAAGAAACTAATGCACTGTACAGTATAGTAAAATAATAATAATATATACAGTATAAAGTATTTAAAATGTTGCACTACACTTGTTAGCTATATGGAATACAATAACATATCCTGCACCAGTAAATTTGATAGTTATTATTATTATTATTATTTACTTTGCTCCCAAGACCCCCTTCGAGGTAAATTTGTACATAATTTGGTAGAAAAACTCCTAAATGACAGGCTTGTTATCACTTGTCAGGGAAAAATTGACACATAAATGGTACGAAAAGTCTAAAAATTGACATAGAAATGGGGCGATAGGTCTTAAAATTGCCAAAATAATGGGGCGAGCATTTTAAAATCCCAAAACTGATTGGGCTAAACATGAGGAAGATAGGGGTCCAGAAAACAAAACCTTTAGCCGGTGTCACACAAGCACTTTCAAGGCGGATGTATTGGAGTCACAGTATCCGAATCAAATAGTAGCTAAAATCGAGTCTACTATCTGACAGTTTTTTCATTCATTATGACATGACTGCTAAGTTCTTTTGTCTTTATATTGTGTCGTCCCTATTTTGGTTTGTTTATTTTGCAAGTTTTACATTATAATTTATATATTAGAGCTCCAAATTGTATAAAATCCCATTCAAAATACGAATAAACAGCAAATCAATCAAAATAATATGATAACTTATAGCAAATTCAAGACTCCGACACATATAGCCGATAATCTTGCTCCTGTGATGCCGGTTTTATGCACTCCCATGGTTTTGTCCTGGGAAGTGCTATGAAAAGATGGAACTCAATTGCCCAAACTCGCTGGTGCCGGGTATAGTAACATAATATAGTTCTGTATGGGGTCAAGTGGATTCAATAGTTTGCCACCAACCTAGATAAGAAACCAAGGAATACGAAGATGAAGTCATTTATCCTGACACTGATTCCTTAACTCTTTTTGATCACTCAGTCTTTAAAGTCAAAGTACAATCGAGGTCATTAATTCTTTTATGCTTTGAAGCCTTGGAAAACTTAACCCCTTAAATACCAGCAACAGCTCACAGCCGTCAGTAAAAAAGTGACCCACCAGTACCAGCGACGGCTCTCTGCCATCAGTAATATACGATACTTGTTCTGCTAATATCTAGCTGAAGCTGCTAACATGACTTGGAGGCACTGATGTGAGGAGTTGGCAACACTTATCATGGTCCCTAGCAGCTACTCCAAGCCGGCTGAGTCAGTTAGCCACCAACTCTTGAGCTGAAAGGGTGTTGTTTCATTGCTTTTGGCAACAAGTCTGTGGTAGGCTACTGGAGGGTACTTTTAGTCTACTATGCCATGGTACAGTAGGGGTTAAAGGAACCTCCAAAATGCAAATACAGTATCAGGTAAAACATGAATGAGAATCAATTCAGCCCAAAACAGCTTCAATGTACTGTATATGTGGAGAATGGATGATTAGTGCTGGGTGAAGCAATGCCGGACTGTGAACTTGGGTGGAGCTGCGTGTAGGGGTAGACCTAGAATGACGTGGGATACGGTATCCGGTCCGATCTCAAAATAAAGAACTTGACAATAGAGGCAGCCCTTGACAGTGTCGCCTGGAAAGCCGCCATTTAGGACGTGAGACTGTAACCACATTCTCTGTGGACAAAACAAGCTTTAAACTTGTATGTACAGTATGTATGTATGTATGTACTGTATGTATGTATGACTGTATGTATGTATGTATGTACTGTATGTATGTATGACTGTATGTATGTATGTATGTACTGTATGTATGTATGACTGTATGTATGTATGTATTAATAACCACGACACTACATTATTTTCAGTTGGCTCCAGGCACCATTGAAATGTTACTACTGTATATAGTTTCACTCTTAAGATTGACATATATATCCTTTTCTCTCTGGAATTCCCACGGTGTCTCATCAAGGCTGTCACAGACCTTTTGAACTTGGGTGTACAGTTACCAAGATGTAAACCTGGGACAAGTGCAGAGAACGAGGAATAGCATTTAATGATCTGAAAGATTTCTATATACAGTAGTTTGCTGGTGAGTTTTTTGTGCTTACCATTTGTTTTAAATACATTAATGTTGTTGGTAGTGAGTAAGACCATGTATTCTCGTTAATACTGTCCATTAACTTGCTATTGTGGTTAAATACACCCAGCTCTGCATGGCTTTTGTCCCAGATTCATGTTTTGGCAACTACAGTTTGCCACACACATTTCGTTCCTCACAATCCCAGTAGAATCTTAATTTGTTATTTGTAGGGTAGTTATTGATAGAGGTCACTTGAGGCATGCTATGCTTACAGGTACCTACCCGATAGCACTATCGTTAGTGAGTGCTGTACTGTATTTTATATATTATTTTGTAGTAGTATAGATATCTTATCAATATTTGTATTTTGTACTATTGTTAATGTCTTGTCATGTTGCAAATTTGATTTTAAATAATATTTTGACATTTAACATGTAAGTTTCTTTATTCATGCAGAGTTTAGTAAAATTTACCAGAACGTCCCGGACTTCCCAAACTTGACTAATTCCTTTAACGTGACGATAGTGCGTTGTTATATGTGCGATTAGTTTGCTTGGGAAACAGATTAACTTGCTCATGTAGTAATGTACACCCTATGTAGTGGATTGTGTTCTTTTATTTAATAATTTTCATTTTAGTTAGCGTTGTTTCCACATAGCGATTTTGATAATTTAATTTGACTTTATATTGTCCTTGTCCCAATTTTGGTTTGTTTAGTTAGCAAGTTTTACATTTTAATTTAGCAGGCCGCAACTACCTCCCAAAACTTCCTCCCTCACGTGGCTATTCAGCCAGCAGCTTAGGGAACAACAACCCCCTCCTTCACTCCACATCCTTCCTTCCACTCCACAGTGGAAGGGAGGGAGGAAAGGTGTGGTGGAAGGTAGGAGGTGGAGTGAGGGAGGGGGGTTGGGGAGGTTGGTGCGGCACTGCCAAATTATGATTTTACTGGGATGGTGAGGAACAAAACATGTGCGGCAAACTGTACATGTGCAGAAAATATAAACATTTCTGATATATTCATAAAATTTCAATATTATATATCTAAACACAAACAAATATAGGAAGAGCAAGAGTTGAATGGAGAAATCATACCCAAATTAATTCATATGTGTATAATTTCTCCACAAACAAATATATTGCACCGAATAATTGTATACCAATTGTACAGCTACTGACAAATGTTTGTGAGCTCTTGCAATTTTCTTTAGGCAAATATATTCATTTAGATTATTATTAAGATCAAATCAGCTATATATTAATATATTCATATTACAGTATGTACGGATGACTCCATTGTCGACGCCTGCCCGGGATGTAACACAGCACCCCATACCATTAAACACATCATAGAAGACTGCATTTCACACAACCACTTACGCCAACAACACAATCTACACTCAATGAGAGCTCTGTGGGAAAGCCCGATCGTGGCCATGGCCTTTCTCAGGGACTCGGGGCTGTTCGGCCAGGCAGCTTAGGGAACAACAACAACAACAACAGTATGTATTTATTATTATATATAGCTAATTTTATCTGAACATCAATCTAAATGGATTTAATTTCATAAACAAAATGGGAAGAGCTCCCAAACATTTCTCAGCAGCTTTACATAAATAACTACCATTTATAAAATAATATTTATTATTTAAGAATCATAATGAGCACCATTGTTAATATTTGATTTAGCAGGATACACTTACTTTAAGTTTTAATCTCTTCAATATGATGGGTGTCAATTTAACTTTATTCAGGCTACCACTTGATGATTTTATTCAGCTTAACCTTACTTTCATTCCTCAATATTATATACATATATAGTCTGGGTTAAAAGTAAAAATTTACAGCAGCTACTATCACTCCAAGCATTAAATAGCTATGTGTAAGTTGGAAAGCTTGCCAGATTCAATAATATTATAATGGAATGCAAGTCAAATTTTGATGGTGAGCATACAAGAAACCCTTAAGAGTGAGTGTGTCTGTTATAACCAAAATACTGTATGCTATTCTATATTATTTCAGCTTTAGGTAAATTGATTCTTTTAATAAATTATTTATTCCTCTATTCATAATGGGAAAATATGAGACTATTATGTGTCTGCATCATACTAATATGAGACTATTATGTGTCTGCATCAATATGAGACTATTATGTGTCTGCATCATACTAATATGAGACTATTATGTGTCTGCATCATACTAATATGAGACTATTATGTGTCTGCATCATACTAATGGCAATTTTTCATCATTAACAACATATTTCAATACAAAATCTTCTATGAGCTTAGTCAAGATGAGGGTAGGGTAATTTTTACCATCAGCTGGGAACAAAAATAGACTACAGTATTGACTTCTTTTGAAATGCAATACAGTATAGGAAAATACTGTATGATCCTAAATTATCCTGTTAATAATTAATTTGAAGATGCATATATACTCTCTTCATTATATGAAGGCAAAGATTTGTGCTTCTCTTTCTGCCAGTTTGTAGACAATAAAAGATGAAAGAAAACTACAACTATCCTCCTTTTATATACAGTATTCTTTTTAATAACTAGCACCATACTTCTTTACTTAACTATACAGTATTACAAATCATGAATCACGTTAGGACAAAGCAAATCCCTTGCCTACTTATAATGAACAGAGTGTAGTTAAGCTAATAGTTTATGGTTGGCAGAAGCA
This sequence comes from Paralithodes platypus, assembly GCA_032716605.1. Lineage (NCBI taxonomy): Eukaryota > Metazoa > Arthropoda > Malacostraca > Decapoda > Lithodidae > Paralithodes > Paralithodes platypus. The sequence continues at coordinate 28,545,900 of CM064577.1, read as the reverse complement.
ACACTATGCTTGTGTTTTAATTTACCTAATGAGAATACAGTATGGCATGTCCCCATCTTGATATATGTGACATGAATTATATATAGTAGTACAGTATGCATGTACATACTAATGTATGTACAGTATATAATATAAAGACATACAGTACTTTGTCATTTATGAACATGTTCTGCAGTGCTATTTTATTCAACCATTATATATCAAGATATCAGCTGCTATAGGATTGAATATCTCAACAGGCTAAGAAAAACTAAGCATCATACAGCTTACCTCACTTGACCCTGCCTAGCATGAGTCTGTAAGTGCCTAACTAGATTGACCTTCTGGGCAGAGCGGAAGGAGCAGTAGTGACAGACAAAGGGTTTCTCCCCAGTGTGAGTCCGAATATGGATCTTGAGGTTGATCTTCTTGGTGCAGCGGTAGGGACAGTGAGGGCACACAAAGGGCTTCTCTCCCGTGTGCGTCCGGACATGCACAATCAGACTGTGCTTGCGGGCGGTGGAGTACGGGCAATAGAGACACTCATGCCTTTTTTGTGGTGAGGTGGCGGAGGCGGCGGCAAGAGCGGTGGGCGACCCCAAACCTCCCTCCTCGCTGCCCACAACCACACCCTCCAGCCCTCCGCCCTGTGGGGGGACAAGTGCCGATCTCATTCATCACCGTAAATGTGCTCACCCGATACTCATTCAACCCACAGTCAAATCAACCCCTCACCCAGCTATAAGTTAGTAAATAATAAAATCAGAAAAAGTTGACAGAATGGATATAGATGACATTTGAGAAGAATAGTATTGACAATGTTTCACTTGTAGTCTTGTCTGGTAACTCATATGAATTAGTGTAATGTTTCGCTAAACGAGAAACATTGTTAATAAAGTTCTCCTTCTCAATATGCCTTTATATCAGATTCTAACTTAGGATAAGATCAGGTATAGGTAGGGTAGTTTACAATAGACTAGGATAGGTTAGATTAGGTAAGGCTATCATTATTAAACATGGTAGATATGATTAGAATAGGTGAGGGCATTGGAAATTTTACTGGACTTGACTAGGGTAAGCAGGATTAGGTAAAGGTGCAGCAAAATAGCTAATACTAGATTAGAGTAAATAAGGGTAGGTTTGGTCACATTACATTAACCCCTTCCATACCGGCGACTTCTATTACATTTTATTTTTGCTATATTTAAACAATGTTGTGCCGGTTGAGAAGGATCTGTGATAGTAAAAGGGGTTAAGGGAGATAGTTCGAAGCCTGTTAATTGCCGGAGGCCCTTTTTAAACTGAATAAAATTGTCTACTAGTAGCCTGAGAAAGTTAAAATTACGTCACCGGTACGGAAGGGGTTAAGAGTAAGTATGAGTATGATGAGTTACACAAGGGTATATTCATGTTAGCTTAGGATAGATTAAGTTTGGTTACTGTGATTAACATTAACTAGGGTGGATTAGGAAAGAGTTGAGTAGTTGACGGTGGAAGTGTTAATGAGGGTTATAAGTTATATTAAATTTATTAAGGTTACGATAATAATGCTAAGTTGGACTAAGTAAGGAGGTTGAACTGGCTGTGGCTTGAAACATGAAACCGCTCACCCAGGAGAGGTACACCAATATATCACTCATGCACAGGCAAATCATATTCTAGAAGTAGAACATGTTTCCAGTGACAAAAATAATATCTCTTCAAGGGTAATACAGCTAAATAGTAATATAGTAAATTTCTGGAAAGCTAAGGTTTTCACAGTAAAAATTGCAGAGATACAGAGATACATAGATGTTTCTTCTGTTAAATATTCCATCAGCAAATTTTTCCTGGGAACATTTTAACCCCTTCAGTCCCAGTGACATATATGTTTTTCTATATCAGCTACCTTTAGACAATTTTATGAAGCTTAGGCAGGATATATGGTAGCTATAAGGATTAACTGAGATAGTCTGTAGCCTTTTAATTGCTACACATCCATCCCAAGCTGAACAAACTCATTCAATAATTGCCAGAATATAATGAAAAGGACGTCACCGGTACTGAAGGGGTTAAGCTAATATTGTATTGGTACTTGTAACTAAAGTAAAGCTTGAATGAAATCTGATAACTAACTGTAATTCACAAGTTAAAGGACCAAAACTGGACTTCAAACTGCCGCATACATTCTTAACGGCACAATATCGCTTCATAACTGCATAACTACTGTACTGTACTCACATATATTAAATATAAAAGACCTACCACTGTCTGACAATAACATTTACAAATTAGCACAAGTTATCTTATGAACACAGTACAAGACTATAATATAAACCAGCTGGAATGTATCACGTTTGGCATCATCTGCAACATATTCAATTATTTGCTCATACATTTTTATATATCTACACACAATCGCTACTAAATACGCATTAGAATACAGCACACTGTTCTGCAAATAGCAGTCTAATTTCAAGCACATAAAAACATAAATTTTGATCTTATGCTGTATGTACAGTACAATATTACAAAACTGGACAGTATTAGAAATAACTACAGTAATACCGGTATTATGCAAAGCTAAAATTACTTTGTAGTTTGTACAGTAATATAAAAAAAAATATATATATATATATACAGTATATACAGTATATATACAGTATATATATATATATATATATATACAGTGGACTCCCAGTATTCGCGCCTATGTCGTACCAGCCCCCTTCCTCGAATGTGTGGTTTCGCGGATACGTGGGCAGTGTTTAACATAGGTTTCAATGGGAAATAGGCTTAGGTCGTACCTGACTCGGCCATCTTGGACTACTTTATGACAATAATATGGACCAAATTATTAAACAGATACGGTGACGGACCTGGAAGAATGTGGAACAAAGTGTGCCGCCGCCGCCAACACCGTGAACGACCGCAGCAGTGCAAGTACTGGTACTGAGCTGGATACACAGGCATAGTTTGCCTTTTTCCAGAGGATCTACTGTAAGGGGGTCTAGTATAGAGGCTAAGGAAGTGGATCTGGAACGCAGACAAATAAACAATAAAATAAGGTGGGAAACAAGGAGGGGGGTGAAGGAGAGGGAGAGAGAGATAGCTAGAAATGTGAAGGATAATCCAAAAATATTCTGGAAGTACATTCAGGAAAAATTAACAAGAAGAGTAGGGATCCCAGAGCTGGTGGGGGGGTTGAATGATGGGAGTAGAGCGGAGACTGATAAGGAGAAAGCAGAGGTGCTGGGGAAATACTTTGGGGGGGTACTAACAGTGGAGTCGGAGGATGCAGTGCCTACTATTCCCATCAAACAGGCACCGGCACTAGAACTAGTAGAGTTTTCCCATGCTAGAATAAGAAGGGCTATAGAAAAAATGAATAGAAGTAAGTCACCGGGACCGGATGGGATACACCCAAGAATCATAAAGGAAGGAGGGGAGATGTTAGTAGAGCCATTGAAAATGTTATTTGAGGTATCGTTTAATACAGGACAAATCCCGATGGACTGGAGAGAGGCGAACATAACAGCTATATTTAAGAAGGGAAAGAGAAATGACCCAGGGAATTATAGACCAGTCAGTTTGACAAGTGTTGTGTGTAAACTAATGGAAACGGTAATTAGAGAAGGAATAATGGATCATATGAAGTCAAACCAACTTTTCAGTGGGAGACAGTTCGGATTCTTGCCGGGGAGGTCGACGGTACTACAGCTAATTAAGGTGGTAGATGATTGGATGCAAATTCTAGATGATGGTGATGTAATAGACGTGGTATATTGCGATTTTATGAAGGCCTTCGATAAGGTCCCACATAAAAGGTTAATAGAGAAAGTTAGAAGCTATAATATAGGGGAGAAATGTGTGAAATGGATAGAAGCCTTCCTGAAAGATCGGAGACAGAGGGTATTGGTGAATGGAATAGGCTCGGGGTGGAGGGAAATTACAAGTGGGGTACCTCAGGGATCTGTGTTGGGACCATTGCTGTTCGTTATATTTATCAACGACTTGCCTGAAGTTATAACTAATGGAAGTGAGGTATACCTGTATGCGGATGACACTAAACTGTATAGAAGAGTGAGGAGTAAGGAAGATATGGGTTTGCTTCAAGGAGATGTGGAGGGCATGAAGGGATGGTCTGAGCATTGGTTAATGCCTTTTCATCCAAAAAAATGCAAGTACATGCGGATTGGGACCAGCAAGATAGACAAGGTAGGATACAGTATGTATGAAGCGATGGAGGAAGTGAGTGCAGAAAAGGATATAGGAGTAGTGATAGATAATAAGTTAAATTTCTCAGAACATTTAGCGGAAAAGATAAACAAAGCCAATAGAATTGTAGGGCTGATAAGGAGGACATTTGTGTCACTTGACGAAGAAATCTTCAGGAATCTATATACAGCGCTGGTTAGGCCACACCTGGAATATGCAAACCAGGTGTGGGCTCCATATATGGTAAAGGATATAGAAGCAGTGGAGAAAGTGCAGAGAAGAGCTAGCAAGCTGGTACCAACGTTGAAGAACGCGGGCTATGAGCAGAGGTTGAGGACACTGGGACTTCCGACACTGGCATATAGGAGAAAGAGAGGGGATATGATAGAGACTTTTAAGATAGTGTCAGGAAAGTACGATGAGGATGTGTGTGAAGGTATCTTCTTGATGCGGGAGGGAACAAGAACGAGAGGACACTCTAAGAAAATTTACAAAGAAAGAAATAGGCTTGAGAAGGCGAAGAACTCATTTTGTGATAGAGTGGTAAATGAGTGGAACGCACTGCCCCAGTATGTAGTCGATTCCGAATCAATAAGGGAGTTTGAAAGTAATCTTGATAAAGCATGGGGAAGACAAGATTTGAAGTTTGATTATAAAACAAAAATACAGAATAGTAAAAATGTTGCGTCTGCTACCGCCGCCGCCAACACCGTGAACGACCGCAGCAGTGCAAGCACTGGTACTGAGCTGGATACACAGGCATAGTTTGCCTTTTTCCAGAGGATCTACTGTAAGAAACTGTAAGAAAGTAAGAAACTGTAAGTGGTACCGTCAGTGACGGTACCGGTACCACACTTTATTCCACATTCGTCGAGTCACCCATAAAGTACCCATTTCCCCCCAAATATATCCAATAAATACATATTATTTGAGAATACTTATAAATACATATTATGAGGAGATAACTTACCACACAAACTTTATTTGTAATCAGTCATTAGGCCTAGGCTAGCCTTACGCATCGGCATAATTTGCCCGCTTTCGTCCGACAGCGTCGGTACGCTTGCTCTCTGTTTTGATGGTCCCGGGCATTTATTTCCATCAGGCCCTCTGTCCCTATCACTGAATGCTCTAAAGGCTCTAATAAATGCGGGAGATAAGAGGTTCGTGCAGAAAAAAGCTTGTAAACAGGTGGTTTTCGACTTTTCCAACACTGGGCTGTGAGCTACTGCCTCAGCTGGGACGCTGTGTTGACGTCACGCAAGAATGCAAGATGGCCGACCAAAGCAAGACTCGGGATGCGCACTGACCCGCTCGATTCAAATCCGTGAATAGCTGGTATTTTGCCGTTTTTTTGCGCGGATGACGAGTAATGGGATATTTAGGGGTGTCCGCGAATAGCAATGATCGCGGATACTTGGAGCGCGGATAACGAGAGTCCACTGTATATATATATATATATATATATATATATATACAGTCATAGGTTACTCTACTGTATGTGAGATAACACTCAAGCCCAATAATAACATATTACGTAAGTAAATATTTCAAGCTTATCCGTCCCTTGACTTGGCGTGAGTGTGCAAATTCTCAGCAGAATATCTATTTACTGTACATGAATATGTTATCAGTTTAAGTTAAAAAAGACAGTTCCATATTTTGCACAAGTCACATGGTTACTTTTGAGTGTCTATTTCCATACTCCACAATTCCCTGCAGCTTCCTTGTAAAGATTCCTAATCTTTTCCTTCGTAAAGATCTCCTCAGAGGTCTTGCTCGGTCTACCAACTGATCTTTTTCCCTCTACTTACATACTTCTGACAATAGCGTTCTACTAAAGCGTTATTTCCACATAGCGATTTTTTGATAAGTTCTTTTGTCTTTATATTGTGATATCCCTGTTTTGGTTTGTTTATTTTGCAAGTTTTACATTATATGTTTCACCCAGTCATATCCATCCATTCTCTCCACATGGCCAAACCACCGCAGTCTTACAGTATACATCATCTCACTGATTCACTCTATGCCAAGATGCTTTCTCATCTCTGATCTCATTGATTCCTCTCTCACTGCGGCATTACACATCCATCTCGCCATTTTCATTTCAATACTCACGTCTATGGGTATCTTCGTATTTGACTACCAAAGCCTCACTACAGTACCATAAAGTAGCACGATTTTCACACATGCAGCATACAGCTTTGTGAGGAGGAAGAGACCAATACTTCATGATTACAATATATAATTAATTTTTATTAATTTCACTCCCTGCACCAAACAATTCTCCCAATGAAATTAATGAAAGCATGTGATCCTACCGGAATTTGAACCTGGGTTACCACATACAGATCTTAAAACACTCTAAGCATTACATCAAGACAGTTCAAGGTTAAGACCACTCAAGAGTAAATTATATTTGTGTACAAACACAGGTTACTCCATATTAAGAAAACACTACCGTACCTCAAAATTAGATGAACTTCATATGAATAAATCATCATAAGTGTATCTGTTCCATTAATTTACATGAGTATGCAAATGTCTGACCAAGTTGACTTTCTGAGCTGTTCTAAAGGGGCACTGGGGGCACACAAATGGTTTCTCTCCGGTGTGCACGCGAATGTGGATCTTCAGGTTAATACTTTTGGAGCACCGATAAGGGCAGTGGGGGCAGGCGTAGGGTTTCTCCCCAGTGTGAGTCCGTATGTGGTCATCCAGGTGGTGCTTCCTAGGAGTGGAGTAGAGGCAGTAAGGGCAGTAGTGGACCTTGCCGGGGACACCTGGTGTGATGGGTGTCCCTAAAACAGCGGACGTGATGCCTGATGCCGTTGTGGAGGTTCCTAGTCCCCCTGCTACGCTCCGGCCGCCCAGACCAGGTATGATGGTGGTGCCCTCTGCCGCTACCTGACGCGGGATATGCCACTCGTCAATAGGTTTAAGGTGAAGCATGATGGTGGGCAGGTCATAACAGGAGAGGTCAAGCCTTCCTTGCCTCCCATAGTCAGCTAGATAATACGAACCTACTGCTGCTGGTTCACCAATATATTGCTAATTGAATCATGAATGAAAGGGGAACACCTGGGTAGTGACAAACATCTTTATATTGAAGTAAGTGGAAAATTAAGTGCCGTTAATACAGGACGGGAAAACTTTAACTTATACAGGTATATTATTAAAATGTTTTATTGTCAAAACACAACACCTTTGGCTTATCTTGTAGAGCTTGAGCCCTCTCCATACCTGATGAAGGCTCAAGATGAGTCACAACTATCATATCTATATTATTTCCCCTTATTAAAATGTTTCAAAACATTTGGAACTGGATAAGAATGTTGTGACTACCCTGGTCATCCTCTTTCTTCTGAGATCAAGATAACCTAAAGAAACACCAATGATCTCAAGTATGTGACTCATGACAGTTCTGTCTTAATTATCATGGCTTTACTCCTTCAAACTGCTGTACAGTATTTGGCTCAGAGTTCGAATCCCGGGAGGATCATATGCTTTCATTATTTTAGTCTAGTGCATTGTGGTTTGTAATAGAGGATTAATGTTAAGAACAGGGTGTTCCTTCATAAAACAAAATACCTGTATTATGAAAGGAATTGCTAATAATTAATCCATGAACTGCTAGAACATGTTTAAAATAAAACGCCAAGTTGAGGGAGGGAGGGGGGGATGGGGAATAAAGGGGGGAAGGAGTGGTGGAAACTACCTAGCCATGCCAGGGAGACACGAGATATAGACTGCCCGAGGACAGCCGAATGGGACATAGGAATAGAAGGGGAAAAACATAGAATGAGGATAGAAAAATTACTCAAAATTAGTCAAGCTAATGACGAAAGCTCAAGGGGAGAGGGAGGGAAATAACCCTAGCCCTCTCCCATCAAGCCCCAGTCGCCGGCCGCGAAGCCCCCCCAACCGCGCCAAGGAGAGTAGTACCAGGGGGGTGACACTCAATGTGCATCTCTATTTTTTTGTTATAGTCAGCGATGTACTGTATACCATCTATAAAAGGTATTGCAATAAAAATATAGAAACATTATATGAAAAGTTTTTATTAATTAGGAATAGATAAATTGTTTATTCACTTCTGCTTACACAAATACACTACATTACTGTACACTGTATATGTACACCCTTCAGGAAATGTTGCCACAGAAAAGCGTACAGAACATGTACGACACAGCCTAAATCGATAGTTCGCCGTAGAGTGTCGAACCGGGGCAATGTTGGTTAAGGGGAGATGGGTCGTTTTTGTGGACCCCTTTGTCCCTCATGCTTATCCCCAATAGTTTTGAGATTTCAAGTGTTTGCCCCATTAGTTTGCGGATTTTAAGACCTTTCGCCCAATTTCTTTAACATTATGACCTTTCGTGCCCTTTAGGTGTTGATTTTTTCCAAACTCTTCAACATTAACCTCTATAACTCACACACGAATAGAGTTCTTGAGCTAATATTCGTACCATTTGGGAAATATCAGCCAGATGTGGAAATTTACAGCCCATTCGCTCTAGCCCTTATTGAGTTACAGTACATAGGTCAGGTGTAATGATTTCTGGCATACCTATTTGGAACAGAGTATAGTCATGGGCTATTGGAAACAAGGGAGGACTGTCTAGGAAACAAGGGAGGATTATCAAGGAAAAGTGATAGTAACTTCAAAGTACAGGTCTCCCTCACCAGCCAATGCCCCGATTTGTTATATTATTATAGTTTTTTAGGAGTTTGGGTTTGGGTTTTGGCTGGTCCGAGAATGCATCCCCATTTACCCCCATTAATTTTAAGGTTCGTATATGATTTTTCTATTTAAGATTGGGTTTTCAGGAACGTATAGAACGCATCCCCAATTACCCCCATTAATTTTAGGGTTCGTATATAATTTTTCTATTTAAGATTGGGTTTTCAGGAACGTATCCTAATCGTAAACCTGTACAGAATTTATGAGCGAGATTGTCGGCGATATATAAATTTAGACTATACACTATCTGAAACATGACTTACAACATTATACATAAATATATTGCTTACACTTCAAATACTTAGACAATTGTATGATCACTAAAGACTTCTTTTTTTCTATAAGTTAACAATTGACAATGTGCTAGTGTCGGGCTATGAGGGAATTGGGTATTATAGGCATTGGTGTCTGGCATTAGATAGATAATTTTTTCTTTTAATTAGTTCAACCCGACCACATGACCTCAATACTATAGTCTATTTTTTTTCCAGCTGATGGTAAATTGTCATATCTTCATGGTAATTACTTAGCTATTACAAAGATTTGTTTGCGAAATATGTTGCTGATTATGAAAACTTGGCAATAAGATGATGCAGAGACATAATTTTTTAATATTTTTACATTAACCCTTAAAAAGCGGCTCACCACATAAGTCGTGTTGAAAAAACTGGCAAAAAACGGGTGAAAAAAGGGTGGAAATCGAGTGAAAATGGGTGGGATAGTAATGATCCATACGTCCGACATCTGTGGCCTCCCGGCCCACACTAACTCCAGTTCCCCCACCGCGCGTGAGGATGACAGTGTAACCAATAGTTCGCTAAAAGTGAGCAAGGTAGCAAAATCTGCTAAACTTCCATCTTCGAGGTAACACTGTCAGTGCTCCACGAGTGCTACGTAGCTGTATGTGGCGTCATTGTGTAGCGATTTCCACCTAGTTTTCGGCGCAATACAGTTCCTTTCATACTGATGGTTGATATAGCAGTCAGAACGGCCCAGAAAGGCCCAAAACGGCCACAGAGCACCCGCTAGAGGAGGGTTAAGCATCTAGAAATCCGTTGCTAAAGGATTCAATTTACCATCAGCTGGAAATAAACCAACTACTGTATAGAACTAAAATACAGTTATAGTGCATATATAAATACATAGAAGCATATTCAGCAAGCATTCTACCCATTATCAAACTCCCATATTATTTGTATTTGTCCTAAATATCAATGTTTACGGCTCCAACTTCCTTATAGCCCGAAATTTGCAAGTGTCAATTGACCCCTTGTGAGTTTCAAGCTACAGTATAAGGGAGTTGGAGCTGTAAACACAGAAACTTAGCAGAGATCAACAATGCAAGCTTATGATGTATAAAATGTTTCCTGAATTTGGTTTTATGTACAGTACAGTACACTATTTATATACAGTATGCACAAAAATCGTATTTTGGTCGGTAATTCTGCTAAATATCCAAGTCTACAAGTCCAACTTCCTTACGCCCGAAACTTGCAAGTGGCCAAGTAAGATTCTGACACATAACTACAAACACACACGCATACAACCATTGACAAGCCCTTTAGGTATTTACAGACACTAATGCTAGTTTTGTAGTGTTACGCTAGTTAATCTAACAATGGAGTAACTGTCACGTTGGCATATCACAAATATCAGTTTGATGTTGAATTAATAATATTTCAAATAATTACCACAATTGACCACTTGCAAGTTTCAGGCCATAAGGAAGTTGGAGTGGTAAACATTGACATAGAACAGAAATGTACCGGTAATAATATTGTAGATTTAAAATGTAAAACTTGCAAACTAAACAAACCAAAATTCGGACAAGGACAATATAAAGTCAAATTAAATTATCATAATCGCTATGTGGAAAAAAACGCTTACTAAAATTAAAATTATTAAATAAAAGAATTTCTGATAGATAGAAAGTAGGATCAATTTAGCTTAATGAATAATATAAATGTGCTATGACCATATTTTAGTTGTTTATTCTTCAAAAATTGTCGTTTAAACCTCTACCTTCCTTATGACCTGTAACTCGCAAGTGGTCGTTTGCGTTAGATGATCTTGGCTCCTAATTACTTAACCTTTTTCACAAATACTTCTTTCATACCACGTTGAAAGACGAACTTTGTCTTATGACTAATTAGTATCTCTGAGATAAAAGATAATCAATACAAAATTATTATGTTCTATCCAACAACCAACTCTACTCCTAAAATCGATTAATGAAATATTACAAACACATGTGGCAGTCCGTGGATTCGAACCCAGGACGCTCACACCGAATATCAACACCTTATACATTACACCACGAAGGCAGTTAAAGAATGGTGGACACTGCCTACGATTTATTATGCAACTTCGAATCCTTCGAATTTAGAAATATAGCTTGGTATAATTACTCTCCTTACAGAATGACAGCTTTGGAATTATTTATTACTAATAATGATTTAAACCATTTGATAAGTCTAAAGTCAAAGTAATTTCCTTCATAAATTTCCAAGAATGTAAAGAGAAAAATGTCTATGCTACAACCAAACATTCACACAATTCTCTCCCAGCACCTCTTGGGCAAGATCGAAAACTACACTGGGTTGAACAAACTACCGTACTGTATACACTCTACTTACGCTCTAATGAACTCATAAATAAACCTTATCGTACTGTATACACTCTACTTACGCTCTAATGAACTCATAAATAAACCTTACTGTACTGTATACACTCTACTTATGCTCTAATGAACTCATAAATAAACCTTACCGTACTGTATACACTCTACTTACGCTCTAATGAACTCATAAATAAACCTAACTCAACTAAGCCTGGATAAACTGATATATGCTGATCCACATGGGTAAAACATTATTATACAGTAATACAAGTTTAAAATACATATAAAACTTTGTTAATCTCAGGTGTGGGTAACGAACGTGCTGACACCCTTGCTAAACAGGCATGTCTAGGTGCTCCGGCATCCACTGTCCTCAGATCGGATGACTTAATTCCTGTAGTTCGACGGCATATTCATGATAAGTGGCGCTCAGAATGGAGGGATCAACCTTTGGGAGGTCACCTTCGTTCCATCAAAGACGACATTCACATGTGGCCCTCTTCACTCAGCCCCTGTCGCGCTGACCAAACCCTCTTAACTCGATTACGCATAGGACACACGAGACTCACTCATGGATATCTAATGACCACTCCCCGTAGTCCTCCGCCAGAATGTCACCATTGTCACACAGTTCTTACTATCCCTCACATGTTATGCGTTTGTCCCATGTACGGCCCTGAAAGACGTCGCTTCTTGCGACACACCTCTTTAAAAGACATCCTTTCTGACTCGGATTCATTCTCATTCATAGCCATCCGCCATTTCTTAGCAGCTCTTAATCTCTACGATGAAATCTGACCAGTGACCTATATGACTTGACTTACTATCCCCCCGCCGACCACTAGCCTTATGAGGGCTTCGGCCCAGAGGGCTAGTTTAAATTAAACAAGTCTTCAACAACAACAGGTGCAGATCCACATGGGTAAAGTATCTATACTGTACAGTAATATTAAAATAATATTGATTTCGCTTTTGTTAATCTCAGATACAGCTCCATAGGGATGCAGAACATTAATACAATTATCCTAAAGTCAAGCTCAAAAGTAATGTCCTTCCCACCTTCACAACTCATGCTTCTAACACTTGTATTTCTAAACAGCACCGTTAATAGACGAAATAACTAGAAAAATTACGCTGCCTTTAGATAGAAATGGGACTGCTAATCTGTTTACTTTACTCTCTGTAAACAACACTCATTCCCACAGTATTCATTCGGTATCTGGCACAGTAGATTATGGCTTGGAAAGGTAGAAAAAAGTGGTGAGCGCGAACTCAATACTGTACAGTGTACCATCTGCCGCTGCTGGGTACACCATGGGAAAAAGCGCTGCACTAGAATAAAGGGACCTCTACCAAGGAAGAAGTCCGAAGTTTAGAAATTTGTATGCATAGTATGCAAAGGTGAACATGTGTTCAATGATCGGCTTGAGTGTTAACTTTGACAATGAGGCACTGGAGGTGGAGGGCAAGCTTTGCTACTTGTGAAATACCATCTGTGCCGGTGGTAAGGCCGAGGCCGCCACTATAGCCAGAATATGATGTGGCTGGGGAAAGTTCAGAGAACTGTTGCCACTACTTATCATGAAGAGGATCCCTCTTCCCTTCAAGGGAAAGGTGTATGCTTCATGTGTTAGAAGCGCAATGACATATGCTGCAGAAACATGGCCTGTCAAAGCAGATGATATCAACAGAATGGCACGTAATGAGATGAGAATGGTAAGATGGATGAGTGGTGCCAAACTGCAAGATAGGATACCTAGTGAAGAGCTTAAGCGACGGTTAAAAGAATATCAGTGATAAGATGAGTACTAGTAGCCTTGGATGGTTTGGACATGTGGAGAGGATGGATGAACTTAGTAGTTAGTTGGGTGAAAAGATGCAAGTCCGTGAACGTGGAGAGAGCTGCACCAAGGGGTAGACCAAGAAAGACATGGGATTATCGATAAACCTGACAAGTCAGGCAGCTCTGAACAGGGCTGCCTGGAGCACCACCATTAGTATGTGAAACTGGAACCGCACTTCGTGTGGAGCACTCGGTCGTTAACTTTATTTATTTATGTATGTATGTATGTATGTAATAATAATAATAATAATAATAATAATAATAATAATAATCTGGTCTTTTATTTCTCGCAAGCGCCAGTTCTTCCGTAGGAATTCACTAGCGCTCGTAACACATTGCACCACAATCAAGAGAAGTGTGGTGCAGTTCACCTATAGTTCAAGTAACAATTTGTCATGGCAGGACAAATTACCAGTGTTAATTACCCGAGGGCCAACTGTACTCAAAGAGATAACGAAAGTTGAAGTAAGTATCGAGGTACAGTGCGAAACTACTTATGAACATGACTTTACATGCAGCCCAAGCGGGGTTCATAAAAGGTCCCCTCCAATCAAATCACAAACCTTTGCGGCTTATGACCTATCACACTGGTATTGAAGTCTCCACCCAGTAAGACAATTATACTTAGTTATTCAAATACCTTGCCTTTACTACATTATGACGGAATAAAAAGAAAACAATACATTTTATAAATATAAACAAAAACTATAATTCATAAATTATTTATACTGATAATATTTTTTGGATAAATCATATACAGGTTGTTGTTGTTGTTGTTGTTCCCTAAGCTGCCTGGCCGAACAGCCCCGAGTCTCTGAGGAAGGCCATGGCCGCGATCGGGCTTTCCCACAGAGCTCTCATTGAGTGTAGATTGTGTTGCGTAAGTGGTTGTGAAATGCAGTCTTCTATGATGTGTTTGATGGTATGGGGTGCTGTGTGTCATCCTGGGCAGGTGTCGACGACGGAGTCATCCAGTCTCTTCTGATAGCTCAGAAGAGCTGGATGGTGTCTGCATCTCAGCCTGGCCAGGTGGACTCTGTCCTCGCGAGGAAGGGAGGATTCGGAGGGATGGATTTCGGGAGGTCGTGCTTGAAGCTGCGTGTTGTCTATGAGTGAGTGGATGGATCAGCGAGAGATATGAGTATGGATGTGCTTCTGGAAGTTGGTTTGGGGTGGGCAGGGAGGGAGAGAGGACAGTATTTGTGTGTGATACCGTGTGCTGGGTGTTGTTTTGATATTTCTTGGTGTCTGTGGGTGTGTTGCCATGTAGTGTAGTGGGTGGTTTTGGTTCGTAGAGGCTGCTGCCAGAAATTGGGTGCCTCTCATGTCCAGACAGTCTTTGACTTTGAGGATTTTGGTTTCTTGATGTAGGTGATCTGTGGGTGTAGTAGCTGTGCAGCCTGTAATGATTTTTAGGGCTTTGTTTTGAATTGTCTGTAAGGTCTTGTGATGTGTTTCAGCTAGGTTAGAAGCCCAGGCTGGGCTTGCGTATTCCATTACTGATCTTATGTATTGTTTATAAACTGTGGTGGTGGTTTCTTTGTTATGTCCAAATTTTGTGTGAGTAAGTAATCATATATAGGTAAAATACAACAACTGCTACTGAATTACATGTAATAATAAACATGTACCGGTACTTTAAATGAGTGAGGTTTTGCATCCTCTACCCAACCTTAGCTGTTTCTGTTTGTCTCTTTTCCTGTACTACTTTTCCTACTTGGGGGCAGGTGGATAGGAATCCTCCTCCCCTTGTAAAATTCACCAACTAGACAAGACAAAGAAAGGGGAAAGGGAATGTGAAAGTGGTCCCGGACCCTAACAATTGGAAATTTAATTGTTGTTTCGGTTCGGGTTCTGTCTCAAGTCGGCCACCCTCAGCTTTGGGGTATTGTGCCTGAGTATATACTGTACATACATACATACATATACATACTTTAAATGAGAACATTATCATCATTAGTTATATCAACACAAACATACATGGTATGTACAGCATGCTATAATAAATATGCAGTACAGTACAAAGTTCAGTATCACACTACCAAATATTGTATGGAGTGAACAATAAATCAGATCGAAGTCCTCAATAAATGTTCTATGAAAAAGGTGTCAATATATGCTAGTCCAAAACTATTAATTCCAGATCAAATTACAAGGGGTGAAAGATGTCATTGCTACAATTTTTGACAGTGCAATAATAATTTGCAAAGAAGTCATATGAAACCTGCTCGTCTTGAAGCGTGAAGTTACACTATTCAGAATTCAAGAATGCAAGTACTGTAGTAGGAGTAGATGAAAGCTGAAGGCAAGGCAAATATGTGAAGGTTATGTGTATTTTTTTAATGTAATAGTTTAACCAAACCACTTCCTTAGGAGCTTGGGGCTGTTTGGCCAGGCAGCCTAGGGAACGACTACTACTACTACTACTACCAGACCACTGAGTTTCAGAACAAAACTCTCATAGGGCTGGCCCGAAGGATTAGGGCAAAATGAGACCAAAGATTGTTAGGGATGAGAATGCAAGAAATGAAAGAGACAATATCAGGTTAAGATGTAAGAGTAGAAAAACTCTGATTTGATGAATGAGTGCGAATGACAGAAGAAAGCGTAAAATAGGATAGACGGTAAAGAATATTTATATGTCAGCATAAGTTTTCCTAACAATGTACAGATAATGCTTCATAAAAAAAATGTGTGCTGCTAAATTCAAATAAATTAACATTAAGGAGAATAAGGTTATATTTGATTAATTCTGCGAGTATTAGATAGTTCTAATTGGATTGTGAATGTGAAGGATCTTTCTTACTAGTCTAGATAAAATTTAACAGAATAACTTTTATAGTACCATAGCAATTGATTCATAGCTCATTTCTTCTGGCTAACATAAGGCAGTTTAACTCAGATAAGAAATTATCTTTACCATCAAAGGGTTAACAATCTAACTCACACAGGATTTAAAAGTTGTTGGACAAATGGAATGAACGACAAGATGAAAATTAGGTAGAGAGTTTCAAAAGAATCAAATATAATGGGGAGAGTGTTTGGGGGGATAAAAATTAGTCAATAAAAACTCATTTTGTAAAATAGCACTGCAGTAGAGAAACTAAATAACCAAATATCCAAGATATAAGCCTGAACTGTGGCAATCAAGTGAAAGAACCTACACATATCAAGGATGGATACAATATTATAGAAGTACAGTACTGTTGTACCATTATTAAAAGTCCATAAAGCTGGGTAATATTTTTCACCACAACATAAAATACCATTATAATCTTTCAAATTAAGTAACAGTTTTATTTAAAAAAAAAACAAAAAAATGCAATTAAATACTGTACATATTAAAACAATAGTAAATGCACACATAAATGAAAACAAATGTGAATGAAAACGTAGTGAAATGCAAGATTAAATGAATATATAAAAATTATATATTAAAGAAACTTGTGTTTTCTCCCAATGGTAAAAAAATATGTAAGTGACTTCAGGATGAAATTAATGATAACTGTATTAATAAAAGAGTAAAAGTATATATATGAAGGAACTTGTGCTTTTCTTCCAATGGTTCAAACCTGTGCAAGAGACTTCAGGGTGATTTCTTAACCGTAGTAGCTAATGACATGAAAAATATTATGAAACTAGTAAATGCACAAACTAATGAATCTTGTGCTCTTATTCCAAAGGTTAAAACATGTGCGAGTGACTTGATTTCCTAACTATAGATGCTAATGAAATAAAACACAGAAATTACACTAGTGAGATATACAAGGAACTTTAAAATAAATTCAGGACTTCTTAACTGATGCAGGTTTTTCCGTATGCTTGGTCATATGCTGTCTTAGATTGGTCCTCTGTCGGAACCTCTGGGAGCACACCGGACATTTATAGGGCTTCTCACCAGTGTGAGTCCAAATGTGGCTATTTAACGTCCCCTTCTGTACGAATCTGGAGGGGCAGTAGGGACAGGCGTGGGGTCGTTCGCCAGTATGGGTGCGAATGTGCTCAACCAGGTGAGTTCTCCTGAGGGTGGAATAGTCGCAGTAGGGACACTGCTGTACCCTCCCACCACCACCAGCCACTCCTACAGTCATCCGGCCCCCTCCTGTGGCTCCCTCCACTACACCCTGCAGGAGACCCACACCTTACTTAACGCTCAAAAAGTATCACACGCATCAAACAACCCTTTCTAGGGACCTAAAATAATATACTAAGGATCTAGGTAATGTACAAGTTATACTGATGACAAGATTAGGGCCACACAGTATGTCAAGGATCCAACTGACACTACTACCTTCCAGTGGGAATCGAACCCTCTTTCAAATGAAAGTCCAGGGTATTACCCATGTACTACCACCTCTAAAATTACTGGACACCTTGTAGCTACTGCTGCACTAGGACTTAATCAGCACCTGAATCATTTGTCCATACATAATATGTTCCTCTCACCTCAGGTGTGAACTATTAGTGCATTTTGGAATATCACCAAGGAGAAAAAATATAAATTTCTATTTGCTTTTTGCTTGGTCCCACCATACAGATTCGAGGGATTTTTTTACTTTAGTTTGGTTGTATTTGCTCAACAAAAAGTTAACACGTAATTGTGTTCGCTCCTCTATACCAAAATGCCCTATTATGTATATGGTTGTATGATTAGATGAAGACTAACTTCTAGTGCAGCAGTAGCAGTGAGGTTCTGAATTATTTTTGCAATGGTAGTGCAGAGGTTGTGCACTGAACTTTCATCGGTGAGTCTGGTGCTCGAATCCCTCTGGAAAGCAGTGGATTATTATGAGTGTATTCTTTTAGGAAAAACTGTAAAATAGACTAACTTTGGATATTTCTGGATAGATTGTAATGGGCAAAAGTTATAGGAAAGTGGCTTGATATAATGGAAAAACAAAACAAAATCCTACATATAATTTGTTTTATCCATAATATTAAGCAATTTTCCCATAACTGTAGTTAATTTTATATTACAGTATTCAGAAATGCTTGAAGTTACCTCCCTGTCCATAATTAGCTCATTTCACTGGTACTATACTAAACAAATTTTAAAGTTTAGATATCCAGACAAAATAATATTCAAGGGTTTATTCAAACTGCAATCAATCCAACTAAAATACAACATCAGTATAAATACATAATGAAATACAGTACAGTGTGTACTGTACATGTATAAATATACTGTATATCATAAGTATTATCTGTACTGAATTAATACAGTATTAATGATAATACTGTACTGCCATTACTATTGTTTTCCAAATCTTCAACACAAGCATTTTCATATTTTTAATTTCCTCAAACCTCGATATAAATAATGTATCTGTGTTCATGGATTGGATTTATCCCTCTATCAGTCTGCTAAACTATGGAATACAGAATATACTGTATATAAATAATCCTTCCCCAAAACACAAATAATAATATAATATATCAAAGCTAATAAAATATACAGCTAACCACTGCACTACATATAATTTATAAATCATACTAGAAATAAACAAAAGAAACAGACTAAATCAAATATGCTGCATGAAATGTAATAAATTCAGTAAACAATATATATTTGTTCCTCAGAGATATGATAGTATATTTATATGCTTACCGTGTCTCGGCACAGATTGAGATTCAGTTTAGATGTTTGGGGGGTCTTACCACGTTCAGTACCGGCGACGATTTTTGTGTTTATTTAAGCTACATTCAGACAATTTTATAAAGCTTTGGAAGGATAATATGGTAGCTAAAAGGATGAATTGATTTAGTCTGTATCCTTTTAACCCCCTCCGGCATCTATGACGAGATCGCGTCATATGGCGGTATGCCCAAGAGTATCATATGACGCGATCGCATCATATGAACTTAGTGAAATAGCTCAATAAGCAAGTTATATGACGCATTTGCGTCATATTGAGCTCAGTAAGTTAGGTAAGTTAGATCAGAATCTGTCGATTGGTGGCAACCCCAAATACCTCCGACTTCTACCGGTACCTCAGTGTCAGAGAAAGTGTTTTGAGGGAAATACGGGCACTCCGCCACCCCATCAGTAAGTTAGCAACTTATGTCTGGGGGGGTTAATGGGTAGACGTCCTTCCTAAGCTGAATAAAATCGTCTAAAAGTAGCTAGAGTAGAATGAAAAAGATATCACCGGTACAGAACGGGTTAAGATACAATGTCATCAACATCGTCACTTGAAGAAGCTATCTGCGAAACGTTGTCGATAAAGTGCTCCTCCTCATATGGTGTTTATATCCATTATTTGTAAAGGCCTTGGTACAGTTCTCAGCATATATAAGGCTATACAAATTTGAATCTTTGTACCATTAAAGCCAAGATCTGATGCAACTGGGCTATAATAAAGCACTGTGTTCCCTAGTTTACATTTGATACTGATTCAAATGGGTGTGTCACCATTTATGCTTTTGACTGAACCTACTTGCAAGTGGAAGCCTTGTTTATCTGATGACGGCACTCCATGTACTCTCTTTGCAGTGAAGTGTATGATTTCTACTCATTTCTACTCCCTGGATATATTTTTGTAAAACTTCACCATACACTGCCATCGGTCTGTCCCCATATGCTACACCCCTCACATTCACACTCATATTTTTGTAAAACTTCACCATACAGTGCCATCGGTCTGTCCCCATATGCTACACCCCTCACATTCACACTCATATTTTTGTTCACCCATCTGTAAGAACTTCACAAAAACTTGACATTTTCTCAATCCTATTATTCAATTTAAGAAATATAATTCAAGTAAACCATGTATTACTTCTATAGGCCTATGTTCAGTAATTTTGCCAAATAAAGAATGGCAGTGTGATTAATAAAGTAATTTTGGAATAAAAGTGTGATATAGAGAGTGGAGACCAAACAAGTGATAACACACGATGTATATAAGGTGTAGACAAAACTAGTGATAACACGTGCAGGAGGCAGGCGACACTCGTGTGTACAAACTTAATACAAACAGAAAATAGGCATGTGCGTACCAAGGCCTGCTCACCAAGTTGACTTTAGGTTTAATCTCTCATATGTTTAGCATAGTATCCTCAACCTAGAAATTTTATTGGAATCAAAAATATAATTTTCCATCTTATAAAAGAGTACTCTATATGCGATTTTAAGATGACTGGTTAAGAGAAGTAACTTTTATTCATGTGTGTATATAAATGACTCCTAAGATTTGTCTTCTGTCTGAACCTCTGGGAGCACACCGGACACTTGAATGGCTTTTCACCAGTGTGAGTCCGAATATGGGTATTTAGCGTGCCCTTCTGTACGAATCTGGAGGGGCAGTAGTGACAGGCGTGGGGTCGTTCGCCAGTATGGGTGTAAATGTGCTCAACCAGGCGAGTTCTCCTGAGGGTGGAATAGTCGCAGTAGGGACACTGCTGTACCTTCCCACCACCACCAGCTACTCCTACAGTCATCCGGCCCACTCCCGTTACAGCCGGGGCTCCCTCCACTACACCCTGCAGGAGACCCACACCTTACTATAGGCTCAGTAGTATCACACACACCAAACAACCCACTTGATACACTACAGACCAAACTATCAAGCTAAGGATCCACGTAACACAGTAATAACTCTCTCTTTCAGACTAATGAGGGAGGGCCCTGTCTGGAAGTGCATAATTTCCAAAAGTGCGAAAGACCTTAGTTTGTACAGTACTATATGTCGGTTATCCAGATAATTATTTCAAGAGGCAGATAATGGCTGGACCAGATATCTAGTTGGAAAATTGCAGTTTCCTGAAACCCATGGTCTTAAAGAGAGGAGCTATACTGTACTAGAGATCCTATAGTAACAGAGAGCGGCCTATATGGAAATATCATAACATATAATACAACAATTCAAATAAAATGTTACTAGACCAAACACAAAAGTAGGGATGTAATAACACAATAAGACATAATTATAAGGCATCAAAATTAAACATAACAAAACCAACTCAATTGAAATAACTGATATACCTATGTACAGTATATATATATATATATATATATATATATATATATATATATATATATATATATATACGGTACAGTACATATTATATTCTACAAACAAATGATAGAAACATGTAAACATTTACGAGATGTGTTCCTTTTAAGGGGAGGTTTTTAGTTTGGTCTCTAGATATCCATCAAGCTTAAGATTACACCCCCTTGAGCCCCTTTCAAGATAAATTTGTACATTTTTCGGTAGAAAAATTTCCCGGCTGAAAGCCGGTTCCTCTTAAATTACAGGCTCGCTATCGCTCGCCAGGATAAAATCGACACCTAAATTGCACGAAAGGTCTTAAAATTGACGGAAATGGGGCGAAAGTTCTTAAAATCGCCAAACTAATGGGGCGACTGTCTTAAAATCTCAAAAGCAATGGGGCTAAACATGAGAGAGAAAGGGGTCCAGAAAAAAATCCCTCAAGTGGATATCTCCCCTTAACTTTCACAGGGATAGATAAATACCGTATCTTACTTTGCCAACCTTTTAGAAGTACTGTATATACTGTACAGATGTTCTGGGATCATTTTAGTAGCTTGAATATGGCCATCTAATATAATTGTGTATATGACTTTCAGTAATTCCCCCCCACCCAGTTCATTCCCCCCCACCCAGTTCATTCCCCCCCACCCAGTTCATTCACCCCCACCCAGTTCATTCACCCCCACCCAGTTCATTCCCCCCCACCAGTTCATTCACCCCCACCCAGTTCATTCACCCCCACCCAGTTCATTCCCCCCCACCCAGTTCATTCACCCCCACCCAGTTCATTCACCCCCACCCAGTTCATTCACCCCCACCCCGTTCATTCCCCCCCACCCAGTTCATTCACCCCCACCCAGTTCATTCACCCCCACCCAGTTCATTCACCCCCACCCAGTTCATTCACCCCCACCCAGTTCATTCACCCCCACCCAGTTCATTCATCCCACCCAGTTCATTCACCCCCACCCAGTTCATTCACACCCCCACCCAGTTCATTCCCCCCCACCCAGTTCATTCCCCCCCACCCAGTTCATTCCCCCCCACCCAGTTCATTCACCCCCACCCAGTTCATTCACCCCCACCCAGTTCATTCACCCCCACCCAGTTCATTCACCCCCACCCAGTTCATTCCCCCCCACCCAGTTCATTCCCCCCCACCCAGTTCATTCCCCCCCACCCAGTTCATTCCCCCCCACCCAGTTCATTCCCCCCCACCCAGTTCATTCACACCCCACCCAGTTCATTCACCCCCACCCAGTTCATTCACCCCCACCCAGTTCATTCACCCCCACCCAGTTCATTCACCCCCACCAGTTCATTCACCCCCACCCAGTTCATTCACCCCCACCCAGTTCATTCCCCCCCACCCCGTTCATTCTCCCCCACCCAGTTCATTCACCCCCACCCAGTTCATTCACCCCCACCCAGTTCATTCACCCCCACCCAGTTCATTCACCCCCACCCAGTTCATTCACCCCCACCCAGTTCATTCACCCATACTGTACTTTTAAGGGAAGATGGGCTGGTTTTCTGGCCCCCCTTCTCCCTTATGTTCAGCCCCATTAGTTTTCAGATTTTAAGACCTTCGGCCCATCAGTTTGGCGATTTTCAGACCTTTCGCCCCTTTTCTTTGTCAATATTAAGACTTTTTGTGTAACTTAGGTGTCAATTTTGTTCCTGGTGAGCGAAAGCGAGCCTGTAATTTAGGAGGAACCGGGACATTTTTATACCAAAAAATGCACAAATATATCTTGAAGGGGGATCCTGGGGTTGTATTTACAAGTTTACCGTAACTAGGGAAGAAACTAAGAATATAATAAATACATGAAAAAATGGACCCAAAAAAATAACCCCTACTGTAACGGCGATATTTAAAAAATATTTTCATCTAGCTATAATTAGACGACTTTGTTATAATTAGACGACTTTGTTATAATTAGACGACTTTGTGCAGTTTATGAAGGGTCTGTGGCAGTAAAAAGGATTAAAGGAAACAGTTCAAAGCCTGTTAATTGCTGGATACCCTTTATAAACTTAATAAAATCATCTAAAGTAGCCAAAATATAATGAAAAGGACGTCACTGATACTGGATGGGTAGAGTTTGTTCACCTAGACACATACCCATACAGTTGGTTTGTTCACCTAGACACATACCCATACAGTTGGTTTGCCCACGACCTTTAACCCCTTCTGTACCAGTGACGTATTGTTAATTTTATTCTAGCTACAGGTATATTTAGAGTATTTTGAACAGTTTAATTAAAATGTAAAACTTGCAAACTAAACAAACCAAAATTGGGACAAGGACAATATAAAGTCAAATTAAATTATCAAAATCGCTATGTGGAAACAACGCTTACTAAAATGAAAATTATTAAATAAAAGAACACAGGATCCACTCTGGTGGATCTCTGGTGGTTGTTGTTGTTGTTGTTGTTGCTGTTCCCCAGGCTGTTTGACCGGGCAGCCCCAAGGTCCCGAGCAAGGCCATTACCGAGCGCCCCCACAAAACCCTCCCTGCTTACCACTAATAAAGCCCAGGTGACCGAAGCCACTCCAAGGCGGGGAGCTGAGGAGGGTACGGAAACGCCCGGGAAACCAAAGCCCCACCCAAGGCCCTGTGCCCCTCAGAAATTAAGAAGGGAAAGTTGAGGGGGCAAAGGGAAAATGTGACGCTTTGGCTCCCACTGCCAACCTCTAGGTTGGCAGTAGGGGAGGTCAATCCACGGAAGAGACGCCGTCACTTGAGATCAAGAAAATATGTAAGTAAAAGGAACAGTCAGAGAGTAATCTATGGGTATAGCAGAGATCGCTTAGCTCTCACTCTGATAGACCAGCCCATCACCACTCTCTGGTGGTTAAGGGCAATAGTTCAAAGCCTGTTCATTGCTGGAGGCCCTTTGTAAACTGAATAAAATCATCTAATAGTTGCCAGAATAAAGATAAAAGAACGTCGCCAGTACAGTAGGGGTTAATTAATACAAAAACTGACCTACTCATGTGTAGATGTAGATCATTGTCTTTAATGTATGGATTTCAGATAACATTACATATTATATTCAATTTAGAAAGGATCTGTGGGAGCCAAAGAGTTTATCTATATTGTGTTCTACTCCTCTGATTTCTATAGGTCCTTCCTAAACCAAATAAAATCCTCCAGTGTTAGCCAGAATAAAATATAACTGACACCCTAGAACTAAAGGGGTTAATAATCAATGTACCCACTGACAGCAAATCATAATGCAGGGTCTTTATAAATAAGCATTGCGTTATTATTTCAATTTATTTATTTGTTTTCTTGGGCAACTCAACCCTAGACAATTGACAATGTTTTACCTCACACACACACACACACACACACACACACAAAAAAAACAAAAAAAAAAAAAAAAAAAGTATTGCATGCATGTGTACGCTACTGTGCATTATTTTTTATATATATTTTTTAGTATGATGTGTGTGATTTATTTATTTTATTGTATTTATTTATTTATTTTTTATTATGTTTTTTTTTTTTTGTGTGTTTTGTGTTGTGTTGTCTCTGTTCGGGCTCTGTCTCGAGTCGGCCACCCCCAGGTATGGGGTATGTGCCTGAGTATATACATACATACTGTACTGTACATACATACAATATATTTTTGGACTACCGTACCATGTAAGTTATACAGTATAATAAATATATAGAAAGCTATATACAAACTGTAAATAGGTAAATAGGTAGATATAATTTATACAGTAGATAGATAAAAGAACAGTATAGATACCTCATTATAGATAGATAAAGATGCAGAATATTTCTCCAAATTGAAATAACGCTTATATATCTTCTCACTTACGCAATTTAATCAACTTTACTACTAGAATCAAGGCAGTCAAGTATCTCAATAATTTGCTTTGTTACTTTAAAGAATGGTAGCATCACTGTTACCTAACTTGTTAAGTATACATTATTCTACTTGCAAAAGGTTACTATAAGAAACTTTTGAAAGTGTCATAAAAGCTAAGAATGG
Source organism: Paralithodes platypus (assembly GCA_032716605.1). Lineage (NCBI taxonomy): Eukaryota > Metazoa > Arthropoda > Malacostraca > Decapoda > Lithodidae > Paralithodes > Paralithodes platypus. The sequence goes on along the minus strand of CM064577.1, from coordinate 28,520,506 downwards.
TGCCATACCTACTATCGCAATTCATAACACTCAAAAGACTTTCTTTCCCACCTGTGCACTGAGTTAAGTTAGAGTCAAGGCTAATGCAGCCTGAAAACCTGTAGAACTTTAACCCTCCTGCTTTCCTTAATGCCTCGCCTATTATCACACATTGTTCATACAAATTTCAAACTTCCAATAGCCTTCAAGTTTACTTTAATCCGAGCATAGATGGGAAGCAACTTTAGCTTTGATTGTACATCATTGTGCAGCTAGTCCTTTGGTCAATCTATCTGTAATTATAATGTTCTCTTACTACAGTACTTTTATTTCAATAAATTAGTTAAACCAGACCACTGAACTCCTACATGTCGGCGGGTGCCCAACCCCGAAAAGGGTTGAAATAGGGGAGCTATCCCCCCGCCAAAGGCGGCTTTCTAGGGCCTTTCCTAGCTGATGCTGAGAGGATTGGGTTCTAGTCATGTGGTGATGGGCTGGTCTATCAGAGTGAGAACTGAGCAATCTCTGCCATACCCATAGCTTACTCTGACTGTTCCTTTTACTTATATATTTTCTAGATCTCAAGTGACGGCATCTCTAACGTGGATTGACCTCCCAATCTACCAAGATTGGAAGCCAAAGCGTCACATTTTTCCCTTGCCCTCAACTTTCTCTTCATAATTGCTGAGGGACACAGGGCCCTGGGTGGGGCTTTGGTTTCCCGGGCATTTCCGCACCCTCCTCAGCTCCCCGCCATGGAGTGGCTTCGGTCACCCAGGCTTTATTGTGGTTGGCGGGGAGGGTTCTGTGGGGGCGCTCGGTTATGGCCTTGGCCTTGCTCAGGGCCTTGGGGCTGTTCGGCCAGGCAGCTTGGGGAACAACAACAACAACAACTCCTACATGTTACTCTCACAGGGCTGGCCTGAAGGATTAAGCATGGAGTAGTAGTAGTAGTCGTTCCCTAGGCTGCCTGGTCGAACAGCCCCATACAGCAAGGGGTACTATGTAATGGTATAGTATCTTAACCAATTACATTGTAATGGTTCACACAGGGTTGCTTTTCAGCAGTGCCTATAATGCCTGCATAAACTTTGGTGAGGGCAGATGGTCGTGGAAATAGTTGGTCTGTTTAAACATGCCGTTCCGCTCCGTGACGGTAGCCTTACATGGGTTAACCTTCGGTCGCACCGTACACTGCCAGTACGTGCTATTACCCCGCCGCATCTTGACATTATAGGTGTAGCCCAGACTATCCACCAGCTTCACCGCATTGCGTTTTGACCCCTCCTCCATCACTTTGAAGGTAACGTTTGAGAAGCTGGACTCCTTACTGAAGGGGGCTGGCCTGTTTGAAAAGCCAGACTTCTCTATGAAGGGGGACGGCATGGGTGGCTCGTCCCCTGGGTAGGCTGGGGGGGCGGGGGGGTCTTTGAGGGCGTGTATAGCCGGGTTGACCGCCACCGCCGCCCCCTCGTCTTCCGCTCGGCAGGCTCGCAGGATATGCAAGAGCCCCGGGAGGCGCATCTGGACGGTTAAGAGAGGATCGGTGAGTTTAACTTCATTCTAAACTTTTGTCCATAATTTTAAACATACAGTGTATATATTATTATTACCATTAATATTTAATTACACCGTCTTAGATCTCAACTATGCATTTGTAAGTTTTTATACCCAGTTAGGATTTTTAGTACAGCAGTGGCAAAAATATGGTTGGTTTGCAAGTTAAATTTTGTTCAATAGTTTAAGCAATTTAAAAAAACGCACTGTAGTGTGTATAATGTGGTTGAATATTAGTGGCTTCAAGTTTAATAACAGAATTGGGCCATTCTTTTAACATACTGTATACAGTACATTATACTGTATTCAGATTTCTGGACAGGCTGCTCCCCCTAATAGCTGTTAAGACTATATTTGATTTCTGCCTTCGAGTTTTTCTTCAAGTCCCATTCAGCTGCATGAAGAGTAACTTTATATAATTTCCACCTAGCATTATTATACATATTTATTTTGTTTTGGTATGAGTTATAACAATAATAGTAAATGAATAGAAAGAGAAGATAATCAGAGACAGAAGGTGATGAGAGAAACAGAGGAGGATAGATATGGTGTTCAGCATGTACCGTATCTATATGGGAGCTGCATAAAGTTGGCAGACCAAGAAAGACGTGGGATCAGACCTTGAATCGAAGAACCTGACAAGTGAGGCAGCTCTGAACAAGGCTGCCTGGAATGCCGCTATTAGAACGTGAGACAGGAACCGCACTTCGTATGGAGCAGTCAGTCTTTAAATTTACGTACTGTATGTATGCATTCATCTATGTAATACATATCTTGGCTGACAAAGGAGGAATATAGCAAGGAGAATGCAAGAGAAAAACTATTTTTGTGATAGATTTTATAACCTAAATACAGTACTACATTGATCTTTTCAGTGTAAGGTAAAGTTGTCATCATCATTATCATCTGTGACACCTAGCCTCCCCTTTGAAGTCCCTATGCCATGACAGAAATACCTACATGCTATTTTCTCTAGATATGTTCCTTTATCCTGTGCCACAATGCTCCTTCCACTAAGTGCATAACATTATCCAGGACTGAGTTGCCCAAATATATGTCATGGAAACTAATTAAGATAGAAACGGAAACACTGAATAATGGCTAATAGTAAATTAACTAACTTTGGAGTTTCACCCGCACATATTTTATTGTAATAAAACAAACTTCAATAATGTCTACAAACATCCATTATCATCATCATTATCTCCCATACCTTGCTTCCTCCTGGATGACCATGGAAGAATGCCTCCTGGCTACTTTGTCCATGCCACAATGCTTCTTCCACTATGTGGACATTATACATACATATTTCCACTTCCGTTTCCTATATCATAGGTGGTCTACCACTCAATTGAAAACCAAAATATATAAAATAAAGTAACACAAAATGCTAATATAATAAATATATTTGATCTTTATGCAACTCAGATCTGGGAAGGTAAAAACAAAAAATCATGCTTTTCCCCCAACTTAATATGAAATTTTGCCGTAAACAAGCACAGTACTATACTGTACTGTACTACTCAATATACTGTATACAGTAATAGTTATAACAAAAAGAAGTGATTCCTGTAAATTGTATGTCATATACAATATCTGCTTCAGTGAGGGTTGTGATCGTGGAGACCGTAGGTCTGTTTATATACGCCGTTCCGCTCCGCGACGGTGGCCTTACACGGGTTAACCTTTGGTCGCACCGTACACCGCCAGTACGTGCTATTGCCTCGCCGCATCTTGACATTATAGGTGTAGCCCAGACTATCCACCAGCTTCACCGAATTGCGCTTTGACTTCTCCTCCATCACTTTGAAGGTAACGTTTGAGAAGCTGGACTCCTCTCTGATGGGGGCCAGCTTGTCTGAAAAGCTAGACTCCTCTTTGAAGAGGGGCGCCATGGGTGGCTCGTCCTTAGGGTAAGCTGGGGGAGCGTGGGGGTCTTTGTGGGCATTTATTGACAGATTGACCCCCGCTGTCGCCCCCTCGTCTTCTGCTCGGCAGGGTCGCAGGATTTGAAAGAGCATCTGGACGGTTAAGAGAGGATCGGTGAGTTTATCTTCATTCTAAACTTTGGGCCATAATAAATAAAAATACAGTGAATAGATTATTATTATTTAATTACACCGTCTTACCTCTTAACTATGCATTTGTAAGTTATCATACCCAGTTAGGATTTTAGTAATTAAAATGTAAAACTTGCAAAACAAACAAACCAAAATAGGAAGCGCACAATATAAAGACAAAAGAACTGATCAAAATCACTATGTGGCAATAACGTATTAACGATTTAGCAAAGCAATAATATGAAAAATAAAATATAAAAACACAAAATGACAAAAAATATGGTTGATCAGTAAGTTTAATTTTGCTTAACCCCTTCAGACTCATATGACGCAGAGGTTGCCAGATTAGCAATAAAAAATAGAGTTCTCTTACTCTTATAATTACTTCTCCAAAATTAGTTTTCTGCCCACAGCTAACTCAAAGACAACTGCAGAGGTTGAAGTAACTAAACTAAAGGTTTCTAAATACCCCTGATGGTAACAAAGGTTTAAAGTATCCCTAATCACTCAAAAATCGCGTCATATGTCGGAGAGGGTTAATAGTTTGAGCAATTTACAGTAAACATGATATTCCCATTTCTAAACAGGCTGCTCCTCGCATAGTTTAGAAGACAGGCTTTTCTGTATTAGTACTGTATTATCATTTTTGCCTTCGAGTTTTCCTTCACGTCCCATTCATTTGAATTACAAGTAGGCTAGATTACATTTGCCTCTCAACTATCCCTTCATAATTGTTGAGGGGCACAGAGCCCTGGATGGGGCTTTGGTGTCCCGGGCATTTCCGCACCCTCCTCAGCCTCTCACCTGGGAGCGGCTTCGGTCACCTGGTCTTTCTTAGTGGTAAAGCTGGGAGGGTTCTATGGGGCACTTGGTTATGGCCTTGGCCTTGCTCGGGACCTTGGGGCTGTTCGGTCAGACAGCCTGGGGAACAATAACAACAACAACTGGTAGCATGTTTCTATCGAACTTTATTATACATAAAGCAAATTTTTGGCACAAGTTATGAAAGTATTTGTAAATAAATAAAAAGATAAGATAATCAGAGATAGGGAGTGATAAGAATAACAAGAGAAGAGGGATAGAGTGTGTAATGTGTACCACATGTGTCTGATAAATAGCTTGGAAGATAAAGAAAGAAGATGGCAAGGAGAGTGATTGAGAGAACAAAAAATTGTGATAGATTTAAAAGCCTAAATACTGTATTAGCTGAGAACAAATTTCTGTGATTAATTAAAAACCTAAATACTGTATTGGCTTTCCGGCGCAAGGTAAAGCTATCATCATCATCTCTGGACACCTAGCCTCCCCTTTGAAGCTCCTACTAAAGGATGGCCATGACATAAATACCTCCATGCTATTTTCTCTAGATATGTTTTTTTATTTTGTGCCTTTTGTCTCCCTCACTTACATAGAAAAAAACAATGCTCTTTCCACTAAGTGCGCTTAAATTGTCCAGGACTGAGTTTCCCAAATGTTGCAGTGTTATAGAATCTAATGAAGGTAGAAACAGAAATACTGAATAAAGGGTAATAATACAAAACTAACTAAGGATATTCACCAGCACAGACTTCATTGTGATAAAACAAACTTCAACAATGTCTATAAACACTCATCATCATCATTAGGACAAGAGACTGAAACTGCACGTGTGGAGCACTCAGTCTTAAAATGTTATGTATGTATGTATGTATGTATGTATGTATGTATGTATGTATGTATGTATGTATGTATGTATGTATGTGTCATCATCATAATCATCTCCCATACCTTGCTTCCTCCTGGCTGACCATAGCAGAATGACTCCTGGCTACTTTGTCCAGACATGCTCCCTTTGTCTGTGCTACAATGCTTCTTTCACTACATGTATGCAGTCATTTATATATATTTCCACTTTCTTCTCCCATACCATAGGTGGTTTTCCTCTACCAGCTGTTCAACTCGCCTCACTTCTTTTAACTTTCTCTGCATTTTGTCCTCACTAATTTTTTAACATGGCCGAAGCACCTTTCATCCAACTTCCTTGAAAAAATTAAAATTGTGCAATCTATCTCACTACTGGCTTGTATAAAAATATAATAAATAAAATAAAGGAACAAATAATTATGAATTATAGTATATTTACTTGATCTTTTTGCAGCTCAGAAAATTCACATTCTGCTCCCAACTTAATATGACATAATTTAGCCGTAAGCAAGCATAGTACTACTCAATATACCGCATACAGTAATACTTACAATAGAAAAGTGATTCCTGTGAACTGTATAAGTCTGTACAAAACATTAACTAAAGTCTCAACGTAAAAAATAGCAAAGCAGAATCGTAATATGTGAAAAGTATAAACAAAATTAAATTTTTGTCTAAGATCTTGGGCTGCCACCTGGCCAGCGCAAAGCTCCATGGAGAGCACCTCTACTATACCCATCATTGAAGATACTCTGGTCTGTTTCCTTTAACCCCTTCTGTACCGACAACGTCTTCTTAAATTTAATCTGGCTACTATTAGACAATTTCATTCAGTTTAAAAAGGGCCTCCAGCAATTAACAGGCTTCGAAATATCTCACTTGGCCATTTTTATTACCACAGATCCTTCTTCAGCTTCACAAAATCCTCTAAATGTAGCTAGACTAAACTTAAATAGACGTCGCCGGTACAGAAGGGTTAATATTGGGGCACAAAATTTCTCACTCACGTCGTTACCCGAATGGCTGTTATGAAGGGAGGGAGTTCACAGTTAAATTTTTTTAGATTAATTGATTTATGCCTTTATTCATGGGGGAAAGCAGAATTATTTCATTACACTTTATTAGCAGTATGTTACGACGGGAAATCCAAAATAAACCCCTTCCAATTCCATTAGATAACAATATGTTAATACTTATAAAGTAAATTCCCACATCCTGCAGGTATGCATACGACATTGAATTTTATGGGAATGCTTATTAGATACCAATGTGATATATGGCAGCACTAATAAGTAATGTCTCGGCTGTCATTACGTTTGGCTCGCTCTGTGCTGTATTAATGTTTGCCAGATGTTGAATAGGGTGGGTAAGTGTAGGAACATATTTGTATATCTCACTCGAAATAAAAACAAAATAAAGTTTAGATGTTGATGATACCAATTATTGATTAAAGTATACTTGGTGCCGAGAGATGACTTATTAGGCCGACTGTACATTATACAACACTGATACTATACATCATTAATCATCTTTGACACTTTCCTTCGTGCGAGGAGAACCCCGCTCATCGATGGCCATGGTAGAAATGCCTCCTCACTATATCAGTATTTGTCTATGTAATTTTTTCTCCCATACCAATGGTGGTCTTCCATTAATATCTGTTGCTCTCACTTAACTTTAATATATCTTTCTTATGATTCTGTCCTCATCTATTCTCTGCAAATGAACAATACACAGTATTGTACATCAAATCTTGACACAATAGTACCATAGAAACGAAATGTGATACCTCCATAGAAATTGCCATATAAACACTGATTACCAAATAGTGCTAACAGCCACAGGCCGTTGCGTGCCTGGTAGAGCACTGGCCTGCAAAACGTGAGGTTGACGGTTCAAGTCTCGGGTCAGCCAATGTGTATTATTGGCAGACACCAGTGCTGTTGGTGGAGGTTGGTCTAGCAATCTGTGGCAACTATTCACTGAAGTCCCTGATCATCAGGGCACCCACCCTAGCCCAGCTCTTGAGCAGGGAGTGCATGGTGGTAAATAATGTATCATCATCATCAGTGCTACAACAAAAATAAGCTTAAAATTATATAGTACTATTAAGATTGGTTCCAAGAACATAATATATACTCAAGAGAACATAAAGAAGCTTTAGTTAACATTGTGGGATGGATTACAGCTGGTTTTAGTATTCCAGGAAGTGACAAAAAAGGGGCTTATAACTACTTACAACATAGATTTTAAAGCTACCCAAAAGAAAATTTTGCAATTTCTTTGATAGGGTAATGTACAGGGTGGCAAAACATTTGGTTACCGAAACTCCACAGCTGACTTCTTACCCTTGGCTAACCAAATTCTGCAGCACCCTGTATGTAGACAAAAATATGTGGCACCATACTCTTTACATATATTGTTTAAGTTTGTAAGAGCGTCATAGCTCAGCAGTTCTTACAAAACTTAAATATTATATAATTTATTATAAATAGCATATCATTTATTCAATTAAACTCCGACTGACTTTTCCAAAACTAGCTATTTTTTCTCAATGTAACTTATTTCCTTAGCAAATTTTTAAAACCAGTCAAAAAATGTTTATGAACTGGATTTGTCTCCTAATTAGTAAAATGAAGATTATCTTTGGCTTTGAATATCCCCTTGACTTAAAATAGCTAATATAACAACAATAAAACAATCTTTAGCAAATTCTATACACAATTAATAAACAATTTCATACTGTATGTAGATACATAAAATGTTTGCTACAAACAAGCTTAAAGCATAAATATATATTTTTTTAGTACAGAACAGTAAACCACCTCTTGGGAGGATAATTTAAGGAAAACCCTGTCCACTACAGTAGTGTGAAACACTTCGGTCTTTCACACTCTGACCTCTGTTTTTCAGACTTTGAAAGACCAAAGTGATATATGAACACGTTATCAGATTTTCAGATATTTACCTCGGTCTTTTGTCCAAAGGAAATATACCGTAAGTACTAGGACTCTATACCATGTTCAAACATTTACCAGTCTTCCAGATTATCCAAAAGAGATACAATTCTGACCAGACATACAGTCCGAAAGCCCTGGGTTTTCAGATCTGTGTTGTCTAAAATAGAGGGGTCTTACCATAGTCTGTACTGGCTTAAAATAGGATATTTTTTGCAAATATGCAAGCTATGCAGATTAGAAACTCAGTTATATAATTTCTCTCAATGTTCTAAGTTATTCAAGAGATTTCAAAGACGACTGATTATCAGAAGAAGTTGGTTTTCCAACATGTGTGTACAAATGCCTTCTCAGATTGGTCTTCTCCCGGCAGCTGTGGGGACACAGCGGACACTTAAATGGCTTTTCACCAGTGTGCGTCCGAATGTGAATGTTAAGGGTGCCTTTCTGAACGAATCGCGAGGGGCAGTAGGGACAGGCGTGGGGCCGCTCGCCAGTATGGGTGCAAACGTGTTCTAGCAGGTGGGTTCTCCTGAGGGTGGAATAGTCGCAGTAGGGACACTTCAGAATCTTTCCACTACCATCACCAGCCACTCCTACAGTCATCCGGCCCCCTCCCGTGGCTCCCTCCACTACACCCTGCAGGAGACCCACACCTTACTTTAACACATCACTAACACCAACAACGCATTTCACATATACACTTTATACTTCAAACCAAGATCACATAATTATGTTAATATTAACTCCCAAAACATTGAGAGTAGATAAAACACCATTAGAGGGGGAGCACTTTCTCAATAACGTTTCGCTTCCAACTTCTAGACATTTTAATGTACCGAAGAAGTTATAAGAAAGAACGTTAGAAATAGAAATAGAGTGCACCTCCTCAAATGGTGTTTTGATTCATGTCACAATTAACATCATATAATAATGGGAATCAAGATAAACTTAGGATCCAACAAACACATAGTACAGCAATACATAATTTAATCTATCAGACCTTAATGACAAATCATGAGATCAAGAAGATGGGCCATTCACAGATATTTATGGATAACAAGGGCAACAGAAATAAAAAATAATGATTATGTGATTAAAAAAAGACAATCAGGAACTGCACATGTCAATCTTATCAATTCTTTAATCTTAGCTACATGAAAATTGTAGATCAGATGGGAAAAAGTATATGGAATGGATCAAGTAGAAAACCATTTGAATAAAACACATAAGGGGTGAATAGTACGCATAGGACTTGTCACACTCCACGGAAGATAAGAAAATATGATGAGGGATTCCTGTTTGGAAGGATATTGCCCCCGAACTCATCACATCACTTACCAAGGGGGCTATTAAATTATGGGACTGACACGGATATGACAAATTAACCAGGGAAATTAACCAGAAATTGCATTGCCCTGGCCAATATGCTCGCTTCCAGGGGCACAATGGAAACATAAGTACATTATAAAACGGGAGTCTGCAGAGAACCGATTGGCCCACACATGGCAGATCCCTTTCACACCCAACACAACTATTTAGAGATGAAGAATGTAAAAATCACAGAAGAATTTGGAGATAAGGAAATGTAAGAATCACAGATGAATCTACATCTTAAGTTACCATGAAAGATATTAATGCTATTTGGCACACAAGAATACAGAAGATTATGGAGAAGAGATAGAAAAAAAGACGGTATGTAGGACACATCATTGTAAGATAATTTTGGTTGAGCCACAACCAAGGAAGAATATAAAAAGTAGGATTAATTTGTGTTAATTTGTGTCTTTTATATTGTGTCGTCCGTTTTGGTTTGTATATTTTGCAAGTTATTAACATAAAATCTGGCCGCAAGTGAATATACAGTAAATTGAAAAGGAAGACGGGTAGACAGAAGTGAAAATTATATATAAGGAAAATGAGCTACTAGATGTTTTTCGTGTCACTCCACGTCATGGATGGAATGGAATCATCATCAATGTTAAAATAATATATTTTGTTGTAAATAATAAACTAAATACATATATAAATAAATATACAACAACAGGTTCACACCACACTAGGAACTTTTCTCATATTAATATATAAATACATAAATATATAAATACTGTACTGTACTGGTAAGTAGCAAAAATTAATAAAAACATTAACCCTTTAAGAGTACAGTACGACACATTTTGACGCTATATTCTGGCTATCATTTGACAATTTAGGAAGGATCTCTGGGAATTATAAGGGTAAAGACTAACTCAATTAACCCTCTGACTTCCATATACCCTTCCTATCTCATTTAACCCTATAACTTCCCTATACCCTTCCTAATCTGAATAAAATCGTCTAACAATAGCCAGAAAACAGAGACGAAACGCGTAACCGTATCTTCCAAGGGTTAAAAGAGTAATACGACTTCCGATCACAACACCAACTCCTCTAACATACACCTACCATCATTCTACACATTATGGTTCCTTCTACAAATAGTTCATGGGTTAGATCACAAAATCACAACGAATCAGTACCATCATCAAAGGGGGCCAAACTTTTAGCATGATCCACATTAAATTGCTTTAAAGGGGAGCTTTTCGTTGTTTTTTTCTGGACCCCCTTCTCCTTTATGTTTAGTCCTATTAGTAATAAGAATTTAAGATTTTGTGCCCTTAGTTTGGTTATTTTAAGACCTTTCACCCAATTTCTTGATCAATATTAAAACCTTTCATGCTATTTAGGTGTCGATTTTTTCCTGGCGAGCTATGGCAAGCCTGTAATTTTGGAGAAACTAGCCTTCGTCTGTGAACATTTTCTACCAAAATTATCATCTCGAATAAGGGTCTTGGGCATCTTCTTTAAGCTTGATAGAGGTCTAGAGAGTAATTTTTAACAAATATCCCCTTCATGATATATTTGTGTATTTTTAGGTAGAAAAATGCCCTGGCCCCTCCTATATTCCAGGCTTGTCATCGCTCTCCAGGACAAAATTGACATCTAAATAGCACGAAAGGTCTTACATCGGCAAACTAATTACGCGAACGTCTTTTAATCTCAAGACTAATGGGGCCAAACATGAGGAAAACAGGGGGTACAGAAAAAAAAAAGCTCCCTTAAAAGCCCTCTCCGATAGTATCCCTTTTCCCCCTGGCCCTTTAACCCTTTCAAGATTGTGATGCATTTTGACAGTTTATTTTGGTTATCATTGGACGATTTTATACAACTCAGGAAGGATCTGTGAGAAGTATATGGATAAAGACTATTTCAATTAGCCCTCTGATTTCCACATACCCTTCCTAAACTTAATAAAATCGTCTGATAAAACCTAGAAAACAGAAAAGGAATGCGTAATCGTATCTTCCGAGTGTTAACTACCAATATTTTCCAGTAAATTCTCACTATTTTCTTGTCATAACTCACATTCATGCAACATATTTCACATTAGATATCAATACACACTAAACACTTATTCTCATTCTACGCCACATGTACGCTATAGAAGACTTGACGGACAACAATGTAAAAATCCAGCTAAAAGATTATAAAATTAGCCTAGACATTGGGGAAGACGTGAAAACATTATAGGGAAAAGTATTTGTAAAGTGCACGTACGAGTCATCTATGCAATTAGGGCTGCAAAGGAGATGTCAGGATGTGTCTGGTAGTAATCATTCCCTAGGCTGCCTGTCCAACAAACCCTGCATGTATCTGGTTGATTTCACTAGCTATCAATAATAACTACAGTACAGTCGACCCTCGATTTAACGGACTAATAGGGGGGAAAGCTTGTCCGTTACTGGAAAAAGTCCGTTACTGGAAAATTCCCTCCAGACTTCTGTTTTTGCCCAAATATGCCTAAATAAAGATTTTAAACTTTCTATGTATAAGTTCAACCTAATTAGATAGAAGATAATAAAACAATATCGGTAAACAGTAGATAGAAGAGAATAAACAATTCAACGATACAAATAAAGTTGTTTTTCTTAATATGTGCCCGCCACCTAACGGACAAATTCTCCAGTAACGGACAAATGTCAGTTACTGGAAAATTTGTCCGGCTACGGACAGAGTCCGTTAAATCCGAAATCCGTTTTATCGAGGTCCGTTAAATCGAGGGTCGACTGTACTGTCAAACATAGTCAATATTGAAACTGTAATGTTTCTTTTTATACATAAGCAATCAGTTAAAGCAGAATATTTACTTAATACGACTAAGAAAAACATAAAAAAAGCTGAATATAACATAGTAAAACCTTACTCTCTTTAACCCCGCGCTTTAGGGTTTCTGGAGTAAGGTACTGTACTTACAAATCCAAGCCCAGATTTACTAACCAATATGAACTATGATACTATAAAAATAAGTCTATTCATTATAAGTTGAGCAAAAATCTAGACCACAAACCTCTATAACTCAAAAAGGGCTAGAGCAAATGGGCTGTAATTTACCACACTTATTCCCTGGCTGACCCTTCACAAACGGTAGAAGTACAGTATCAGCTTGATTACTCTATCCGTTTCTGAGTAATAGAGGTTAGTGGTCAAGATTTTTGGCCTAACTATTATGGATGGACTATAATATAAAGGGGTGGAGATAAAGAAGGATTTACAGCTTAGGGAATAATTCGTTCGCACTTGTGGTCGATTTTCCTTGTATTATAAATCATATTGATTAGTAAATCTAAGCATGGTCCAGACTTTAAGTCTGTCCTTTGGACTTTCACCTCTGACCATGTCCGAAAAAAATAGTAAATGTCTGAATACTTTGTATCAACTTCGCACACTCATCTTGGTCTTTCGGATAACGTCTAAAGAGTGAAACTTTACTTGTAGTTTCATGCTTTAATCTTTTCACTCTTTCAGGTAAGATCCTCCCCACCTCAACTAGTTTGAAGAAGGGATTATACTGTACTGTACTGTATTCTTACTTTCTCATTGCAACCTTGTGACCTCATCCCTTAACTACTACAAAAATTGCAACCTTCGACCAAAAAGAAGCCACCAAAACAATTAGAAAACTTAACCTCATGTATAGCCCCAACATTGGCCAAATGGACAGTGAAACACAAGCCTTACCAAAAATTCTTCTTAAAATATATAAACTTACTTGTAGTTTGCCAAGCATAACACCGAAGCACTAGAGACCCTATAGTCACAAAGATCGGTCAACCTCCGCCATCTTGGTGCCACTGGTGATTTCTTTACTGCTTAAATACAGTATCTTCGCTACCCATAATCAACATTCGGGATTATTGGTACAGGACACAGGCCTCCCTCACTATCCGATACCCCAATTTACGATATTATTATAGGTTTTAAAGGGTTTGTGTTTGGATTTCTGCTGGTCCGAGAACGCACCCCCATTTCCCCCATTATTTTTAGGGTTCGCTATACGATTGTTCATTTAAGATCGGGTTTTCGGGAACGTAACCCAATCGTATATCGAGGGAGACCTGTACTGCATATAGTTTGATGATTGGATTTACAGATTACGTGATCCAAAATAAAACTAACCCTCGCCCTTTGAGAAACGAGGTACCAAAATGGCGTCCGCAGAAAGAGCTGGCCACTCTCTCTTACTACAGGATCTCTACCGAAGCACCAATGACACAACATCGTCTTAAGGGAGCTCACCTCGCTTTTTTGTTCTTTCTCTCCCTCTCTCTTTGGCTTGTATCCATTCGGCCCCATTCAGCCTACTGTTTTACGACTTTTACCCCCATCCAGGTGTCAATATTTTCCTGGCGAGCGGTAGCGAGCCAGCATATACTGTATATACATTTTTGTTTTGACAGCAAGCTAAATTTGTACATTTTTCGATAGAAAAATGTCTCCGGCGAAGCCGGATTTCTCCATACAATGGTGGCTCGCTATCGCTCGCCAGGAAGAAATCGACACCTGGATGGGGATAAACATCTTAAAACAGTTAGCTGAATGGGGCCAAATGGATACAAGCCAGGGAAAGAGAAAAAAGGAGAAAGATGAAAAAAGACGGTGACCCCCCTTAACCCTCTGAGTACCAGCGACGTGCGTTATATTGTATTCTAGCTATAATTAGACGATATTATGCAGCTTAGGAAGGATCTGTGGTAGTCGTAAAGGTTGGCTGATATAGTTTGAAGCCTTATTATTGCTAAGGGTCCTTCCTAAACTGAATAAAATCGCTCAATACTGTAGTTGCCAGAATATGATAAAAGGGACGTCCTTGGTACTGAATAGGTTAAGCCGGTATCACACGACCAATTTTTCCTTCAACTTTCTTAGGCAATAGGTGAGCCCACAAATAGCATGTGTCCAACGTTTTGTGTCCGATCTGTTTGATTGACGGCTAAATAGGGGCCATAGCAGACACTCCAAAAATCATGCCACAGCCATCAATGTCTTTAATAGCCTTAGTGTTTCTACCTGTTTATCTTGGATGGTGTTATTGAGCAAAAGTAAGCTAAAGAATGAGGTAAACAAGTATCTGTGCCTCATTTTAAACCACTTACCACAGGACTCGAACACAAGACCCGCATCTGTGGGCTCACCTATTTTGGACTGGTCAGAAACTGACACAAGGTAGCTGAATTCAGACTACAGAATTCACCTACCTATAATAATCTACCTCCAGTTTAGTTTCCCATATCAAAGTTAAAAAATTCCCCCCCAAAATGCCGAAAAAATTTTAGCCATAAGAAATTGCGGATGAATGGTCTCGAGGGATACCCTATTTACCCCATTTACACTGATACCCTATTTACACTGCTAATACGCTAGATAAATAATTTGTCTTGAAATAGAACTACACGAGATCGTATCTAAAAATCGGTGCCGGACATCTTAACCAGCAGACCAATTCAAGCAGGGACAATTAAGCCAGTGTCAACATAAAAGTAATATCTATCGATTGCCAGACGCCTTGGTTGCTGAGGGGGTGCCCACGAATAAATTGCCCATATGCACCTCTTGTCATCTGTAAGCCGGCACCCCTCCTCCTATTATACACCACAGTCATTCATATACCTATCCACTCCATCCCTCCATCTCACTAACCTAGATTATGGGGGGTCAACTGCTTTTTTCCCTCTCCTTTTCTCTCTTTCTCTGGCTTGTATCCATTCTGCCCCATTGAGCCTACTGTTTTAAGACGTTTATCCCCATCCAGGTGTCGATTTCTTCCTGGCGAGCGATAGCGATCCAGCATTGTATGAAGAAATCCGGCTTCGCCAGATAAATTTTTCTATCAACAAAATTTACAAATTTAGCCTGTTGTCAAAAACAATTTTTAAAATATGCTGGCTCGCTCCCGCTCGCTAAGAAAAAATTGACACCTGGATGGGGATAAACATCTAATAACAGTAGGCTGAATGGGGCAGAATGGATACAACCCAGAGAGAGAGGGAGAGAAAAAAAAAAAAAAAAAAACAAGGTGGACCCCCTTAACCTAACCTACAGTATTGGTTGAGTTGGCACTGGTTGAGAGCTACTGGTTGTAATGGTCTACTACAGTAGTTGAGTTGTCCAGTCATCCTAAATATCACTATCACTAATTGAGTTTTGATTTACAAATCTGATTCACCGGTACACGGACTACAATAGTACGCTGTAATCTGCCATTAGAAAAACTAGATCACACACAAAGCTCCACTGGACGTAACATTCACTAATACTATAATGTTGAGATCAAGCTTACAAAAAACAACTACTTTTTTCCTTCACTGGAGATCAGGCATACAAAAACTAATTCTTTCATCACTGGAGATCAAACCTTCAAATTATAACAATCCTTTCCATTACTGGAGATCAGTTCTACAAAAATCTAATTCTTTCCTTTACTAGTAAGGTTTCTTATGATTCTTCAATGCCTTTTGATATTTAAAGATTTAACAAAATCTTTCATTCAACAAAATGTTTCCTTTACTGGTGAGTTTGCATATGATTTCTCAAAGACTTAGGATACCTAAAGGTTAACGGGCAGATTGAACACTGGTGTAGCTTTTCTTGGGAATGGCTGCGCACGTGAACCTGCAGAGTGCCCATGTCTGGAAACTGCACATTGCAGTACTTGCAGGGGAAGGATTTTTCCTCTGCGTGCGTCACCATGTGAAGGATGAGTGTATCCTTCCTGGACGTAGAGTAGGGGCAGAGGATGCACCGGTGGAGAGCCACTTTCTCCCTAGAGTGTGTGAGGAGGTGCTTGCGGAGAGCGTTGGTCTGTATAAAGCGTGAGGGACAGTGTGGGCAACCGTAGGGCCGCTCGCCCGTGTGTGTGCGTATGTGTATCTTGAGGTGGTCTTTCCTGTACGTGGCGTACGAGCAGAAGGTACACTGGTGCAACTTGGAGAAGGCCGAGAGTCGCTTGGGTCTTGTGGCACCTCCGGTCACAGCAGGACGACCACGACGATGTTTGCCCTGTAGAAAATTGGTGGCTTGGGTCATTGACTCGGCAGCATTATGGATCACACCTTAATGGTACTACTGTGTTCTAGACCAGTAAGAGCAGTGTAAAACTAGATACACCTTATGGTAATACTGTTCTCTACACCAGTAAGAGCAGTGTAAAAATAAATACAGTACACCTTAAGCTACAACCGTTCTCTACAATGGTATTAGCAGTGTAAATCTAAGCTGAAGTTCATTGTGCTGTGAGAAACCACTAAAAACATGATCATAGTATCACTATTATGGACTAATCTTGTCTATGACATTGTACCATAGCTATAGAAGTCAATATCCTTTGGTAATGAGTACAACTACTGCAAAATGAAGTTCTAGAATGTAACAGAGGCACTATTGGTATAAAGTCCTATCATATCATATGTACAGTATTTTACATGTATTGCTGGGGGAGTTTTCCTAATAAGGGGGTAGTAGGTTGGGTTGATTAAAAATTAAACTACATTTACTTAATACAGTTTAATGGCAACCTGTGCGACTGAACCTTTATAAGCCTATCCTTCCTAGAATGAAGAGAAGTGGTACCAACTGGGTTATTGAAATAATTATCAGTTCTTACATTTATTTGTACAATAAATTACAAGAAATAAGAGCTAACTTGCAGCAACATCTTTACTATATATATAATCCATTAACAGGTCACTGTTACTGCAGTGTGACTTCACAACTGCAAACTGTACTAGACATTGACTATAATATATAACTTGCTATGATAAGTGATTTAATTAAAGGATAGGGAATATTTTTCGATGTGATTCTTCTATACGACATACTAGTAGGTGGATTTCATCCACAAAATATGATATACTGTAGTTTTAGAGTGGAGTATTTCAAACTGTGGGGAGTCGGTCAGAGTTTTTTTCAGACTGTAGAAAGCCGGTCAGTGTGTCGCCATATGACTCTTCAAGTAACTGTTTCTGGAAAAGCTCTGAGGGCAAGCAGGGCAGGTGAAAGGCTTCTCTCCGGTGTGTGTACGTATGTGGTTGATGAGTGTACTCCTCTGTCCGAACCGTGCGGGGCAGTAGGTACACACGTAGGGTCTCTCCCCAGTGTGAGTCCGAACGTGCATGGTGAGATGGTCTTTGCGATGCGTGGCGTAGGAGCAGTACGTACAGTGGTGGACCTTTGGGGTGCTGCCGAGGAGTCCAATCATACTATCACCTACTCCACCAATACTTTCTCCATCATCTCCAAAACCACCAACGCTTCCACTTCCATGATCACCACTGCCACCACACTCCTGTAGGGGAGGTGGGGCCATCGTCAGTCGTCACTACTACAGTTCAGACCTCTTACATTTTATCACTGAACTCTTTCATAATTGAACCGAATGATTGTCAAAACAATATATGAAACAAGAAGAAAAATCAAAGTAGAATATGCCCTTCTCCTTCGTAATAATCAAGGGTTGAGACCTTGTAGGGAAGTGCAAAACTTCCAGAAATGTAATATCAGGTATATATCAGTCTTTCAAATTTGCCTTGTTTTTTTCTTTTGGAGGGAGGGGCAGGGGGGGGGGGGGAGTAAGGTAAATACCCATTGCTTCACTTTTACTTGGTCTTTCAGACTTTGTCTGAAAACTGAAAGTCTTGGGTTCAAATGAGAAGAGAAGGATTTTACTGTGCTGTACAAACAATACAATAATTAACAATACTTGATACAAGTTCACCAAAAACTAAAATTATAAAAATTTCTCTCACAATGGTGATGCTATACCCAAACTTTATTCGATCACGAAAGATCACCAGAATATATTCACGTTGACTACAATATTCATCCCCATAATTAATTCATAATACTGTATTGTGATTATTACTGGTAAAATGTATGCAACATAACCAATATAATACGGTACTATGAATATAATATTACTCTACTTTTCGTTATATTGTGAGAGCGAGAGCGAGAGAAAGAGAAAGAGAGAGAAACTGACTGCAGGTAACTTTTGTCCTAGTTAATGATGGTAAGTTATAAAAATTCCGACCTAATACTAAGCATAATCAAATTTATCAGAACTAATGCTTAGCTCATTTGAAGTTAGTGCGGTACAGTACCGTACCTACGGTACATATTATAGGCATCTTGATGCCTTGTGCATTTATCTTGATACGAAACCTCACGTATTTCAGGAAATTGAATGCAACCAGTCTTTAAAATTATGTATGTAAATTCCCGGCGCGACCGAAGCCGCTCCAAGGACCCGTGCCCCCAGGGAGGGGGCAGGATAAGACCTTACAGACTATTCAAAACAAAGCCCTGAAGATCATTACAGGCTGCACAGCTACTGCACCCACAGATCACCTACATCAAGAAACCAAAATCCTCAAAGTCAAAGACCATCTGGACATGAGAGGCACTCAATTCCTGGCAGCAGCCTCCACGAACCAAGACCACCCACTAAACTACATGGCAACACACCCACAGACACCAAGAAATATCAAAACAACACCCAGCACACAGTATCACACACAATTATTGTCCTCTCTCCCTCCCTGCCCACCCCGAACCAACTTCCAGAAGCACATCCATACTCATATCTCTCACCGATCCATCCACTCAATTACAGACAACACGCAGCTGCATGCACGACCTCCCGAAATCCATCCTTCCGAATCCTCCCTTCCTCGCGAGGACAGTCCACCTGGCCAGGCTGAGATGTGGACACCATCCAGCTCTCCTGAGCTATCAGAAGAGACTGGATGACTCCGTTGTCGACGCCTGCCCGGGATGTAACACAGCACCCCATACCATTAAACACATCATAGAAGACTGCATTTCACACAACCACTTACGCCAACAACACAATCTACACTCAATGAGAGCTCTGTGGGAAAGCCCGATCGTGGCCATGTCCTTTCTCAGGGACTCGGGGCTGTTCGGCCAGGCAGCTTAGGGAACAACAAAAACAATAACATTATGTATGTAAACCATTTGTACACATGTAGTATGATTTTCCCAAACATAAAATTCACCCGCCTTATTTTTTCGTACAGTTTTTTAAGATGCATAAAATGTATGTGTAAACCAAAATCCTGATACTGTAACTACTTCTGCTAGCTCAAGTATGCTCAGCAGCCATCTTGGAAACCACTGCCAGCAGATGCTCGTCTGGTGGCCATCTTGTTCACGTATGGTGTGATCCCACGTCTTTCTTGGTCTACCCCTTGATGCAAGTCCCTCCATGTTTACGAACTTGCATCCTTTTCACTCAACTTAGTTCATCTATCTTCTCCACATGATCAAACCATCCAAGCCTACCATTTTCAAACTAACGACCACCATAACTTGATAACCAAGAGGTTTTGAGCAAAGCGATATAGGGCTACATGTACAGACCTATATTCAACACATTGAGGTATATATTTATTTGTCTCATTTCGAGGGGGCCTGATTCTATCTATCTATCTATTGCCATACACCTTGATTCCCGAAGGGGTGGCCACGAATTAATTGCCTCCATGTACTGTACCTCTATCCTCTGTCAGCGAGCGCCCTTCCTCCCACCCAACACTTCTCTTCATATACCTCTCAACTCCATCCTTCCACCTCACTCTCAGTCTGCCTCTGGAAACTGGCCAATGTGACCCCAATCTTTAACCCTTAAAGAGCGGCGCTCGACTAAGTCGTGCACCAATTTGCAGCAAGTTAGGAGCATTATTAAGGCTTTTAAAGGGTTAAAATCGAGTGCAAATGGCCGGGAGCGCAGCGGGCCAGACAGCCGACTCCCAGGGCTTACCGCCGCCCATTAACTCATGTTCCCTGTGTTCTCAAGAGGCCGGCAGTGTAGCCAGTAGTGAGCATAGCTGGGAAAAATATGCCGAAATACGCTAAACTCCCATGTTACTGGTATCACTGTATGAGAACCACGAGTGCTACGTAGCTCGTTCTGGTCTCATTTTGAAGCTTTTAGCGCCTAGTTTTTTGCTAAATATATATTTTTTTTCATGCAGATACTTGATTGATCATTCAGGAGGGCCTGAATATGCCCAAAATAGCCCAAAACACCCCGCTAGACAAGGGTTAAGAAAGGTGATCACGAGTGTCCCAAGAATTATAGGCCAATTAGCTTCTATCATAGTAAAACTTTTAGAAGGGATACTAGTAGACAAGATAGTTGACTACCTAGAAACCCACAATTTAATTACAGATTCCCAACATGGATTGAGGTGACACCGATCATGTCTTACCAATTTGCTGGAATTTTTCCATGAAATGCTGAGTAAGTATGACAAAAGTAGAGCCATAGACATCCTTTAATTAAGATTTTCAAAAAGTTTTTGACGAAGTGCCTCATTGCAGGCTAATGTCAAAAGTGAGTGTGCTAGGTATCAATACAGAGGTCACAAATTGGATAGAAACTTGGCTAACAGGTAGACAATAACAAGTGGTAATCAATGGTGTTGTTCTGAGTGGACTTCAGCCACTTCTGAAGTTCCACAGGGATCTGTCCTTGGCCCACTTCTGTTTATCATATATGTCAATGACATCGATATTGGTCTGTTGAGTGTGATCTCTCAAAGTTTGCAGATGACAAAGCTTGGAATGAATGTGAAAGATCTCAAAGGGGTTGAACAGGTCAGGATGGACCTTAACAGACTGGGTGAATGGTCGGAGACATGGCAGATGCCTCTAAACTTGGAAAAGTGCAAGGTGATGCATATCGGCCAAGCAAACCCCAATTCAGGCTATTCACTATTGGGAATGCCTCTGGAAGTGACTGACTTGGAAAAGGATTTGGGTGTTCTGATTAG
This sequence comes from Paralithodes platypus, assembly GCA_032716605.1. Classification (NCBI taxonomy): domain Eukaryota; kingdom Metazoa; phylum Arthropoda; class Malacostraca; order Decapoda; family Lithodidae; genus Paralithodes; species Paralithodes platypus. The sequence continues at coordinate 28,499,098 of CM064577.1, read as the reverse complement.
CAGTGACCTAAAGTTTTCCAAGCAGTGCATTGAAGTAGAGAAGAAAGCTAAACAAATATTGGGCTATACTGTATTAAGAGGCAATTTAAGTATAGAAATAAGGAAATAGTCCTCACACTTTACAACGCTCTAATATGGCCTCTCCTGGAGTATGCTGTTCAATTCTGGTCTCCAGCACTCAGGAAAGATATAGTGACTGGAAAAAGTACAAGCTAGGGCTACAAAACTTATTCCATCGCTTAGAAGAATGAGGTATGAGGACCGGTTGAGAGCTCTTGATCTCTTTCCGTTGGAGACCCGCAGACTACGAGGTCAGCTCATTGAAGTTTTTAAAACACTTAATGGGTTTGACAATGTGGATTATAGCAAAATGTTTAGCCTCAATATGAATACAACATGCAACCATGGCTGGAAATTAGAATTGAAAAGGTTCAGCACTAGTATCTGTGGAAACTTTTTCACATATAAGATCTGTTCTACCTGGAACAAACTTCCCTCCGAAGTTGGTTCTTACAGTTTCTTACAGTATTTTATTGTAAATAGTTCTTCAGTACAGCAGTTCAAGAAGAGAGTAATAATATTTTGCACACTCTGTAAAGAGTGTAGTGCACTAAACAGTATCTCTCCTTCCACTTCTAGTATCTCCTTGGAATGGACTCCGAGATACTAACTACTGTATTCCTTGTAACTCTCTGCCCTTGCATCTCCCCATACACTATCTTAATCATTCTTTTGCTCCCCATATGTTCAAGATGACCGAATCACCTCAAATTGTTCCTTTTCACTCTCCAGCACATCCAATTCCACACCAAATTGCTCTCATACTTCCTCATTCATTTATCTCTCCATGTAACTCTGCATGCACTACTTAAGTAACTAATTTCCACACCTCTCACTCTTGATCTCTGTCTCTCCAACAACGTCCATGCTTCACTCCCGTAAGTCAATATAGGGATTACCACACTTTCATGCAATGACTTCTTTACTCCCATGCTCACCATCCTATTTCTTGTCACTACTTTCAGCGTTCCTACAACCCTCTTTCCCTCTTGTATCCTCTCCTGCACTTCATCCTCCATAATCCAATCTATACTCATCACACTGCTCAAATAATGAAATGAGCTGACATTTTCCATAACCTGACCACTCAACACCCCTTTCACAGATCATAACCTTACTCTTTCCCACATTTACCTTCAGATAATGATTTTGCTAAGAAATTAAATCTGAGAGAGATGGCAGGAAATCAAATACACTATACAATAGTATACACAGCTTATGGGTTAATCACATTGCTCGAGCCTCTCTGTCCATTACTAAATTACAGATATAACTACATTAATATTATATATGTCATTAGTGCTTTGCTTGCCTAAATAAGTAATATGCCTATTTCCACAACTTTTCCTATTTTCCACTGGTGATGATTTAACCCTTCCCGCCCGGGCTCGCCATCCTAAGGACATTATTGAGATCCAGGCGATCTGGCCGAAAATCGTCTTTAATAGGCTACCCGTATCTTTGTTATTTTAACTGCTAGACAATTCCCACACATCTCTAAGCGTAGTGCTGTTTCTAATTTGTAAACTGGCGTTGAGCAGAACTCTCTAGGTTAACTGGTTCAGTTGTGATGACGATTTCCGTGGAGAAAGATTTTATGCGATGTTGACAATATCGGCCCTTTGCAGACACTAATTTCTTACAGTTCCTTACAGTAGATCCTCTGGAACAAGGCAAACTAGGCCTGTGTATCCAGCTCAGTACCAGTACTGTACTTGCACTGCTGCGGTCGTTCACGGTGTTGGCGGCGGCGGTAGCAGACGCAACATTTTTACTATTCTGTATTTTTATTTTATAATCAAACTTCAAATCTTGTCTTCCCCATGCTTTATCAAGATTACTTTCAAACTCCCTTATTGATTCGGAATCGTCATAGCATAGAACAACAACATTGATCCGACGTCTCCTTCTTGATTTCGGAGGTGCGGTGTCGCAAAGACAGGCTTCGTTTACATGCGTCAGACGCACGGCTTTCAAAACACGCTTAATAGGCTTTCAAGCTTACGGATTTTAAAATGACACTCGGGCTTCTGACCATCTGCCGCGGTGTCATTTTAAAATGCTGCCCGGGCGGGAAGGGTTAAAGTATCTTATGGTACCGGGAACATAAAACATACTTTCAAGATCAAAATACATAAGATATCTCAGGTATTTCAGTTAACCCATTGGCTGCGGCTATGTTTGGGCTATTTAGGGCATATTCAGGCACTCCTGAATGATAAATCAAGCATCTGCATGAAATGAACTATATTCTGCCGAAAACTAGGCGAAAATAGCTTCAAAATGAGACCAGAACGGGCCCCGTACGTGGTCTGGTTCACCCGTAGCGGTGCCAGTGAAACGCGGGAAACCCGCTATTTGGTAGCACTCGCTCGCTTGGCTACACTGTTGTAAGAGAGAGAGAGAGACCCGCGCGAGAGACAGTCTACCTCAGTGAGCCGCTCGCTGCTCTGAGGGACGGAGGTGGGCCCCTCACGCGCCCGCCCACGGACACTCGATTTTTACGGTTTTTACAGGCTTTTAACCCGTACAGCCCCAGCGACGCGTCTGACGCGTCGGCGATGTATGTAACGCACAGCCCCAGCGACGCGTCTGACGAGTCACCCTAATTGCTCCGACCGTAACCTCAGGTGTAGCCACTCGAGAGGGCTCAGATTTGTATGGGAACTGTGTACGTATCCCACGCAACCGTGCCGATGGTTGAAAACTCTCAAAGTCCACGTGCGTGCGCGTGAGCGCGCAATAACCTGGTTTGTTTGGGGTAATTGCCTTCAATTTTTTACTCTTGTAAAATACGTTTTCGGGGGCTCTGTAGGACCATTCTTTAAGCTTTTTGAGCGGTTTTTCGTGGTTTTTCCTTCATTCCTAACCCATTCGCTATTGTTTCTGGAATAAACCATTTTTTGAAAACCGGCCGGGTTCTGGTGAACAAACATTACAAAACTAGCCGGGGCTCCACGGGTTAAAGCCTGGAAATTGTTGTAACTTGCCAGGACGTTCCAGAACGTCACCCGCAGCGAAAGGGTTATTTCTATAACTACACTCAACCCTCTGTTATCGCGCCTAATTGGTGCCTAATTAGTGTCGCTATAACGAGAATCGCGATAATGGAACTTAATAACTTATGGGGAAAAATAAGTTGGTTCACAGGTCCCAACTTTTCGCCCCCAGATTCGTCCAAACAGTCAACCAAGTACCCATTTCTCCCCTTAAATAAGCCTACATCCAATAAATATATATTGAAAATATTTAAAAATACATATTATGAGGATATTACTTACCACATAGACTTTATTTGAAAACATAATCATATTTAGCATAGGCCTAGCCTAGCCTAACTCATCGTCGTTTCCGCGGCTTTCGTCAGGCACTTGACTTGACTTGACTGAGTTTTGATGGTCCCGGGCTTTCAATTCCTACATTATTACCACCAGGCCCACCATCCCTATCACTGAATGCACTAGAGGTCATAATAAACGCAAGAAATAAGAGGTTCAGGCACAAATAAGCAAGTAAAAGGCAGGTGAACTGGCTAAGCGTCTGGCTAATGTTGACGACATTAAAAGATGGCGGCCGTAAATTACGCAAGTAACGCTCTGATTTCGGATTAATTGAATTCACTTGTTTGTTTGTGTTTTCTAGTTTGATGTCGAGTCTTTCATTATTTTTGCTCTTGTTTTCGGTGCTCCACTGTATGATACATGATTAACCCGCTGAGCCACGGCTAGTTATATTTTGTTCACCCCAGTCCCAAGCCATTTGCACTTTTTGTTTTTGTTTGCTAAAATGGAAGACAAGGGTGAGAAATGAAAAAAAAAAAAATCATCTCGGATATTTTTTTTTGGGGGGGGGGGGGGAGCCTCAAAAAAATTTGTTGAGCCAAAATGGAAGAGAATGGTGAGAAATGAAAAAAAAAAATCACCTCGGTCATTTGGGGGGCGGGGGGTCGAAAGTTCGTCTCCCCCGCATGACCACCCGCCCGGGAGCACTAGGGTGAAAACTGAGTATGGCATTGTACGGCATACATCCTAAGGAGTGTCTCACATAAATCTCAAGCCTCTAGCTCCCATACGACCGGAGTAATGAAGGTTCAAAGTGGCGGTGAACTAAGGGTGTAAAGTATCCCCACTAAGCCCACCACCACCGGCCGCGCGGCTGTCTTGGCCCGCTCACACCTACTGGCCCGGCTCGCCCACACACTACGGTACCTCCCCCTCCTATTCTCCCGCCATTTCCTACCTTACGAGCCACGTAACTGATTTTAATATGCCGGACGCACGTGATGCGTCGCTGGGAGTTGGTGATCAAAAACTGCCGACGCATCACGTGCGACGCTGAGTCTCAATGGGTTAATAAATATAAAAACAGAAAAAACCAGCCAAACAGAAAAAAAACAGCCACCTCGCTCTGACGTCAAGCCAATCAGCTGCTGAATCACTCCATGCTTGGCGGTGACGTACACAGGCGGGATTTTCGAGTTTTCCCGTCAAAGAGGGACCACGATAACGGCTTTAGGACCCGCGGTAACAGAATAGTTGGGGTTTTTAGGTATGCGCGATAACGGTGAAACGCTATAACCAAACCTGCAATAACAGAGGTTTGAGTGTACATGAATGATGTTTTTGTTTAATATTTAATACAAGAGCCATAACCCAAGTTGGCCAGCTTGTTGTGTGTACAGTAATATACATACATACATACATACACAAATTTAACGACCGAGTGCTCCACACAAAATGCGGTTCTGGTCTCACGTCCTCATGGCGGCGTTCCAGGCAGCCCTGTTAAGAGCTGCCTCACTTGTCAGGTTCTTTGATTTAAGATCAGACTGCAAAATCCGATCTCACGTCTTTTTTGGTCCACCCCTTGGTGCAGCTCCCTCCACATTCATGGACCTGCATTTTTCACCCAGCTTTGTTCATCCATCCTCTTCACATGTCCAAACCATCCAAGCCTGCTAGTACACATCTCATGCATGTTCAATGTTATTGTACTGTTGCTGTAGTTGTGAGTGTTGCCTGTAACCAGGGTAATCAACTCCACCTAGCTGATTAGGTGCAAGCATTCACATTGTAAATAGGTAAATACGAAAATGGTCTACTGGACCTCTAATATCTGCCACTTTAGAGAGGGATAATAGTATCGGTACTTATTTTCCATACTAATATTGTACTATAAGTATACCTATATATAGTTCAACTATCGGTACTTATTTTCCATACTACAGTAATATTGTACTATAAGTATACCTATATATAGTTCAACTATCGGTACTTATTTTCCATAATAATATTGTACTATAAGTATACCTATATATAGTTCAACTATCGGTACTTATTTTCCATAATAATATTGTACTATAAGTATACCTATATATAGCTTAACTAAGTTAGGTTTTTGTAGTAGTAACTCATCACACAAGTGAACTTCTCTAGCTAGTTTCCCGATCCTAACTAAATTTAATTCAAATGCCGTATAAAAAACGTAGTAATTATTGGTGTGAAAATATATAAACTGGACATATCACATGTATTAATCATTTACAGAACATTGTACAGAATATTGCTTAATCCTAACTCACACATCATAATCAATTTGCTACAACTATTTAACAGTAAAAGTTTATAGCGAACACTCAATAATAATCAAATTGGCTTACAAACTGATCAACAACATATAACAATCACATTTGAGTACAGTACCAAACACTACAACATGATACATCCTCAGGCAGACTCTCAAGCACAACACATAAACATCCAGCTTCTACAAATTTACCACAATTAAGGCAGATGCACACAAACACTTTTTCTGGCATCTATTAAAGTGTTTTCAAGCTAACCTGGCAGAAATTGGTAACGCTGACTTTCTATACATTTGTGTAGCCATAAAATATATTATAATATATAGTAATACAAAGGCAGCATTACTCATTTTTGCCAGGTTAGCTTGAATGAAATGTAGGTAATATTTGGGTAGGAATCTTCTAAATCACAGCAGACATAATGTTCTTGTTATGAGTTTAATGGTTTGAAATGAAGCACAGGTGTCAGCTGCTTATCAAACCTATTGAAAAGCTTACATTTGCTCAACGAGGCTATCCCAGATCAACAGGTAGAAACAGTACTGGATACTGTAAGTATATTAATAGCCCCATGAGGATAATGCTGCATTTTGACAGTTTATTCATCTGGCCATCATTAAATGATTATATAAAGCTTAGGAAGGATCTGTGGAAATTAAAAGGGTAAAGAATCTCAATTGATCCTCTGACTTCCATATATCGTTCCTAATCTGAATAGAATTGTCTAATAATAGCCAGAAAACATTAACAACATTAGTAACCATATATTGAAAGGGTTAAATGACATGGATAGATCTTGGCAATACTGAACAATATTCTGGATGGACACTATGGCTCATATCCAGCCACCAGTCAAACAAATAACACAAAATATCAGACATATAGCTTCTGCGTATGAGCATATTCAGCCACTTCAAATATAATTTGAACTTAATTTACTGCCAATACTGTACCAATTAACATTTTTGCCGCGCACCATGAAACCGACTAAACATTACAGGGAAAAGCACTTGTATGTATCCGCCTTTTCTGAAATATCACAGACCTTCACAAAATGCAGTAACAAAAATAATCTTATAAACTTTACAACAAATAAGGTGGCATCACACGAGCACATTTTCAAGCTATTTTTTTAGGGCTCGTGTGACAACACCTTTAATCTATATATCATGCAATAGAAAATGGACCAGCATAACTATAACAAGTACAGTACAGTAAAACCCCGTTTTTTTGCACCAACGGGTGTGGGCGGATATTGTCTTAAAGTGCAAAATTTACGGAAGTGTGAAATGCCTTGGTCTTTCAGATTAGTTTACCTTGGCCGTTTGGACTTTTGCCCACATTCCTTCACAAACCCCATCATTGTAATTACCGTACTACAGTGATGTCACGTTCCTAGCCTGTTAACCCCTTCATTACTGGTGACATATTTTATTATATTCTGGCAACAATTAGAAAATTTCAAGCAGTTTAGAAAGGGCCTCCAACAATTAACAGGCTTTGAACTCTCTCCCTTAACTCTTTATACTACCTCAGATCCTTTCTAAACTGCACAAAATTGTCTAAATATAGCTAGAGTACAGTATAATTAAAAGGACGTCGCCGGTACAGAAAGGGTTAACATGACACTATAATTACGGTAATTGCAATAAGAGTACCGTAATAATGTTCCAATTACAACAACAAGCATATCACTTTGACTTGGCTAGGAATGTGGCAACAACAATGATGGGGCTTGTCTAGGAACATGGGGCCTTGGTCCAAAACAACGAGCTGATAGTCAGAACCTGATATCAGAGTTTCCAGATAAATAACCCTTTCACTACCGGGGACGTTTGTGGTTTTATTTCAGCTCTATTTAAACGATTTTGTGCAGTTTAAGAAGGATCTGTGGTAGCCAAAAGGGTTTAGTGAGATAGTTTGAAGCCTGTTAATTGCTGGAGGCCCTTTTGAAACTGAATACAATCGCCTAATAATAGCCAAGATAAAATAAAAAGACGTCGCCGGTACAGAAGGGGTTAACTTGCGTCTTTGTAATTTGTTCAAAAGAGATAAATGTCTGGACAGAATACCAAATCCAAAAGAGAGGACTAATGCCTGAATGAGATACCAAGTAGAATCGCCTGCATACGTAGCTGGTACACTACTTTTTTATAATGTTGAGACAGTGATCATTGAAAGAGGGAAAACACTGACTCAAGCATGTGTTTAGAGTGAATTTTTCACATTTCAGCATGTTAGAATTGTTAAGGGGTCCCACCTCACTTTTTTTCTCTTTCTCTCTCCCTCTCTCTTTGGCTTGTATCCATTCGGCCCCATTCAGCCTACTGTTTTAAAATGTTTACCCACATCCAGGAGTCAATATTTTCTTAGCAAGCGGTAGCGAGCCAGCATATATATATTTTTGTTTTAAAGCAAGCTAAATTTGTACATTCTTTGATAGAAAAATTTCTCCGGCAAAGCCGGATTTCTCCATAGAATGCTGGCTGGCTATCGCTCGCCAGTATAAAATCAACACCTGGATGGGGATAAACGTCTTAAAACAGTTGGCTGAATGGATCCAAATGGATACAAGTCAGAGAAAGAGAGAAAACGAGAGAAAGATAAAAAAAAAAAAGGTGACCCCCCTTAAATAAAATTAGCACCACCTTTCACTGCAGTGGTTGTATAGAAGTTTTGTGTTTTGGCTTCCCAGGGACTGAACGTGAAGGATTTTACTGTCTCACATATTTATAAACCCCTTCAGCACGATGACGCCTTTTTAGCATTGATCCTGGCTAACATTAGACAATTTTATGCAGTTTAAGAAGGACCTATGTTATTCAGAGGGGTTATTGAGACCGTATTTACCCCTTCGAGTCCTAGAGGTAGATTATAGGCTAAAGAAAAATGTCTAATGGTAACCAGATTATGATGAAAAAGCGGAAGGGGATAATGAGATTCTCCGGTGAATCAGTGGTCGGTATACAGTAATAAATAACGTACAATTGGCCAGGTAAACAATTACTTTGTTGGTAATGTGTTTGGCTCAGTAAAGTACATGTCGCTAATCGCTGGTAATATTATGTTTTGTTTACTACGGTAAGTAAATGTTATTGCTAATCGTTCCAGCCCTTCCCTCTAAACAACTAACATACTTCCCAATCACCTCATAATCCAATTTCTACCTTCACATCCCACACATGCATTCATCTTAAAGGTTTTATAAAGAAGGAATACAGATCTTTGCTGTCCTTATCTATAAACACAACAAAGATAATTCAACCCTATCATCTCAACCACTTTTAATTTTTTTCTGTAAATATTTCTATCTATCTAGATATAACTATAAATAAAAATATTTACTGACAAAGCCTATACTGTATGTTCAAGATAACAGGGTATATTTATTTTGTGTTTATGGCGTGAGAACAGCAAAGGTCTATGGCGTAGTTTGAAAATTGTCAGTCAGTCAACCAGCTAGCCAGCCAGTTAGTCATTCATTCATTCATCATTACATTCATTCAGTAACCAATCCCAGAACACCCAATAGAAGCAAAGCGGGATCAGCAAGCCACAAGATAAAAGACGAGAGAAGACAGTATGAAGACAACAAAAGGAAAATATGTTCACAAAATCAGACAACTCTCATTTAGCTACCATTCATCCATCAGCCCCTGTAATCAATATCATATGCTTCGCCCCAAAATTAATCAAACAGTCTATCGCCCAACTTCCATTTCACCATTGCATTCTCGCAAGGCTATATTTTAAAAATTTAACAACTTTTCACTAATAACACAAATTATTATATCAACAGAAATCTCTCCTGTATTACGAAACTATATATAACCCCAATATACCAAATAATACCAATAACTACAAGTAATGTACTGGTACAGTAATGTATCAAACTCTACTTTTATTGTCATCATTCTGTATACAAATTTGTGTTGAAAAATAAACCTGTTTCCATAATTTGTATACACAGTAAGCTCTCATTATACTGTTTATTTCTTATTTCCTATTTCTAAAGAGTATTGGGCACAGGGTCAAAACCTATCTCTGTTGCCTCCTTTGTAGAGGTGCACTTCTCACTAACACAGTTAATCCCATTTGGTAAGAGATATATCATAGTGTTTGACAGAGGAGTTGGAGGGAAGGCCTATGAATGTACAAAGTTGCAAAAAAATAGAGCCAGGCTGTGGTTTAAGACATTTCAAGAAGCTAAAAATGGACAGTAAATGATAACCTCTCCTAACTGAGAGCTGTTATATAAGCTCTAGTATAATGGCATGTGGGGGTAAATAGACTGAACGAACTACTGTTATCAACAAGAAATTGTACGAGTCTTTTAGAATACAAGAGCAAGCTCTGTACAGTGAATAGATAAAGTAACAAACTTTGGGGTGGTATAGCCATGTGGGAGAATGGAAAACAAATATGGTACAAGGAAATCTAGTAAGAGGCGCATGTTGATAATAAAAGACCACCAATTGTTTAAAAGAAAGTAGGAAACAATATTGAAGACAAATTTCAAGTATTGCATGGATACAGAAGTAAATGGAGGATGTTTAGACAAAGTGGTCCTGGTGGAATTTCTGCCACGGCCATCCTTCAGCGGGTCTTTCCCGAAACCAAAGTGTCGGAGATGATGATGAGGAAAGGCCTCTCATAATAAAGGGTTAAATCCCTCCCCTAAAATAGGTCAAAAGTAAATTTTTTAATGACTTGTGACAAAAAGCTGATAATTTTTATTATTATATCATATGACTTAAATTGCTTCAAACTCTGTGTGTCCAGGCATTTTGGCTCGAACATCCCTTGATTTTGGCCCTGTCACTCTTTCAACTATGGGGGAGGCACTCACTATAGGCAGTTCTGCCTTTTGCCTCCCTCAATCACATAGGAAAAAAAAAAAAAAGTACTGTATGTACTGTATGTGAGAAAGGAAGAAGAAACAAGAGACAAGTACAGTATAGAAGTTTTTAATTCTCTACCAAAGCTATTCCTTAGCAATAAAGTTTCAGAATGGGCTAGTTATAAAGATATCAAGCTGGAATACCTAGGGCTTATGTAGAAAAATTAAATTATCAGTATACTATGCTTCTCTTTTACTAACGTGAGAGTGTAACCACATTCTCTATGGACAAAACGGTCTTTAAACTTGCATGTATGTATGTATGTATGTATATATGTATGTATGTATATATGTATGTATGTATTATCCTAAAGCAGGTTCACACCTAAATCATGTTTAAGTAGTTTTCCCTTGAATACGTTAACAGGCAATAACACAATAACAAAATGCTCTGTTGGCCACCCCCAGCTATGAGGTGTATATATATTATATTTAATTACACTATATTTAATTATATATACGGTATACAATATAATACCAGTGCCTGTAACTTCACATAGCTTAATAGACAAAGACGAGTTATAATATATATTTTTTGTTCATTTTTTAAATGTACCGTACAGTACTTCAAATCAGTGTTTTGCAGAAAGTAGATTCACGATATGTTTCCTACAATAAAGCTGCTGTCACACGAGCGCATTTCCCGTCAATTTTCCATGAGCAAGTTTTTTCTCGTATTATTTTTGGACATTTTCGCACTGGTATCGTTAACTAGACTGACGGTAACTTTTCCCTTGCCCCTCAACTTTCTCTTCATAATTGCTGAGGGGCACAGGGCCCTGGGTGGGGCTTTGGTTTCCCGGGCATTTCCGCACCCTCCTCAGCTCCCCGCCATGGAGTGGCTTCGGTCACCCAGGCTTTATTGTGGTCGGCAGGGAGGGTTCTGTGGGGGCGCTCGGTTATGGCCTTGGAATTGCTCGGGGCCTTGGGGCTGTTCGGCCAGGCAGCTTGGGGAACAACAACAACAACTAGACTGAAGGTATATTAGGTTAGGTGGCTGAATTCTGATAAAGTCTAATATTTTTAAGCTTCCAGACCATAATTGCCCATATAAATTGCTGGAAACAGGGCTCGTGTGACTCCGGCTTAATATTGGTAATACTGTAAATAGCAATTCCTTAACCCTTTCAGTACAATGACCCTTCTCTCACTATTTTAAGGTTACAGCCGGTATCACAGGAACGTTATTTCCTTCAACTTTTATCTTCAACACTCGTTTGGCAGCTTATTAGGTAATCTTTTTAATATATTTGTCACCTTAACCTTTAGAAGATTATGACACATTTTGATAATCTATTCTGGCTATCATTAGATGATTTTGATAATCTATTCTGGCTATCATTAGATGATTTTGATAATCTATTCTGGCTATCATTAGATGATTTTATGAAATTTAGGAAGGATATGTGGGAATCATAAGGATAAATACTATCTCAACTCCCATATACCCTTCCTAATCTGAATAAATTTTTCAAATAATAGCCAGAAAACATAAAAGAAATGTGTCATCGTATCTTCTAAGGGTTAACCTATCTCAAGTCTAGTTTTTTCATAACGGTGATAAAAATCAAAGACATGTTGCCGCAAAAAAAGTTGACAATAAAAGCTCTGGTGTGATAGCCCCTTAACATTAGATGCTCTTATTCAAATTAAGGAGGACCTCTAGGAATCAAATGGGTAATGTCAATCTCAATGATACCTTTGACTCCCACAGACCTTTCCTAAACCCAATAAAATCATCTAATAAGAGCCAGAACCAAATCAAAATCATGGTACTGTATACTGAAACTCTATAAGGGTTAGGTTAGTTAAAATAGTACCCGCTACAAATATAATAGTACCCGCTACAAATATAATAGTACCCGCTACAAATATAATAGTACCCGCTACAAATATAATTGAAAAGTTGATATTCTGTACAACTCCTGTGTTGGATATATACTACACACCATAAGGTGCATTTTAAGGTTTCACTATCAGGCCCATATACCTAGCCAGTTAATATGATAGTTTTTGTAATTGCAATGAAAATATTGTAATAATGCTGTCTATCACTCTTTCAACTATGGGGAAGACACTTGTTACAGGTAGCTTTGCCTTTGTCTCCATAAAAAACCCACAAAACTCATTGCACTTACAAAAACTAGCGTATCTTATCATATTGACAGACCAGGAGTACGGCAACCATCGACAATGATGGTGTCTGTCTAGGAATACGATCCTTAGGCCGCGTCCACACGAGCCTGAAACATGTCATGAAGTATGTTCGAAACACTGCTTTGGACATGTTAGCATACATGTTCGAAGTATCTAGTTTGGGCTGTTCAAACCCATAAACTTGTTCCGAGACATGCTATCATCACTGGTGTGGACATGTTGAGGGGCACTAGCTCCTGTACATAGGTTTGGACTGTAAATATGTTTGAAACATATTCAAAGCGTGTTTGCAGCATTGTGAAGCTTTGAAGTCTGGCATGTTTACAGACACGATTGTGGCATGTTTGGACGCATGAATGTAGCACGTTGCTGACATGATCCTAGCAATGCCTCAGGCAATGTTTTTGGCACCGTGTGGACACGGCTTTAGCCTGAATGAAGATATAAGCAAAAATGTATTAAGGGGCTAGTACTTGTTTTTGGGGGGGCTACTTATTCATTTATTTTATTTATATAATTTTGAGTATCCTCGTTAGACCTCCATCAAGCTTAAAAAAACACTCACTATACCCCCCCCCCCCCTTTCAAGATATATTTGTATATTTTTCGGTAGAAAAAGCCGGTTCCTTAAAAAATTACAGGCTCGCTATCGCCTGCCAGGAAAATATCGACACCTATACGGCACGAAAAGATTTAAAATTGACAAAGTAATACGGCGAAAGGTCTTAAAATCGCCAAACTAGTGAACGAATGTCTTAAAATGGCAAAAGTAATGGGTCTAAACATGAGGGAGAAGGGGGTTCCGAAAAAGCGAGTAGCTCCCCTCAATCAAGTGCCCCTCCTTCTATGGTGTATGTAAGTACATCACCTACTTTATTATATCAATATTAACTCTTTCAATATACAATAACACTAATTTTATTCGGCCTATCATTTTTATTCAGTTTATAAAGGGTTAGTGGGAGTTTTAGATAACTTGTATTGCCTTATAATGTCCTTCTTAATCTGTACAAAATTGTCTAATGATAGCCAGAAACAAATTAAGAAGAGCATCCTATTACGGAAAGGGTTACATTATTGATATTGTTAAATATGAAATATCACACATTCATGCATTCATATATGGAGAGAAATGCATATTTAAGGTTACATTTCTTTCAAGTTCTTATATAACATGAAGCTTTCACATTTGTACACACAGTAATATAATGTACACTCGTTGCCAATATCAATTACTGTACATCATTTACCAGCTTTCAATGATCAAATACAGGACCAGCTTATTCTAGTGGGGACATGGCCAATATATTCACAACTAATTTTCTTAAAATAACATTAAAAAGAATTGCTTTTAACTTGAGCTACATCCAGCCTGGGCTGGCTTCAGTGGTGGACCTGTCCACTATCTTCCTCGAGCAAGACTATAACTCGCAACACTGCTATGGGGTTGGCTCACCAGCCAGACAAATTACCACCGTAGCCAGCTAGCCAGGTGGACCACATCAATATAGGCTTCAGACCTTCAGTATAGTTAGCTTTAAAGAAGTAATGAAGTATTAGCAACGATTGTACCAAACTGTCACATAAGTGTCAAACTCAAGCACCAACTTACCTGCGTATTCTGCAACAGACAACAGATGCTTCACAATAAGCCCAGGCGGCTTGGTTGGTCCCTTAATTTATTGTACTAACTAACAATGCTTACACAAAAAACTGAATGGTAAAATAGAAAGTAAGAATGATAAAGGTCGTGGGGATATACTGTATAAAGGTGAACACCGTTTTCTATTTGGAGATTATTTAAACAAATTCTGAAGTCAGATGTTTTTCAAAGGTCTTTCTTCTCTACATACTTCAGACCAAAATGTATCTTATACTGTAAAGTCTTACAATGGCATTTTTCTCGTCTATATACCGTACTTCTTTTATACAAAATTTGTATAACAAAGTTATGTATAAGCATTATTATGTAAAATTGCAATAATGGGAGACTGGGAAATTGTGGTTGTGGGAATGGGGAAAGGGGTTGGAGAGGTGTGGATAGGGGGGAGAGGGGGAAAAGGATTGTCATGTTAAGTTGTGTTGGGCAAATATTCATATCGGCATGAAAATTCACTCCCAAAAAGCATAAAACACACCCTTATAAACAAGTAATAATGATTTATAATAACAAAATCTTGAAAACTAGCTGGTGATGTTCTCCTCTATACAGTATTAGAAAAATGCATGCTATAATTTCACTCTAAAGAGGCCTAGCTAATAAGCTTATTGTGAAACTCCTTACAAGTCACAGTACAGTCACAGCATTCAACATCTCACACTAAATACAATAAACAACAACAGAACATACTGCCAATTTGATGCTAACATATCTTGGTCTGCACATACTGTAGAAGGCAACTAGGCTACTCAAAAATTAGTTTGGCGATTTAAAGAACTTTCGCCCCATTTCTGACAATTTTAAGACCTTTCGTGCCATTTAGGTGTCGATTTTTTCCTAGCGAGCGATAGCGAGCCTGTAATTTAAGAATAGGTGTTTGGTGTTGGGCGTGAAATTAATAAATGAGATTATCCTCAAAGTAGTGGAAAGTACTGATACATAATATTTCTCAAAGGAATATTTTGACAAGCATGACCAATAAAACATGAAAGAAAAAACACTGATCTAAGGTAATTTGGTGGAAAATGTGTGTGAGAGACGGCATTTTTGGCTATTATATTACCAATAATCATAAAATTAATGAAAGCATATGATCCTCCCGGGATTCGAACCTGTGTTACCACATACAGATACCGGTATATTAAAAAGTGGTTGGGAATAAGTTCTTTACATTAAGATTTCTTCCAACAAGCTATGAAGTTTATAAAGTTATGCGGTCCCACTGCAAACCAAGAAGGAAAATGAGGGGGGGGGGGGGTTACCGTACACTCCTTGGTCAGTACAGTATGTCAAACCAGGACAATTTGGTTTTAGGAGTGGAATATATATGAGAGACAATATTCAGTAGAAAAATGTACATGAAGTTGCGCAGTTTTGACCATTGTATCACTTCCAAGGAAAACAGAATTTTGAAGCATAAATTGAACCGTTATAAGTGTAATGCTTAGTGTATTTATAAGACTTTAAGATCTGTATGGAGTAACCCAAGTTCGATTCCCGGTAGGATCACATGCTTTCATTAATTTCATTGGGAAGTGTTTGATGTTGGGAGTGAAACTAATAAACTAATCATATTTAGTAATGACGAAAGAAAAGCAGGGAATAGGTCTTTCATTATTGATACCCTGTCCATGGTTCTGTTAGCTATAATGAATCCACTCAGGCTAGGTTAGGTTAGGCATGGTATGTGGTTATGCCTTTTTATACAGGTCTCCCTCGATCTACGATTGGGTTACGTTCCTTAAAACCCGATCTTAGAAAAATTGTAGAGCGGACCCTAAAATTATTTTCTTTAGTTTATAATCGACCTCTAGGGCTCAAAAGGATAAAAACTATTTCAATAAACCCCTCCAAATTGCATAGGTTCTTCTTAAACTTCATAAATTTCTCTAATGTTAGCCAAATTCAAGGGTAGGAAGACGTCATCATGCTGAAGGGGTTAACACACTTATCCGAGTTGGTGTATTCGCTCACTGAATGTTCACTGTCTCAAAAACAAATAGCCGATTGCAGCCAAGACATGAAAACTAAAAATGGCAGTATCTTCCGTGAGAGCGAGAGTTGAACACTTACCATCTGAGGCGTGAGGTGTGGTTGGGAGGCATCGGTGGGTGGGGGAGAGCCAAGGTTGTCCGCTCCATAATTCTCGCTGCCTCCGCTGAAGTCTCCACCGCCTAGCCACTAGAGAGTACGGTATATTTCGATGAGTATTTAATATTTGGATGAGCATTTTACAGTAATTATTATGTTCTCTCCACTAACCAACTTTACTCCTAAACTCGATTAATGAAATTAACAAACACATGCGGCAGTCCGGGGATTCGAACCCAACACGCTCACACCGAAAATCAACACTTATGCATTGCACCACGAAGACAGTTATCTATTCCTATTTCAATTAGTAGCCAACAGTGGAGTGGTTGCATTGAGGCAGTTGGACAAAATTCAAAATAAAGCTATTAGATTAATCAATAACCCTGCAATCACACAGGACCTTCCTACATTATCCATACGAAGAAACGTTGCATCCCTTGCATTATTCTACAGATATTTTCACAGCAATTGTTCCGAGGAACTTGCTTCAATTGTGCCGCCTCTCCACATCTTTCCCCGTAGAACTAGGGCAGCTGAGAGCGCCCATGAATTTACACTTTCTCCTCCACAATGCAGAACTTCTGCTTATCAGAATTCATTTATCCCCAGAGCTACTACTCTTTGGAATTCACTTCCCTCAAATTGCTTTCCACAAACTTACAATCTACAAATGTTTAAATCCAGTTGTTACAAACATTTTATGAATGGAGGATGCCTTTAGGCACATGGACCTTTTTGTTTTATCTGTGTTTTTCCTTCCTCCATTCATTGTCTCTTTTAAAAAAAAAAAAAAAAAAAAAAAAAAAACAGATTAAGCATCTCAATTTACTATTCTGTTTGCCAGTAAGTATGCTATCTTAACCCCTTCAGGTGATGTAGTATTGTTTCAGTTTATTCTATTCATCTATATACTATAAGTACCGGGTATATATATTATTGATCCCACATGTTTCTAACTCTACCCCTCCATGCAACTCCTTCATGTTCATACAATTCAATCTCATCAGTTAGTCAACAATTATAACGATAACGTACCAACTTGAAGCATACCCAAGGGACCTGTTAATGCTTCGACCTTAACCTTGGGAAAGGCCAAGAATAACTGTAACTCTACTCAGAGGGCCAAACCGGAGCAATTTTGTTTGAAGACTTGACGGAATACAAGAAAATTAATAGACTGTATAATAGCATTACTGTATATTGGGGGCGGGTGCCCAACCCAGAAAGGGGTTGAAATAGGGGAGCTATCCCCCCGCCAAAGGCGGCTTTCTAGGGCCTTTCCTAGCTGATGCGGAGAGGATTGGGTTCTAGTCATGTGGTGATGGGCTGGTCTATCAGAGTGAGAACTGAGCGATCTCTGCCATACCCATAGCTTACTCTGACTGTTCCTTTTACTTATATATTTTCTAGATCTCAAGTGACGGCGTCTCTTGCGTGGATTGACCTCCTAATCTACCAAGATTGGAAGCCAAAGCATCACATCTTTCCTTTGCCCCTCAACTTTCTCTTCATAATTGCTGAGGAGCACAGGGCCCTGGGTGGGGCTTTGGTTTCCCGGGCGTTTCCGCGCCCTCCTCAGCTCCCCGCCATGGAGTGGCTTCGGTCACCCAGGCTTTATTGTGGTCGGCAGGGAGGGTCCTGTGGGGGCGCTCGGTTGTGGCCTTGGCCTTGCTCGGGCCTTGGGGCTGTTCGGCCAGGCAGCTTGGGGACAAACAACAACAACAACTGTATATTGGCCATCTTATCCCATCAAACGACATAATTTGAACTGTAAACCAAAATTTTATGTTTACATAATTATACAGTACAATCAAAGATAAAAAATAATGGACTTTGCTTTTGTTTGACACCCTGACTACTAATCCTATCCTAAGCCTTCTCCCACATCATTATACCTGAGAACAGCCTTCTACAGGTCCCCAAATATACTGAACTGAATGATTCTAACTTCATGCATGCTTGAGGGACCAGCCACTGCCTCAAGAAAGGCTAAGAGAAGCCAGGACTCTATCCTATCTAAAATCCCTGACTTAGAAAACTCTACACCATAATGCTACCTAAGATCTGCCCTCTGCAGGTCCTTCAACAAACTTAACTGAAGGACGCACCTGTACCACAAGGAAGAGCGGCGCACTCCTCGGTGCCACTAGCAGAGTGGCGAACTCCGCATAATTGAACATAGGTAGGAGGCACCTCCTTCACAATCTCAGTTTAGGCTCAGAGCAACTGTAACATATGCATTTATTTGCATATTTAAGAAAACCTTCTCTCCTATCATACTGCACAAGAATGGCCCTCTGCAAGTCTTCTTATAAACAAAACTGATATACATGTAGTGATGTACACCCTATGTGGTGGATTGTGTTCTTTTATTTCAAATTTGATTTAATTAAGCGTTATTTTCACATAGCGATTTTGATTAGTTCCTTTGCGTTTATCTTGTGTCGTCCCAGTTTTAGTTTGTTTATTTTGCAAGTTTTACATTATAAATACAAACCTGATGCATGCCCGAGGGACCAGCCAACGCCTCAATCGTGGTGGGCAGGGTAGGGGGCAGCTGGTGACCGGTGAGCTCCTCCTGGTACTCCTTGGGCACCAATAGAGCAGGATTGGTAGCAGCAGAAGGGTCATCGTGTCGCCCTCTATCATCCTCGCTTAACACACCAACCTCACTGTCTCGCTGTTCGTCCCATACTTCTTCCTTTATCACTATCGCATCTTCACTTTCCTGTAACGTTGAAGAAAAGAGTGTACAGTATTAGTGATAATGGTTGATAAATGGTTATCATGTTGCCCTCTATCATCCTCTCCCAGAACTCCCACATCAATGTCTCACTGCTCATCCCACACTGCCTTTTTTATCACTATCGCATCTTCGCTTTTCTATGAAGATGAAAACAAAAAAGTGGCAAAGGTAGTTTAAATTCCTTGCATGGGCTACAAAACTGACTATAATTGTTGTTGTTGTTGTTGCTGACTGTAATTGTACTGTACAGTACTTGCCATAGTTGAAATACTGTAAATTATTTAAAAAAATTAGTGATGAGTAAATAAAAGAAGACTTCTGTTTTATCTCCATCTAGCTGCCTCTCTCTCTTTCTTTCTCAGTGCTTATTTATATATTTCTCAAAGGTTTTATTTTACTCAAATTTATATACACTTATTTGGCAATTCACAAATAGGCTGTAAAACTAGAACTGAACCAATAAATTCACACATACCTTTTCTCTATATTGACTTTTTGAAGAATCTTGAGAGTGGTAAGAAGCATCATTTACTTCCATTCTTTGTTGAGCCGCTCTGACATCTTGACTCAGGTTCAACTGATCTCTGTGTTCAACTACGGAGCTCTCTGTTGCCGATGTATCCTTGCTTAACTTATCTAGATCTTGCTCGTGACTTGAATAATTACTTTTAGAGTTTTCCAGACTACGATCAAGGGAGGGTATGTGGGGCGAGTCTGGGGTCTGTGGGAGGGATGGCTTGGCCCGGGAGGAACTTTCACAATCTTCTTTTCTCCGTCGCTTAGGGTGTGGGCTGCTTCGGTCATCGCTCGACTCCCCACCGTGCAGAACCTTAGACTTGGGGCTTAAGGAATCTCTACTGCTGCTATTGTGGCTATTTTTCACTGTTTTCTTCTCCCCCGGTAGTTCGTCCGGGACCGCTAGACCCTTGATCTGCAGCAATTCCGCAACCTTGATCAACCTTGATAAGTCCCTCTGCGCAACACTAACAATCCCAGCGTACATATAACTCAGTAACGCTTCTAATTCGTACTGCCGGACATCTTGGAGTAAAACGACAGGATGTTTGGCTCCGGTATGCTCGAACATTTCCTCAAAGTAGCGGCTACAGGTGGAGAGGACCAGCTGGTGGACTGGGTAGAACTTGCCCTCACATGCCACCGTCGCATCTGTGTATTTGTCCTGGGGGCACAATACTTTACATTAGTCTCTCATATTTACAATTATTCTGGTTGTTGTTGTTGTTGCTGTTCCTCAGGCTGTCTGGCCGAGCAGCCCCAAGGTCCCGAGCAAGGCCAAGGCCATAACCGAGCGCCCCCACAAAACCCTCCCAGCTTACCACTAATAATGCCCAGGTGACCGAAGCCACTCAAAGGCGGGGAGCTGAGGAGGGTGCGGAAACGCCCGGGAAACAAAAGCCCCACCCAAGGCCCTGTGCCCCTCAGCAATTATAAAGGGAAAGTTGAGGGGCAAAGGAAAAATGTGACGCTTTGGCTCCCAATCTGCCAGGGTTGGCAGTAGGGAGGTCAATCCACGGAAAAGATGTCGTCACTTAAGATCTAGAAAATATATAAGTAAAAGGAACAGTCAGAGTAAGCTATGGGTATGGCAGAGAATGCTCAACTCTCATTCTGATAGACCAGCCCATCACCAGAATTATTCTGGTATGCTATCATTATTAAATATCAGCATTGTATTCATTAAAAATTTACCATGTCAAATCATTCCATGCAAAATTACGGATAAAATATTTATCGGTACCGGTATACAGCTATTACTCAAGTACCGGTAGTGAACCCTATCATCACCCTATGAATTGCTTTTACAGTACCGGTACTTAAAAGTTGGCAAAACTCTTTATTTGGAGAGTTATGTACAGTATTTACTTTTTGGATACTGTTGAATGATTTTATGCTACTTAAGAAGGTAGCCTACTCTCATTTCCACTGCTAAATTTGATTTAAGGATGTTATTTCAATGTCGACTCAGTATTTTTATGAGTACCGTGAAATTACCTAGCTTCGGACGGGGGCTGTACTTAGGACATTTCTGGATGAAAGTATGTAAGCTACAGTTATGGAAAAATGACTGCATTATGGAAGAACACCGCTGATATACTTGTTTTTCCATAACATCATGTATTTATCCCATAACTGTGGTTCATTGTATATTTTTTCTAGAGTGTCCGAAGTTACGTCATGTTACCGTTATGCCTGCGTAACTAAAATAGACCATTAAGGTCTAAACTCCTGCCTGCTAAGTGTGATATACCAACCTTATGTCTGAGAGCTGCCAATGTGTGAGAGAATGTGGTACTGTGGTTGTTCCACGACAGTGATAGCATGCCATCCGCCATCCTGACACACTCCTTAACTGAAACAAATGGTCTTGTTAGATATGGCAAATTATGTTGCAAAGAAGTTGCAAGTCATGATATATAATAATTAAACATTTCCTTGAAATATGAGATAGAAATAAGCCTTCGCCCATCTTGACACACTCCTGAAGTGAATCAAATAATGTTGCACAAATGTGGTTCTGAATATACACTATATTATAATATCGATTAAATAATGACCATTGAATAGTGAGTGTAATGCGAGTGAGAGTGGTAATATTGAAGAGGAGGGGTGGGGGTATTATTGAAGGGGAGGGATGTGGGTATCAATGAAGGGGAGGGGTGGGGGTAATATTGGAGGGGAGGGTGTGGGTATCATTGAAGGGGAGGGGTGGGGGTAATATTGAAGGGGAGGGGTGGGGGTAATATTGAAGGGGTGGGGGTAATATTGAAAGAGTGGGAAGGGGTAATATTGAAGGAGAGGGATGTGGTAATATTGAAGGGTAGGGATGTGGTAATATTGAAGGGGAGGGATGTGGTAATATTGAAGGGGGGGGGTGGGGGTAATATTGAAGGGGAGGGATGGGGGTAATATTGAAGGGGAGGGATGGAGGTAATATTGAGGGGGAGGGATGTGGTAATATTGAAGGGGAAGGAGGGGGGAAATATTGAAAGGGAGGGATGGGGTAATATTGAAGGGGAGGGGTGGGGGTAATATTGAAGGGGAGGGATGGGGTAATATTGAAGGGGAAGGATGGGGTAATATTGAAAGGGGAAGGATGGGGGTAATATTGAAGGGGAGGGGTGGGGGTAATATTGGAGGGGAGGGATGGGGGTAATATTGAAGGGGAGGGATAGGGTAATATTGAAGGGGAGGGATGGGGGTAATATTGAAGGGAGGGATGGGGGTAATATTGAAGGGGAGAGATGTGGTAATATTGAAGGGGAGGGATGGGGGTAATATTGAAGGGGAGGGATGGGGGTAATATTGAAGGGGAGGGATGTGGTAATATTGAAGGGGAGGGATGGGGTAATATTGAAGGGGAGGGATGTGGTAATATTGAAGGGGAGGGATAGGGGAAATATTGAAGGGGAGGGATGGGGGAAATATTGAAGGGGAGGGATGTGGTAATATTGAAGGGCAGGGGTGAGGGTAATATTGAAGGGGAGGGATGGGGGTAATATTGAAGGGGAGGGATGGGGTAATATTGAAGGGAAGGGATGGGGTAATATTGAAGGGGAGGGATGGGGGTAATATTGAAGGGGAGGGATGGGGTAATATTGAAGGGATGGGATGTGGTAATATTGAAGGGGAGGGATGGGGTAAAATTGAAGGGAGGGATGGGGTAATATTGAAGGTGAGGGATGTGGTAATATTGAAGGGGAGGGATGGGGGGTAATTGAAGGGGAGGGGTGGGGGTAATATTGAAGGGGAGGGGTGGGGGTAATATTGAAGGGGAGGGAGGGGGAAATATTGAGGGGGAGGGATGGGGAAATATTGAAGGGGAGGGGTGGGGGTAATATTGAAGGGGAGGGGTGGAGGTAATATTGAAGGGGAGGGATCAGGTAATATTGAAGGGGAGGGGTGGGGGTAATATTGAAGGGGAGGGATGGGGTATTATTGAAGGGGAGGGATGTGGGTAATATTGAAGGGGAGGGATGGGGTAATATTGAAAGGGAGGGATGTGGTAATATTGAAGGGGAGGGATGTGGTAATATTGAAGGGGAGGGATGAGGGTAATATTGAAGGGGAGGGATGGGGTAATATTGAAGGGGAGGGATGTGGTAATATTGAAGGGGAGGGGTGGGGGTAATATTGAAGGGGAGGGATGGGGTAATATTGAAGGGGAGGGATGGGGTAAAATTGAAGGGAGGGATGGGGTAATTGAAGGGGGGATGTGGGTGGTATATGAAGGGGAGGGATGGGGTAATATTGAAGGGGAGGGATGGGGTAATATTGAAGGGGAGGGATGGGGTAATATTGAAGGGGAGGGATGGGGTAATATTGAAGGGGAGGGGGTAATATTAAAGGGGAGGGATGGGGTAGTATTGAAGGGGAGGGAGGGTGGGTAATATTGAAGGGGAGGTATGGGGGGTAATATTGAAGGGGGGATGTGGTAATATTGAAAGGGAGGGATGGGGTATATTGAAGGGGAGGGATGGGGTAATATTGAAGGGGAGGGTGGGGGGGTATATTGAAGGGGAGGGTGGGGTAATATGAAAGGGGGGGGTTGGGGTAATATTGAAGGGGAGGGATGGGGTAATATTGAAGGGGAGGGGTGGGGGTAATATTGAAGGGGAGGGATGGGGTAATATTGAAGGTGGGAATATTGAAGGGGAGGGATGGGGAATATTGAAGGGGAGGGATGTGGTAATATTGAAGGGGAGGGGTGGGGTAATATTGAAGGGGAGGGATGGGGTAATATTGAAGGGGAGGGATGGATAATATTGAAGGGGAGGGGTGGGGTAATATTGAAGAGGAGGGGTGGGGTAATATTGAAGGGGAGAGATGGATAATATTGAAGGGGAGGGATGGGTAATATTGAAGGGGAGGGGTGGGGGTAATATTGAAGGGGATGGATAGGGGTAATATTGAAGGGGAGGGATGGGGTAATATTGAAAGGGAGGGATGTGGTAATATTGAAGGGGATGGATGTGGTAATATTGAAGGGGAGGGATGAGGGTAATATTGAAGGGGAGGGATGGGGTAATATTGAAGGGGAGGGATGGGGTATATGAAGGGGAGGGATGGGTAATATTGAAGGGGGGGGATGTGGTAATATTGAAGGGGAGGGTTGGGGTAATATTGAAGGGGAGGGATGGGGTAAAATTGAAGGGAGGGATGGGGTAATATTGAAGGTGAGGGATGTGGTAATATTGAAGGTGAGGGATGTGGTAATATTGAAGGGGAGGGATGGGGGTAATATTGAAGGGGAGGGATGGGGTAATATTGAAGGGGAGGGATGGGGTAAAATTGAAGGGAGGGATGGGGTAATATTGAAGGGGAGGGATGGGGTAATATTGAAGGGGAGGGATGGGGTAATATTGAAGGGGAGGTATGGGGGTAATATTGAAGGGGAGGGATGTGGTAATATTGAAAGGGAGGGATGGGGTAATATTGAAGGGGAGGGATGGGGTAATATTGAAGGGGAGGGGTGGGGGTAATATTGAAGGGGAGGGATAGGGGTAATATTGAAGGGGAGGGATGGGTAATATTGAAGGGGAGGGATGGGGTAATATTGAAGGGGAGGGATGGGGTAATATTGAAGGGGAGGGGTGGGGGTAATATTGAAGGGGAGGGATGGGGTAATATTGAAGGGAAGGGATGGGGTAATATTGAAGGGGAGGGATGTGGTAATATTGAAGGGGAGGGGTGGGGGTAATAATGAAGGGGAGGGTGGGGGTAATATTGAAGGGGAGGGATGGATAATATTGAAGGGGAGGGGTGGGGGTAATATTGAAGAGGAGGGGTGGGGGTAATATTGAAGGGGAGAGATGGATAATATTGAAGGGGAGGGATGGGTAATATTGAAGGGGAGGGGTGGGGGTAATATTGAAGGGGATGGATAGGGGTAATATTGAAGGGGAGGGATGGGGTAATATTGAAGGGGAGAGGTGGGGGTAATATTGAAGGGGAGAGGTGGGGGTAATATTGAAGGGGAGGGATGTGGTAATATTGAAGGGGAGGGATGGGGTAATATTGAAGGGGAGGGATGTGGTAATATTGAAGGGGAGGGGTGGGGAAATATTGAAGGGGAGGGGTGGGGGAAATATTGAAGGGGAGGGATGGATAATATTGAAGGGGAGGGATGGATAATATTGAAGGGGAGGGATGGGGGTAATATTGAAGGGGAGGGATGGGGGTAATATTGAAGGGGAGGGGTGGGGGTAATATTGAAGGAGAGGGGTGGGGGTAATATTGAGGAGGTGGGAAGGGGTAATATTAAAGGAGAGGGATGGGGGAAATATTGAAGGGGAGGGATGGGGTAATATTGAAAGGGAGGGATGGGGGTAATATTGAAGGAGAGGGACGGGGTAATATTGAAGGGGAGGGCCCGGATGGGGTAATATTGAAGCCTGAATGGGAGCCTGGGGAGGGATGGGTTAATATTGAAGGGGAGGGATAGGGGTAATATTGAAGGGGAGGGATAGTGGATAGTCTGTAGTCTATTCAATATAAATAGGCCTAGGCCAAAAATCTTGACCACTAGGCCTAACCTCAATAAGAACTGGACTGGAGTAGCTTAATCAACAAATTATTTCTACCATTTGGGAAGGGTGACTGGACGACTCGGCCCATGGGACAAACTCGGCTTGGACAGCTCGGCCCATTTTTGGACAACTTGACCACGACGGCGAGACAACTCGGCCCATTATTTGAGACAGCTCGGCCCCATGTTTTGCTATGGGGCAATTTGACGAGACCAGTCAGGATATAGGATGGGGACTCGGGGAGAGCTAAGTGGAGGGTATATGGCGTGTGTGTAATGTGGGCGAAATGTTTGTTTATTGTATAATTATGTCATAGGCTAGTTCTCTCGATTCATAATGTGTAGGTTAGGTTAGGTTAATTAAGAGTTGTCTCGTAATTAACACGGGGCCGAGCTGTCTCGTTTTTACTGGGCCGAGCTGTCTCGCCGTGGGCCGAGCTGTCCCGTGGGCCGAGTAGTCTAGCATAATGCATTCTTTGGGAAGAGTTAGTCAGGAATTAAGTGTGGCATTGTATAGCCCATTTGCTCTAGGTCCTAGCCCTTTTAGAGTTACTGAAGTTGGGGGTTACAAACTTACAATAATTTTATGGCCTAGGCTAGGCTACCTATAATAAACAGGGTAGCCTATAGGCAACAAAACCTGGAGAAGCTAGGCCTAATCATCACCCTTCAAAAGATAGGATAGGCTAGGAGTAGGCTAAACAAATCTAGGCTAGTAGCTAAAGTAGGCAAGCTTACATTCTACCTAGCCGCTCTAAGCTAATGCCTACCAAATACCAAAGCTAACTTTCAAAGGATGATCATATGACCATCTTCTCTGGATTTACCAAATAGCCTAAGTAATAGGCTACTGCTATTTGCCTTTATTGAGAGATTAGAGACAATGAAGGATTAGGCCTAGCTGTAAGCTTAGCCTGCCTATTACTTAGCCTACTAAAGTCACCAAACTTAGCTTACACTATTAGCCTAGGCCTACTAACATTTGTCATTTGAGCATTATTTTTAATGAGCCTTTAGCCTATCAATGTTGCCGTTTCCAATCAAAAACTTCCATAGTTTCTACAATATAGCATGCTAAGCCTATGCCATATCACTATAGCACTTTAAATAATCGGTTACCGGTAGCCATGTATATCTTTATAAAGACCAGTCACAAATGTCAAACGCCCGCATCCCAGCCCAAGATTTTTACATTATATATAATAGGCCTTATCTTCATTAATAATAGATACTATCTCCTATAAATAACACCCACAGAAACATAACTAACCAAGGCATGTAACCGCGCAGTCTTAGTTTAATCCTTACCTTATTATTATAATGAAATGCAGTACATAAAATTAAAGTTATAGACACCATGAAGGCTTTCTTTGTTTGGTTCCTACAATGGCACCGACCACCTGCACAAATTTCTTCTAAGTAATTATCGCCCGTGGAATCTATTATATATATTGTACTTTCAATATCATAATTGGAAAATTAATTGTGACTTCCGGTACCTTAATGATTATGTAATATATGCGCGATAAATTAATAATGTAATGACCCAAAGCAGTTGCTCAATGTTGATGTAAATTCCATAAGTCTTCTGAAAGCCTTCTTGCTTCTCATTGTAACCAAAGAAAATAGGGTTAGTAGCGGTAACTGAGCCATATCTCCGCCCACGTTATTGACCACTTGCGAGTTTCAGGCTATACGGAAGTTATAGCTGTAAACATCGATATTAAGCAGAATTTCCAGCTATAATACGGTCGTAGTACATTTATTAATACATATAGCCAAATTCATCATACTGTTTATCCATCTGAAATCTACATTATCATAATATACAGTATTGCATTTGTGTTTAATATTAGCAGATCAATTTCCACAGCATTTGTCTCAGGATCTTGTCTTGGCTAATGTAGAAATTAATTTGTCTTCAGGGGGGATACATTAGAGTTCAGCATTCGGGAAATTGAGTGAGCTTATGTTCATCTCTCACATCATTAAGTTTACGTTTACGTTGAGGGACCCGCAGAGGGCCGCTCTCGGGCCAGCATGATATGCGGGGGTTGTGCATTACAGTAGGACTATAATCTATTCGCTGTAAGTAGGCGAAAAATCATGACCTCTATCCTCTGTAACTCAAAAAGGGCTAGAGCAAATGAGCTGTCAATTTCCACACATATTCCTTGACTGACTCTTCCCAAATGGTAGAAATCGTACTAGCTCGATTAGGCTAGTCGTTTTTGAGTAACAGAGGTTAGAGGTCATGATTTCTAGCCTACTTACAGCGAATAGACTATAGTGATTGGGGACAGGATCAGGATTAGGGATGTAATGATTGGTGATCCTAGTTCTAAAAGAATCAAGAGTGGGGCTATTAACTACATGAAATGGAGGTGGTTCCACTCTTGGATGCTGCGGGGGAAAAATTATTGTCTAGATACGTCCGTGCTTGCCTGATACGTGTGGTATTTTAGGTTGTGGCTGCGTCTTGTAAATCGTATACTTGTAGGGTGCAAATATATATATTTGTTTATGTCTATGTCCTTCCCCTTGACCCCCCCCCCCCCCTCCCCATACACACACACACATACATGCGCGCACACTATATAAAATATCTGCCACACGTCCGCCTACCTCCAATTTTGCTTGCATTCACCCATTTCAATATGTTAAACACATTAAATTCAGTCTAGAAAGGACATCTTAGCATTAACAGAGGGCAAATAGAATAACCAAGTTAACCCAGTAATATATAATTGTGGATAATAAAAAGTCAGAAATAGAATTTATGTTTTATCATGAAAAAGTCAAGCAAATTTATACATACTTAAATACTAATAATAATCAAGGCGGCAGTGGGGTAAAACTTCAATAATGTATCAATCGTCACAATAAAGATCATTCATACACTAGGAGACCAAGACACCTTGCATATATGTTATGTATTATTTTACCATCCTTCTCAACACTAGAACCATAAGCTCTTTAGTCATACTACAGAATATACACAGCATTATATACTATGTTCAAATTCACTTGGCAGTTTAGTCCACCTTTCTCATCACAGTTGTTCCTGATTGGTTCAATTATATTTCTTTTTTCAAGACATAAAAGATCTTAATTATACAGCCGTCATGGGCCACTTCAAACACCAGGCCAATCACGCTCATTCAATGATACTCATGGGGTGACATTTTGCCTGTTTAGTATGACAAGTCTAGACATTAGCACCTCTTGTAACTCAAGGGAGGGCTCGAGCAAAAGGACTGTAAATATCCACACCTATTTACAAGTTGCCTATTCTCAAATGATTGACTCGATTGTTCAGTCCTATTTAACTTATGAGAGGTTGGGGGTAGGGATTTCTAGACTCGTCATATTGAACAGAGCAGGCTACAGTAATTATTTTGAAAGGACTCAAGGAGTATAGCCAAATGACCTTTGACTGCAGGGAAGATCAAGCAATAGCTGCCAGTGGGATTCAAACTTCAATATTTTATATGAGAGTCCAGGGCGTAATCACTGCGCCAGCAAGGCTCGGATCCTTGTAGCTACTAGTGCACTTGGAATTGATCTGCACCCAGAGTTCAGGGGTGCAGGGAACATTTAATTAAATTCGTATGGATCCAATTGCTGTTTCTTAGATTGCACTGTAAGACTTTCTCACACACACATTACGTATATTTGTTTATATAGAGGTGGTTACATTCAAGGCATTTCATTTTCAGGAATAGCTCAAAATTAAGGATGAATATATGAGCTTGTAGCAAGAGTAGGAATAATTATGTAAAATATATGTGTGTAATTTATTATCTATATACTTATACATCAATCTATGAATTTATAATGTAGTTGCCTATTCATTCGGGATATTCTTGTTAATTATAATAATAATAATAATAATATTTATTCAGTTAGCAATTTACAGAGTTGGTACCACATAGTATGTTACAAATATGACATGTACCAGCCTTGCATAATTCCAACTAAGGATAGCCCAATAAGGCCGTTAGGCGTATTTCCATTGGGGTCCTTGTGGGATTAGGTTAGCTGGGGAAAATGGGGAGGATAAAGAAATAGATACTTTAGAGAAAGTATTTCTAGGGGGTTATTTTAAGATACCTTACATCCTATAGTAAATATCAGTAATCCGTAATCAGTAATAATTTCAGTTTGGTTTGTCTATCTCTTATGTCGCATTTAGTAGTAGACATAAGCTTGGTGCTCCCTTCTCGCAGCTGTCCGGTTCAGGTGTTCCTTCAGGCTACGTCTGAAGGAATACAGTGTTCTCTTTTCACGGACTGACTGGGGTAGGTCGTTCCAGTCTTTGATGGCGGTGAAGAAGAATGTTTGCTTACCCTGTCCTTGGATTCTCGGGACCTTAAAATTAAACATCCTGTTTCTTGTATTATGTCCACTCCTCTCATTTGCTTTAACAAAATCATTCTTTAGATACTCTGGAGCTCTGTCATAGAACATTTTGAAGGCATTAGTGAGCCTGATTTGTTTGGCTCTGTCAGAGACATTGAGCATACCTAGTGACTGAAGTTGTTCCTGGCCAACATGTTATCTGGGTCCTAGGTTCAGCATGAACCTAACCATTTTATTTTGAGTGACCTGAAGTTTGTGCTGTGCTGATTTAGATGATGCAGAGTGCCAGGATGACACAGAATAGTCAAAATGACATTGTACAAGCGCTTGGCAGAGGGTCTTTTTGGTCCCCACGGGCAAGCATCCCACCTGTCTATACAGGTATTTTATACGTGCTCTACACTTACTCAGGATAGATTCCAAAATTGTTTCACCTGACAAACTCGCGTCCAGTTTTAGTCCGAGATATTTAACTTGTGACACTGTTGTTATAGGAATATCATTACAGTTGACCGAGAAGCCCACAATGTCTTTCAGTTTGCGTTTTGTTCCACATAAGATGGCTTCCGTCTTGCCCAGGTGAAGAGATAGTCTATTGTCCACTGGCCATTCACTACATGATTCTAGTTCTTTGGAAAGTGAAGCGGCAATACTTATTGGGTCTTTTCCTGAAACCAGAAGCATGCTGTCGTCTGCATACAGTAATAATTTACATGATACGCTCAGTTCCATGTCGTTCACATAACAGAGAAAGAGTAAGGGACCAAGGATGCTTCCCTGCGGGACCCCACAGTTAATTGGCATAGGATCAGATATATTATCATCAATTTTGACTCTTTGGGTTCTACCACTAAGATAAGATTTAAACCAGTTCACAGACCCTATGCCCATTGCTTGTAGTTTATTACATAGGATATCATGGTCTACTGTGTCAAACGCTTTTTGTAGATCAAGAAGAACCATACCGGTGTAGTTACCTTTAGACATTTCTTTACGAATGTGATCCGTTAAGTGGATGAGACAGGAGTCTGTCGAGTACATGCATCTGAAACCTGATTGAAACTTATAGAATAGATCATTTTGTTTGAGGTAGTGTTCAATTTGGGTGTATACCGCTCTTTCAAGGATTTTAGATACAATACATAATATGCTAACTGGTCTGTAGTTACCAACTTCTAGTTTATTTCCTTTCTTGACTAGAGGGGTTACAATAGCTTCCTTCAGTTCAGCAGGTACAGTGTTGGTGTTAATTGACAAGTTGATGATGTGGGTTAGGGGGCCTGCTATACCAATGGCTCCATCTCGTAGAAATTTGGCAGGAATTTTGTCTGGTCCTGTGCTTTTATGTACATTTAGGTTAGACAGCTCGTCAAAAGTGTATTTTGGTGTAACATTTTGCAATCCAAATGTGTTCGGGTGTATGTCTTTATCTCTGTAGAAATTTCGAAAGGTGGCCGTTGTTGTCGTGTATTTATTGAGACTCTTTATTGACTCTTTAGCAGGATGACATCATAACTACTTAATTCTGGCAAAGTTTAGACGATTTTATTCATTCTAGGAAAGACCTCTATTAATCAAAGGGTAATAAAACTTCCTCTATTAACCACTTGACTTAAGGTCACTTGCTCACACAAAATTTGGACACAACAAAGAAACTACCACCACAGTATATAAACAATACATAATATCAGTGATGGAATACGCAAGCCCAGCCTGGGCTTCTAACCTAGCTGAAACACATCATAAGACCTTACAGACTATTCAAAACAAAGCCCTGAAGATCATTACAGGCTGCACAGCTACTGCACCCACAGATCACCTACATCAAGAAACCAAAATCCTCAAAGTCAAAGACCATCTGGACATGAGAGGCACTCAATTCCTGGCAGCAGCCTCCACGAACCAAGACCACCCACTAAACTACATGGCAACACACCCACAGACACCAAGAAATATCAAAACAACACCCAGCACACGGTATCACACACAATTATTGTCCTCTCTCCCTCCCTGCCCACCCCGAACCAACTTCCAGAAGCACATCCATACTCATATCTCTCACCGATCCATCCACTCACTCACAGACAACACGCAGCTGCATGCACGACCTCCCGAAATCCATCCTTCCGAATCCTCCCTTCCTCGCGAGGACAGAGTGCACCTGGCCAGGCTGAGATGCGGACACCATCCAGCTCTCCTGAGCTATCAGAAGAGACTGGATGACTCCGTTGTCAACGCCTGCCCGGGATGTAACACAGCACCCCATACCATTAAACACATCATAGAAGACTGCATTTCACACAACCACTTACGCCAACAACACAATCTACACTCAATGAGAGCTCTGTGGGAAAGCCTGATCGTGGCCATGGCCTTTCTCAGGGACTCGGGGCTGTTCGGCCAGGCAGCTTAGGGAACAACAACAACAACAACAACAACAACCACTTGACTCTCACATGTTCTTCATAAACTGAATCATATCGTCTGATGATAGTCAGCATAAGAAGAAAATTATGTCATCGTACTGAAGAGGTTAAATGATCTATGTATTCATCCACACAATCCGTTTATAAAACCCTATCCCTCTATATGATCCTCCTGCCCCCTTGAGCCTGCTCCGTGGTCACTGGTATGGTCTTGGCGGGCAACTTGATGTACTTTCTGGACGTGTGAACCCCGAGCCAGGTCACCCACACCCCGGTAGCCACAGTCAGCAGCACCGTCAGGAACAGGTAGGTGATGCGGTAGCTGCCCCAGTAGTCTCGCACCAGTCCTGTGTGGAACAACAAGAAGGGGATGGTGTTGAGATAATGCCGATATAAATGCCAATTCTGGTCAAGCTCATAAGAAAATGGTAGAATTAGGGCCTTCAACATAATTATCATACCAATGTCAGGGCCACGTTTCCAAAGTCCTTTTGATATATCTCAAACCAGATCAGATCAGGCTTTTAACCGAATACCAATTGTGGTAGGGGGGCACACAGATGATTGTAAAACATTCTGTATCAGCCGTACCAAGACTGGGAGGTCAGTCAAATAGTCTCAGGGAGTTAGTTATAGCCCAGTGAAGGGTAGTTAGCTCGAAAATGACAGGTTTTGGTAATTTAGTATAATTACCCCCCCCCCCCTCCCCTCCTACATAATGGAAAGCCCCCAAATTTATTTAAACGCAGCCCAGATTTTGCTATTATGCTATATAATAATGACTATAGCCTTAAAACAGATAAATACATCAACTTTACAAAACAAGTGTCTATATATATTTTACCCACCTGTTACAAAGCCTACAGAGACGATGATGATGCCATTGGTGAGAGAGAAGAAGCCGATAGCCATGGCATATCTCTTAAGGCCGAGATGCTTGAGGATGATGTGGATGCCAAGGACGGAGACCAGACTCATAGCCAGCCCGAACACACTCACCCAGATCAGGATCCACGAGTACGTGCCTACCAATGTGATACCTGGAAAAGAAAATGTTGATCATTATTAGGTGCGAGGAAATACAGAGGGACGAGCTTTTAATAATTATTCTCTATCGTTTGGGCAATATAAAACCACCTCTGGAATGACTGAATAATTATATGCTTTCCAAATGGTTAGAGAATAAAGACTAAGGGTGGTATTTTTAAACAATTCTTTCCCTTCGTAGCGCCTGATACCGAACGAATATTGTGGAAGTGAGCGTTGTCTAGAGATTAGATGGAATGGCATTTGCATTTCTAAAGGTAACAAAATTTTCCAAGTTATTTCGTCCATTAACCCACTGAGTCCCAGGCAATTTAATATAAATGTAGGGCCTACACTCCAGGCCCAGCAGGTTGTAAATTATTATTTTTTTTTCAGAAAACACCTGGAATGGGTTAGAAATGAAGGAAAACCCACAAAAAACCGATCCCCTAGGTCATTAAGGGGTCCTAAGGGGCGCCCGAAAGTCGGAATTAACATGGGGAAATGGGTAGGCAAAAACAGGTTTTTGCGCGCTCACGCGCACGCGGTTGGACTTTGTGAGAGTTTTCAACCATCGACATTGTTGCGTGGGATACTTACACAGTTCCCATACAAATCTGAGCCCTCTAGGTGCCATAGGACCGAAGTAATTAACCGCGACGCACCTTATGTGACGCTGGGGTTTAGCGTTACATACATTGTTGACGCATATGCTGTGGCGCTGGGGTTCTGTGGGTTAACAGCACTACGAAGGGAAATAAATGTATAAGAATACGAGACTTAGAGCTCTTACCTGTGTGTTCCTTTCCACTCAATATATTAATTTGTCAATGTTAACCAGATCTAGCCAAACCTAATTGACCTTATCCAACCTAACCTGGTACTAATGACCAGCCTTAGCTTAACTTGACCTGAACTGATTTGATATAACTTATCCTTACATATCCTATCTAACTTATTGCATCATGACTTAACATACCCAAACCATAGCAAGCAAATGTAACCCAACCCAAACCACTAAACTGAACCTAGTCTAACCAACACTATAGGTAGCGTCAACAAACTTGACAATATTCTTGATCTCTGACCTCACTGTAACCCAAGAGGTCCTAGAGCAAACTGGCTGTAAATATCCACACCTGTTTCCTGGTGGAGTCTTCCTAAATTATTGAAACGTCAGCCCGATTGCTTTCACTCATTTCGAGTTAAGGGGTCAAGATTATTGTCAAGTTCGCTGGTGCTATATTAAACTAACCTAACTTAAGCTACCATACTTTAACCAAACTTCACCAGATACTAACATCCAGAGGAGACAGTCGCTAAGATGAAGCCGGTGATATAGGCACAGTCGACGGGGAACCAGG
Organism: Paralithodes platypus; assembly: GCA_032716605.1. NCBI lineage: Eukaryota > Metazoa > Arthropoda > Malacostraca > Decapoda > Lithodidae > Paralithodes > Paralithodes platypus. Next base: position 28,464,172 of record CM064577.1, on the reverse strand, counting down.
AGAAGTCAGAGAGAGGAGCCAGTATTAATCGAAACACCACCTGAAATAATAAATGTGTATAAATATTAATTTCTAAACACTGTCTCATACAACGTCTTAGGCGTTATCAAAAACCAAACTTCCTTCAAATGCTTACTCAGAAACCCTTCATGTTAAATTCATAAATTTTTCGATAGAATAATGTCGCGGCCCAAGTCCAATGTCTTGTAAGTTATAGGCTCGCTATTGGTCGCCCAGATAAAAGCTAAGGGTGTGGGGACAGCAGCCCACACACCTGAATGGGGTGCAGCATCATATTATCGCTAAACTAATGGGGTGAAACGTATTATAATCTCCAAACTAATGGAGTGAAACAGGGGAGGTCCAGAAATATCTCCCTCAGACCAAATAGCGTTAAAACTTTGGCTGTATATTTCTTTTTACCTCGACACCATGGAAGGCGGAGATAGTGATGTCCCCTTGGTAGTGTGAATACTCGAGATGGTGACGTAGCCCAGCGGACAGTGAATAATGCTTCTTTTTAGTAACAAATAACACAAATATGCACCTTTTAGAAACAATTTAATAAAGTTATATATAGAGAAGGGTTATAATTTTCCTTACCTCGACACCATGGAAGGCGGAGATAGCGAAGGCGCCCTGGTAGTGAGAGTACCCGAGACTGGTGACGTATCCCGGCAGGCAGTACATGAGGCCCAGGTAACTGGCCAACAGGATAGCGTACGGCCAGGCTATCAGGTGGAAGTGGGGCTCCCGCAGCATAGCGTAGTCTAGCATCATGAACGGCTGTGGTGGCAGATCAGATTTATTCATATTTATTCACCAACCCCCTAATTAACTTACAAATATACCTAATTAATGAAACCAATGAAACTATTTAATACATGTGGTACTCCAAGGACTCGAACCTAGGATACTCACAACGAAATTTGGCGCACTAAGCATTACGCTATCAAGACAGTTAAAGTTTAGATTGAGAGCAGACATTGATACAGTACATATTTTGATACATTGAGAGCAGAAATACTTTAATTAGCAAATTATAAAGAACAAAATTATAAGTATTATCAAAGGTCATGTAAAACCTCCACAACTCGTACTTACATTTTTGCTCCACAATGCTCTTTCTAATATTCATTAATGTTTTTTTCGACTGTACCTCTAGTCCTATCCACTCCTATATTGATGACTCTACCTTAAACTATTCAGCTCAACTAGGTTTCCACAATGAACCACAATGCAATCACTCAAAAACTCATGTGAGGAGGCCATAGCACGCCTGTCTTCTGATCTATTTTATAGGTGATTTGGATCATGGAATAAACTACCTTAATGATAAAGCAGCTGGCCCAACATGACTCCTTGTCATCATCGTACACTTTCTTGTCCATAGGTGGCATCATCGGCAGGGAGCCGGTGATGGACAACATGGACCCCATTTTGATCAGTCGTATCTGCTGCTCCTCCTTCAGGGACTTGATATCGGGTCGTTCGGCCTCTCGGGAAAACAGAATAACTTCGTCGTCTTGGTTTCGCTGTTGGGGAATGGATTGATTTAGGGAGGAGTAAAAAACTCACTTTATTTTGAACCTCTATCTGCCAATATTTGCTTGGAGGCACCTGGATCAATATTTCACAATATTTCACCAACTAAATTATATTGTAAAACTTACAAAATTAATAGTCTTCAGTCTAGTTGCAGATACTAAGATCTCCAAAATGTTGCAAGGCATGCACTAAATTGTGCTAAATTGCGATGATAGTCTCTGTGTCTGTACCTTTAGAAGCCAATGGTGATTGGATAAACAAGGCCAAGGGCATTGTGTATTATCAAATTTATGACATTACCTTCGCCACGGTTAATTGCAGCACCATAATACAGATCTACCCATTTCAGATACACCAGGTGGCTGAGTGACAGGTAACCATGTCAGTATTCGAATGTGGCCTGGTATATTTGCAGTTAGTATTGTTAACCATTATACCGCCTCCTCTTCAAATGGTGCTTAAAATTCAAGGATTGAATTATGAGTTACGTACAGGTAGCTGCACTGGTGTGGTGGGCATGACGAAGATCACATTCTCGTCCTCTTCATCTTCCCGTTTGACTTTTGGTCGTCTGGTGGGGGGCTGTGTCCCCCTTGGTTGCTGGCCCCCTCTGCCCTCACCTCCTATCGTTACACCCACTTCGCCTCCTACCTCGGTGCCTTCGCCTGGGTCGGGAATCTGAAAGTGGAGAAATAAATGAGCTACAGTGCTGATACCAAAGATCATAAGTACCAGAACCTGGATGCTATTGTACATAAGAACACAATAACATAAGAAAAGGGGATTCTACAGAAGGCGAACCGGTGCACACAAGGCAGATCTCACTCATACCCAGCTCATTTCATTCATAGGTTTGCTAATTTAACGTTGAAGTTGCCTAATGTTCATAAGCTAACTATGACACTTGGCAACCTATTCTTTAGAAACAAAGCTGAGACAGAATATTAACTTATGTCAATCAGGGGGATGATACAACATGCCCGTCACACAGGTATGTAGTGGGAGGGCCCCCACCAGCAAACACAGACAGATAGACAGAGAGTGAAATACATAGTCAGAAAGAGACAGACATACAACTAACTATACCTTATGCCAATCAGGGGGATGATACAACATGCCCGCTACACAGGTATGTAGTGAGAGGGCCCCCACCAGCAGGCACGACCACACATACCCGTAGTGGTCCAGCAGAAGGCGTACTAGAGGAGCCATACAGATTTTACCTGGGGGTAAGGTAGGAGGTAAACTGTAATACATCTCATCTTATTTACTTCTTCATTATGAACCATTTATGACAAAATGCATGCATTTTTTAATTAACAATCTGTATTATTCGACAAATTTATTGACTCTTTAATAATTTAGTATTCTACAAGCCTGTACTATATTCTTCTGCAGCTTACCTAAAGCTGATGAGACCAACATTAGGCCATTGGCGAGGCCTTTCCGTTTGTCGAAGTAGTGCGGAAGGATGACGAACCCAATGAATGTTGACATGGCGCACGAGATACCTGGGGAGAAACAGTAGATATGAGTCATATACAGATATGATCAGAAAAATTCAACTTTTATCTTGAACAAATCTATGTGAAGCATTACTGTGGAGGTACAGTTGGGATAAGTTTTACGGAGGACACTACCATTTATAATATAAGAAGAAAAGGGCACATACTATAAAAGTACTACTCTCTGTGGTTTAATATTTAGAAGCAATTTTCATTATAACATCATAAAGTGAAACAGTATATTTCTTTAATTGACGCTAATTTTCATAATTTTATCGATAGTTGTGTCCTGCGTAAAACTGATCCTATCTATACTATGAGAAGGAAAGAGGGAAAAAATCCCGTAAGTGAAGTATAGGCACTTTAGCCCACACTATCAAGCATGAATGAAACTCATCGAGCAGAGCTGACAGTATAATCCTCGATCATGTCCACGTCGCATCCAGCATATATCTGCTCAAACAAGGAAAGCATCTAATGACCCTACATGCCGGGGTATGAAAATGTGAAGGTTGTGAGGATGAAGTAAGGAACAATATAAGTAGGTGAAACACAAGGTAGTTGATAACAAAAGTTAGAGACACAGGGAACCGTTTACTTACCTCCTATGACGGAGTATGAGAGAGCGAAGGCGGTAAGGCTGGTTGAGTATGCCGTCAGCAGCAATGTGAGGAAAGAGAGGAGGCCCCCCATGAACGTCACTCTCCGGTACCCAAACAGCTCAGATATTGGGGCGATCAACAGTGCTGGGGATGTAACAGATCACTAAGAGCATGAACCACTCTAAAACATGGCTAAGGCAATGAGAAGTTGTTTGTCTTCCCTTATTATAGATAGAACCCTTTCCCATGATAAAGCATAGCAAAACTTAGTAAGAACATCCTATTCAATACCATCTGGGGTTCAACACCACGAGAGGTTTATAACATAATTTAACTGGACACCATTCTGCCTTTTATAATATACTTTATCCTATTGCCATTCTAGAATCGCCCTACCAGTGAAGCTCCAGACAGTGCTGAGACCATTGGCGATTATGGTGAACTCGGTGGCCCCCGCTCCCAGCTCCTCCAGTCGACCCGTGAACAATACTCCGAAGGCTACCGTCACAGCAGGGAAGAAGAACTGGAAGTAATGGAGAGACTGTTTAGAATGACTGGAAGGAGTAGGTGACTGTACTAGTTGACTGGGGGGAGTGAAAGACTGTATGAGGTGACTCGAGAGAAGAAGGAATAGTAGCCTACTGAGATCGTTGGCAATGATGGTAAATTCGATGCAAGTCAGTTCCTTAATAATCTTCATTTGACTTTAGAAAATCAAAAGATTAACTACATGATTTAAAATATGGCTCTCCAAAAAACTAACCAGGCAGATGCATGACCCAAGGACCACCATCCATCCCCAACCCCCATCAGGAGGGATCATCTTCTTGTTCTGAGTGCTGGGGACCATACTGATAGGCTGGGGTTTTGGCAGCTGTTGGGGCACTGGTCTGTTGGGCACCAGTTTCCTTTTACTAGGCTGGCCTCCCATCTTAATAGTGTGATGATTCTTGGGGAGGGACTCAATTCAACTGTGGGTAAGAACATAAGAACATTAGCAAACGGAATTCTGCAACAGGCCTACTGGTCCAAGGGAGGCAGTTCCTTTAACACTCCACAACCACAACTTTCTCCACGAACGCTAACCTATAATTACCACACCTCACTTATCTTCCATACTTAAACTATTTTATAGGCGCTAACCTAGGATATGCTTCAAACATAAATTATCAATTAAGTTGTCTATAAACTAGAGCAAATGGGCTGTAAATTTCCGCACCTCTTCCCTGGTTGACCCTTCCCAAATGGTACAAAAATTAGCTCGATTACTCTAGTCGTTTGTGAGTTATAGAGGTTAATGTTAAAGAGTTTTGGACTACGTATTTGGAGGGTATATCATACCTAACCTGAATTTATAACTGCCTCCCACCATTAGCAAGTTATCCAAGTATACTTGAATCTAAATCCCTCCTCGTCCTACCATGAGCAAGTCTTCACATCATAACTGATTCCATGGCAATCCTAGAATATTTCCCATAATGGGTTGCAAACCACACATTAACTGATCATATAGCTATCCAAGAATCTTTCTTGCAATGAATTAACCCGAGGAGTGCGATAGGCCTAATGGCAGAGCCTGTATAGCGGATGCGATAGGCCTCGAGTAAGAAAGCCCACAGAAAAAACAAACCCCACTAGAACTGAATTGGAAGCAATATGTGATTAGGTGGTATATTCATCCTCTACTACCTCCTTCCTGTCCCCCACATGTGTCCCCCCCACCCTCTCTCTCCTTCCCCCTTTCTCCCACCACTTCCCCCTCCTCAAGTATTGGCTATTTGTCCTCTTATTTTCGTAATTCCTCTCTTTCCCTGCATGAAATATGATGAGTCATGGTCTTTCACACTCCCTTGTCCCCTTCACATGAGTGAAAGACAGCTGGGTTTGTCAGTCTTCCTCAATGAGGCACAGGAAGCACGTCTATGTCGCTCTCTCTCTCGCATCAATCCATCCCCTCCCGCCACAAATATACGTTTTTCACTAGATATTTGCCGTTTACACCTATTTTGTGGTCTTCACTGTTCACAGGTTCATCATACAAGTTAAATATACGCACATGGAGCAGAAATAATGCTTTATATGGTAAATATAACAAATTATGTCAGAATCGAAGGTAATATATTCGCATACGTGGGCATTTCAGAAACATGAATGGTGCTCTCCTCGGGTTAAAGGGAGAATTTATTGTTTAATTAGTATTAATATTATTTTTATAGTTTTTTTTTTAGTTTGCTCCCTAGACCTCCATCTAGCTTAAAAAATACTTCCAAGACCCCCTTTCGAGATATAGTTGTACATATTTCGGTAGAAATATGTCCCGGCCAAAGGCCGGTTGCAGGCTCGCTGTTGCTCGCTAGGAAATATCGACACATATGGCACGAGTCTTAAAATTGACAAAGAAATTGGGCGAAAGGTCTAAATATTGCAAAAACTAATGGAGCGTACATCTTAAAATTTCAAAACTAAAGGTGCTAAACATGAGGGAGAAGGGGTTCCAGAAACCCCCCCCCCCTCTTTAATCCATTCAGTAACGGTGACATCCTTTTAAATATATTCTGGCAATGATTAGACAATTTTATTCAGCTTACGAAGGACTTATTGCAATAATAAATATCTCAACTAACCCTTTAACCCTTGGCCGTGGCCTTCCGTAGGAGCTCGGGGTTGTTCAGCCAGGCATCCTAAGGAATTAATACTACTAATACTACCCTTTTAACTACCACAGATCCTTCTTAAGCTACATAATATCGTCTAAATATAGCTAGAATATAATATAACTCACGTCGCTGGTACTCAAAGGGTGAAGTACCACAAGTTATATGATTTTAGAGCTAACCTCGGATCCACCCAATCAAAAGCAAACTACTGGATCCTACTTAAACTTATAGCTAATCTAGAATCCCTCTCATTATAACGGTATATGCTTAATACTTATTCTTTGTTCCGTCATACAAAGGAGTACAAAGGAAAACAAGCAACAACATATCTACCGATCCTTGAACATTAACTTCTATAACTCACAAACGACTAGAGTAATCGAGCTGATATTTCTACCATTTGGGAAGGGTCAGCCAGAGAATATGAGAGGATATTTACAGTTTATTTGCTATAGCCCATTTTGTTTTTTAGTTACAGAGGTTTGGGGTGGACAATTTCTGGCCTACTTATTTGGAACAGGGCATAGCATCCCTCTCTTTCTAACGGTAGATCAGATGAAGGTATTGAGGGATAAGCCTTTACAACGGCACCTCGTATCTACATTCTACTTTTCCTATTTTCCTGAAGAGTGTAGAGAGGGGAGAAGGGGTGTTGGAGAGAGAAGAAGCTGTTGGAGTGGCTTTATTATGCGTGTTTAGTCTGTATACGTCGTCAGGATAGTATATGGCTTATCACTTATTCTTCATTCTGTCATACTGTTCAAACGTGACGCAATACACTTACCTGTAATACCTGTAGACTTGACTATCTTGATGTTGTGGCTAGAGCGTGTAAGTTCTGTATGTGATATCCTAGGTTCGAATCCTAGGAGAATCACATGCTTTCATTAATTTAATTTGGGGTGTTATTGGTGTTAAGAACGATGTTAATAATGATCTCGTATGTGTCTACCAGCCTAGGGACTCAATCGTGACCTTCTTTTGTTTTAGGTGTTAAAGATATGTATCTTATCTTCCTGGATGAAATTGGCCTTCTAAATATACCTGGTGTCATAAGAAAGGATGCTGAGATAAGATGTTCGAAGTTTTGTTAACTGCATATCTTATCACTTAAAGTCTTTGTTTGTCATCAACATTCTTTTATCTTCTGGTACTTTCTCACTGTCACAAGTCATGAGTTTTCCGTTGCAATGCACTCTGTAAAAAAATGCATAAATTACACCCAGAGTTAACCCATTAAATTACACCCAGAGTTAACCCCTTAAATTACACCCAGAGTTAACACCTTAAATGCATAAATTACACCCAGAGTTAACCCCATAAATTACACCCAGAGTTAACCCCTTAAAGGGATAGTGGCTGGTTTTTGGTCTATTTATTAATTTACTAATTTATTCTCTAGTTTCCGCCCTAGACCCACTTTCAAGCTAAATGTGTACATTTTTCGGTAGAAAAATGAGCCGGTTTCTCTTAAAATGACAGGCTAGCGATAAATGGCACGAAAGGCCTTAAAATTGACAACAAAATGGGGCGAAAGGTCTTAAAATCGCTAAGCTGATGGGATGAACGTCTTAAAATCTGAAAACTAATCGGACTAAACATGAGGGACATGGGGGCCAGAAAAGCTGTGCAGCTATGGTATTTGAAAGTGCCCGCCATGCGAAGGCATTATGATTAATTACTGATGAAAATCGTTAATTTACCATATATATAATTAATACTTATCCGTATGTGCCTATTTTACTTTTATTATGAACATTTGAACATTGGAAAGCAATAAAACAAGTGGTAACAGCAATTGGCTGGTGAAAATCGTATATTTTAGCCCCATGGTCGTAATCTGACCTTGACCGGCGGCATATTTCCGAAGTCGAGACTAGTATATATCATAGGGGAAATTAGGACCAATCAGAGGCCGCAGTGGCAGTGACGTCACCCACAAGGGGAGGAGCCAGTCTGTCTGTCTGTCTCTCTCTCTCTCTCTCTGGGTGAGGAGCCTGCCTGCCTCTCGTTTGTTTATCTCTCTCTCTGGTAAATAGAAGAAGTAAGTCACCTAGTATAACAAGTTATCAATATGTATTCGCATAGTATCTGTCTAGATTAAATAAGCATCCGGAGTACAAAATGTTATTCCCATTAATTATGGTTTTACTTGAAAAGCAATGAGTAAACAATGAAAATTTTGCGATTCTGGCATCTTTCGTCCCAAGATTTGAGGAGGAGGGTGTTGCCAGTCCTCCTTAGACAGTTAAATTGTTTCAAATAGTTCCTGTTTTATTTATCATTATCATTTAAATTTACATTCATGCACAACGTAAATCAACTATAAATGATCACTTTTCACTCTCTCTCTCCGCATACGTTTCTTCTTCTTCTTCTTTAGAACCCGCCCGCAGGCATATTTCCGAAGTCGAGACTAGTATATATCATAGGGGAAATTAGGACCAATCAGAGGCCGCAGTGGCAGTGACGTCACCCACAAGGGGAGGAGCCAGTCTGTCTGTCACTCTCTCTCTCTCTCTCTCTGGGTGAGGAGCCTGCCTGCCTCTCTTTGGTTTCTCTCTCTCTCTGGTACATAGAAGAAGTAAGTCACCTAGTATAACAAGTTATCAATATGTATTCGCATAGTATCTGTCTAGATTAAATAAGCATCCGGAGTACAAAATGTTATTCCCATTAATTATGGTTTTACTTGAAAAGCAATGAGTAAACAATGAAAATTTTGCGATTCTGGCATCTTTCGTCCCAAGATTTGAGGAGGAGGGTGTTGCCAGTCCTCCTTAGACAGTTAAATTGTTTCAAATAGTTCCTGTTTTATTTATCATTATCATTTAAATTTACATTCATGCACAACGTAAATAAACTATAAATGATCACTTTTCACTCTCTCTCTCCGCATACGTTTCTTCTTCTTCTTCTTTAGAACCCGCCCGCAGGCATATTTCCGAAGTCGAGACTAGTATATATCATAGGGGAAATTAGGACCAATCAGAGGCCGCAGTGGCAGTGACGTCACCCACAAGGGGAGGAGCCAGTCTGTCTGTCACTCTCTCTCTCTCTCTGGTTGAGGAGCCTGCCTGCCTCTCTTTGGTTTCTCTCTCTCTCTGGTACATAGAAGAAGTAAGTCACCTAGTATAACAAGTTATTTCAAATATTAAGTACATTAAGGATACATTATGATTGTGCTATGTTATGGTTATGAGTAAATAAGAGTAGCCTACCGTATTACGCGTATTGCACAACCATGGACAGAAATTCCTTGACAATTTTAGAAGGCACAATATTATTTCACTGGCGAACTATATTGATTCCTGTGACACTTAAGCAGTTAACCTGTGCTGATAATTTCAAGAAGGAACTTAAGTCACTCATATATCTAAAGGGTTATATATACAGTATATACATAGCCTATACATTACTTTATTTTAAATGTCATTAACACATTAACATTATCAGATAGTACAAAATATATTAAGCATCAAATGTTATGAAATAGTTAATGGTTTAAGTGCATAAGGTAGAGCCAAAGGCTAATTAGTAGGCTATATAATTATACAATACGTGTTAGTGAGTTGGGCCTAGGCCTATAGGCTACTTAGGCCTTATAATTAGGGTTGGGTGTGAAGTGGATCTGCCTTGTGTGAGCCAATCGACTTTCTGTAGACTCCCATTTTCTTTTATTCTTATGTATGACAGCTATTTCTATATTTTGCTAAATATTACTTTTATTGTAGTCGATATGTTATGATGTGATAATGTTAATGAATATTTATATAAGTACAGTAGTGGTTAGGGCTACTTGAACACCTCTTAACCCCATTATATCCAGGGCGGTACAATATTGTACCGCCCTCGGTACTTTAAGCCAATATTGTTATGCCCTGTTTTTCTACAGGTTTAACTTGGGTAATGTGAGTTCTAATTGACTGGGTATATAAGGCTGCATGCACAATACAAGATATGAGGAATAGAGAACACAAAGAAACACATGGTAGCAAGTTACACGATCACGTTTATTGATATACCACTGCAGAATACTGGTGTAAGACAATATAATAGAATTGAACAACACTAGCATAAGTGGATCTGGATGGAGCCTAGTCTCCCACTTCCAACGTTCAGGTATTAATCTTCTGATCACTGGCTTTAATTCCACAGGTTTATATACCGAAGACCATCAATGTTACTTATAGATTCATATTCACTGTTAGATTTATTACTGGTAGCTCTGGTGCACAAGTAGTAGTTCACTGACTAGATTAGACACGCGTATTTTAGAGCACGGGAATTCTAGTAACCTCAGGGGGTACTGATCTAAGTTTTATATTCTTGTCTCAGAAATACATAGAACGCAAATCAGTGGGCGAACCTTCAGATATCACTAGGGTTTCCTTCTAGGTAATAATATCTGGGCATATGGTTGATTACGAGAGTTAGTATCGCCTGTTAAATAATGAACACTGATACGCTTAGCACTTCCTAATTGAATGGTTATATGAATTATACTGGGGCAAAGAGATAGCCACTTCGTAAAAATATTAATTAGTGAATCTCTAAACAGCACAGTAATATGTAGTACTGCTAAAGGGAATCTTGGGTAGTATCTGATGGGTCTGGTCCTGGTTATCTTGCGTCCATGATGTTGGGGGCTAACGACTGGTTCCGCGGCCGTCCAGGGGGCCCATATGTGTGAAGTTCTCAAATACGTGGGCAGGTCCTTCTATCCAAATCTGCCACGGAGTCTGCCGGCTCTGGAATCTCACTCCGGAACAACACAAGGGCAGAGCTAGAAGTTAACTGCAGGGTAGTGACCCCTGGTTGGTGTCTAGCTTTCAACTGATTCGACTGGGGGCGGGAGCTAGATTTATAGGCTCGGTTCTGGGCCCTGTAGACAGTAGGGATCTCGAGTCTTATGGACTTATTTGAGCTCTCAATAGATATGGGAACTAGGTAAGATGGTATTTACTGTTGTGGCACATGGCTATAGGAAGCCTTTATATTTTCATATAACTGAGCCTTAGTAAGAGGTACTATTTTGGCTATACTGGAAGTATTTAGGGGAGAGAGACTGGATCTACTTTGCGAGGAGGATGGGGACAGCTGTGATTGGAGCGTCTCTCTAGATTGTTCAATCTTCATTCTATGGTATAGCTGAGGTGCTAATTTAGTGATCAGAGCATGCAAGAAAGGTAAATGGTTTATTGTGAGTTAATAGAGGTTAGTAAAGGTGTTAGTCATGCATGGTTAGTTCATTGATAGGAAGAATTCCTGTGCTACCTGGCAATGACTCGGAAGTCAAAACAGGGGCCAGGTATACCTCCGCGGGGGTGGGGGTCTCCCTCCTCGGGTGGGCAAAAAGGGGGAGCTGGGCGCCCTCTCTCTGTGATAGTCGTCCGGCGGCTGTGGCTAGGGGCTTGCCATATCACCAGTGTTCGTAATAACCCTCTGTGTATGAGACAGATGTGGGTGTCCTTAATACCAAAACCGAAGGTGCCTTGGCTAGCTGGTTTTACTCGGCTGGTTGTTAATTGTAGGGTTTGCTGGATGTGGTGGAGACTGGGTTGCTAACTCTGCCACATTTATCTGGAAGTATGGCAATAGAAGTTAGTTACTGGCGAGGCGGCTAGCCTCGCACCGACGACCATTGGGTGCAGGGTTGTGAATGGGTTGTAAGAGAATAGATGGTATGCAAGGGGCTAGTAAAGTTCTAATGTTGTTCTGGCCTACTAAGTGAAGGTAGGCTGGATAGGAGTATATATATAAAAGGTTGGAGAGCGTTAGCAACGGACAATTCAAGGATCTTCAAGAGGTATGAGAGAGAGGCTAGGTCGGACAAGAGTAGAGAAGTGCGGGGTCTTATAATGAGAGGGGAGGAGTGCAGGGGGCTATAGGGGAATTTGACCCTAAGGTCTCTGGGCGTGGGGGTGGCATTAGGCTGCAGTTGATATGGAAGTTTGAAAAGGCAGTAGAATACGTTAGCCAAATGCTACCGGGGAATGCAACTATGGGGTGGTATATGAGTCTGGAAAAGATAGAGTTATGTGATCAGTCCGAGGGGTTATGGATACTATTAGTTGGCCCTGGGAACTGCGTTTTCTATTAAATATAAATATACCAACAACAGCGGCAGTTCGTAGGGGTACTTAGTTATTGTTTCGGGGTACTTATGACAGATACTGGTAACCAGGTTATCTTATACAATCTCTGGTTGGGGTAAGAGGTGTATGACACGAAGTAAATTGGCGTAGTGTGGACTGTGGATACGAAGGAGGCAAGGGGAAGATGTATGACAATTGTGGAAAAGTAAATGGAAAAAGGTGAACACAATGGTGGATAAAAATACTTAACCTAAGGATTGAATACATACATTTATGGGGCGATGGGTCTTCAGAAGCTTAGTCTGGCAAGACAAGATGTTCGGGAATGTTAATATTAATACTTAAAACTAAGGATTGCATACATCGATGAACGACGACATTATAGTCGTCGTCCTAATAAGGTGATGAAACCTGGTTGATCTGTACTTGGCACAATACGACACAAGGACAGTGCCGCTATGTCGTATCAATGCTGGTGGCAGTTAATATTATAGACTTAGTTACTAGAGGAACAATGCAAGGGGCGACTGAGCACGGGTTACATATATCTATACTCATGGGAAATGATATACGAGGTCTAGGGACAAGCGTGGGTGTTTTAACTTCTAAGATATATAACATCTACTTCTCGGACGTAAGAACATACATAGATATAATTATGGCTGTCTGATGTGTTGGCATTGGCTCAACATAGGGACAGAGCATGGGTGTTTTTAATATGAATGTATATTCCTGTTCATCATCTTTGTAGTTAGGAGTGTAGGACACGAGGGGTAGTGTACGTGAGGTGTGGAAAATGGTCAGTTTAGAAAAGGTAGGTGGCTGCGGCCTGGAGCTGCTTAGCCCTGCGGGCTTGGGCCTGTCTGAAATGGCTGGCTCGGTCAGCTGGTCCTTTCGTTCTGTGGACCTTTCCTTTGGGTGTTTCTGTGTGGTGTTCGTTCGTGGCTTCTGTGGTGGGCTTCTCGTTCTGGGGCATTTTAAATATAATATGTAATTTTTAATTAAATAAAGCACAATGTTACAAATAATCCTGATCAAGACACTGGGAACACAACAAATAATGATTTTAAGCAAAAAAAACAATGAGTTCAATCAGCCTGTTCTCTAATATTAACGATTTTTATCGTGAAAGGCGCTGAACATAAAGAAACCATACGATATGAAGTGAGACATTTGGCATAAAGGTTACACTCACCTGTAAGGTTGGACTGTGATTCCAGATGTACGATGAGATATAATTGTGAATTTTGTTATTCCCTTCATATCAATCTATCACTTTCTCTCCTATCAGTGATCTTTACTTATTCCCTTAGTCTATGTCTCGATTCAGCCACCCCCAGCTATGGGGTATGTGCCTGAGTGTATACATACATACATACATCCATACATACAGACATACATCTGTAGGCCTACATACATAATATTATGGAATGAGATCATTACATATGCGGAGAGAGAGAGTGAAAAGTGACCATTTATAGTTTATTTACGTTGTGCATGAATGTAAATTTAAATAATGATAATGATAAATAAAACAGGAACTATTTGAAACAATTTAACTGTCTAAGGAGAACTGGCAACACCCTCCTCCTCAAATCTTGGGACGAAAGACGCCAGAATCGCAAAATTTTCATTGTTTACTCGTTGCTTTTCAAGTAAAACCATAATTAATGGGAATAACATATTGTACTCTGGATGCTTATTTAATCTAGACAGAAACTATGCGAATAAATATTGATAACTTGTTATACTAGGTGACTTACTTCTTCTATTTACCAGAGAGAGAGATAAACAAACGAGAGGCAGGCAGGCTCCTCACCCAGAGAGAGAGAGAGAGAGAGAGACAGACAGACTGGCTCCTCCCCTTGTGGGTGATGTCACTGCCACTGCGGCCTCTGATTGGTCCTAATTTCCCCTATGATATAATTATACTAGTCTCGACTTCGGAAATATGCCGCCCGCAAACCACCGTGCAGATCCACAGGGCTGACCTTTGTATCGGTACTGGCTCAGAAACGTTAGTAGGAGGGAAAGTTTAGAGTAGAAGGATAGTTTAAGAGACAGTTTTTTTGTTTTGCTATAAACCCCCCCCCCCTCACTTCCTCCCCTCCCCCCCCCCCTTACCCATTTCTCTTCCTCCACATTTTCCCCAACATATACGGCTCGCTTGGTGTAGTGACTAGCGTCTCGGACTTCCACCCAGAAGGCCCGGGTTCGCGCCCACGCTCGGCGCATTAAAGATTTTTCACAAGCACTGAGTCGTTACCATCCCTCATGAGCAAAGGGATGGGGTAGTAGTACAGGACCCCAATGGAAATACGCCTAATCGGCCTTATTGAGCTATCCTTAGCTAGCTTAGCATGCGCTAGCTTTAAGAACTATTATTATTATTATTATTATTATATCCTCTTCACCATCTCCATGTCTTGTGTTTCCATCTCCTGTGTTTAACCCCAATAGCGCCCCTACCCCTCTATCTTCTCTCTGCTTAATCTCCTCCCACGCCCTCTCCCCAACTCTATTCCTCATGTACCTCTCCAACTCGTCTCTCTCCTAGGCCTACAGATGTATGTCTGTATGTATGTATGTATACACTCAGGCACATACCCCATAGCTGGGGGTGGCTGAATCGAGACATAGACTAAGGGAATAAGTAAAGATCACTGATAGGAGAGAAAGTGATAGATTGATATGAAGGGAATAACAAAATTCACAATTATATCTCATCGTACATCTGGAATCACAGTCCAACCTTACAGGTGAGTGTAACCTTTATGCCAAATGTCTCACTGCATATCGTATGGTTTCTTTATGTTCAGCGCCTTTCACGATAAAAATCGTTAATATTAGAGAACAGGCTGATTGAACTCATTGTTTTTTTGCTTAAAATCATTATTTGTTGTGTTCCCAGTGTCTTGATCAGGATTATTTGTAACATTGTGCTTTATTTAAAAAATACATATTATATTGGCTTAAAGTACCGAGGGCGGTCCAATATTGTACCGCCCTGGATATAATGGGGTTAAGAGGTGTTCAAGTAGCCCTAACGGACCAGGGATTCCCAAACTCTTCAGCTCATTGACCCCTTAATGAAGTTTCAAATTATTCATCGACCCCCAAACATTTAAAAATAAGAATAATATAATATGTTGTGAAAAAAGAAACGTATTACATGCATATTATGATACAATAAATATGTGGAATTATAGTAGTATTATTAGTATTAGTAGAGTTAATGTCTTCCTTTTGTATTTCCAAGGAAAATGGTGTAAGAATTCATTCAGGCACTTGCATTTTCTCCAGGTCTTCAAAGCGCACTTTAAAGTCTTCAATCAATTTGTCCAGGTGTGCGTATGTTTCCATGTCACCATCTGAAATGCTTTCACTTTCTGCCGACTGTTGTAAGTTCGAAAAGTACTGAAAATCTCTGTGCCATTGACGCTTTAAACCAGCCTAGTTAAACTTTGAATATAGGTCTGCCAAATAGAACAGAGCATTCTTACACCTTTTCAGCTTTTCACATAGAGATTGGTCTACATCTTTTGAAACGTTCCTCACCTAGCCATTCATAGACCCCCTAGCCATTTATCGACCCGGCCCTTTCGACCCCTGGCGATTCATTGACCCCTTGGATGGTCGATATCGACCACTTTGGGAACCCCTGCGGGCCTAACCACTACTGTACTTATATTCATTAACATTGTCACATCATAACATATCGACTACAATAAAAGTAGTATTTAGCAAAATATAGAAATAGCTGTCATACATAAGAATAAAAGAAAATGGGAGTCTACAGAAAGTCGATTGGCTCACACAAGGCAGATCCACTTCACACCCAACCCTAATTATAAGGCCTAAGTAGCCTATAGGCCTAGGCCCAACTCACTAACACGTATCGTATAATTATATAGCCTACTAATTAGCCTTTGGCTCTACCTTATGCACTTAAACCATTAACTATTTCATAACATTTGATGCTTAATATATTTTGTACTATCTGATAATGTTAATGTGTTAATGACATTTAAAATAAAGTAATGTATAGGCTATGTATATACTGTATATATAACCCTTTAGATATATGAGTGACTTAAGTTCCTTCTTGAAATTATCAGCACAGGTTAACTGCTTAAGTGTCACAGGAATCAATATAGTTCGCCAGTGAAATAATATTGTGCCTTCTAAAATTGTCAAGGAATTTCTGTCCATGGCTGTGCAATACGCGTAATACGGTAGGCTACTCTTATTTACTCATAACCATAACATAGCACAATCATAATGTATCCTTAATGTAGTTAATATTTGAAATAACTTGTTATACTAGGTGACTTACTTCTTCTATGTACCAGAGAGAGAGAGAAACCAAAGAGAGGCAGGCAGGCTCCTCACCCAGAGAGAGAGAGAGAGAGAGAGTGACAGACAGACTGGCTCCTCCCCTTGTGGGTGACGTCACTGCCACTGCGGCCTCTGATTGGTCCTAATTTCCCCTATGATATATACTAGTCTCGACTTCGGAAATATGCTGACCGGCGATAGAGAAACACCCTCCCTCTATCTTGTCTCGCATGGTACTGGGAGACAAGGGGAGCTCTCAGACTGGCTTAGAGGGTCGAAGATAATAATAGTTCTTAAAGCTAGTGCATGCTAAGCCAGCTAAGGATAGCCCAATAAGGCTGATTAGGCGTATTTCCATTGGGGTCCAGTACTACTACCCCATTCCCTTGCTCATGAGGAACGGTAACGACTCAGTGCTTGTGAAAAATCTTTAATGCGCCGAGCGTGGGCGCGATCCTGGGAGCTTCTGGGTGGAAGTCCAAGACGATAGTCACTACACCAGCGAGCCGCTCCTCCATCCTTCCCCCCTTTCTCCCAGCCGTCCTTGCACGAAAATACTCGATAAATATCGGGAATAATAGGGAAAATACCGGATAATTGAGGAGGGGGGAAAAAGTGGGGGGAGGAGGGGGAGGGAAAGGGGGGTTGGGACACATGTGTAGGAGTGGTAGAAAGTAATGGAGATTTTTCTCACCTAATCACAAATTGCTTTGTTTTGAGTGCCACTGGGATGTTTTGAAAGTTTTTTTTTGTCTTGGATCTTAAGAGTCTGGCCGCATTCGCCCAGTAGAACCTCTTAACCCTTTCATGCTCATATGACGCAGAGGTTGCCAGATTAGCAATAAGAAATAGAGTTCTCTCACTCTTATAATTACCTCTCCAAAATTAGTTTTCTGCCCATAGCTAACTCAAAGACAACTGCAGAGGTTGAAGTAACTAAACTAAAGGTTTCTAAATACCCCTGATGGTAACAAAGGCTTTAAAGTATCCCTAATATGCTCAAAATCGCGTCATATGTCGGAGAGGGTTAAGAGTCTGGCCGTAGTCCCTGGGTTAAGGATCTAAGATGCATTTTTACATTATAGTTTGTTTATCATTAGACGGCTTTATGCAATTTAGGAACGATATTTAGGGATCAAAGGGGTTAATACTATCTCAATTAACTCCTTAGCTCCCACAAGTTCACCCAAAGCTGAATGAAATTGTCTAATGATAGCCAGAATAAACTGTCAACAGTTGTCATGATCCTCGAGGAGTTAGTACGTCCACGAGTGTAAATTCTTCAAAAATATACAATAGCCTGCATGAACTTTAATATGGATGTCAGTCGTGGTCATGTGCTGTACTTATACTGTCTTGATGGTGCAATGGTTAGAGCGTGTAAGTTCTGTATGTGATATCCTAGGTTCGAATCCTGGTAGAATCACATGCTTTCATAAATTTCATTTGGGGTGTTATGGTGTTAATTAAGAATGATGCTAAAAATACTATGGTGTTACCGTCATGGAGTAATATTGTCATTAATATTGTTTGCTAAGAACTTCATTCAAGCACATGGATATTTACCGTCAGCTGAAAACAGTCTATCGATAATGTTTGCCTGATGTAACTCCCTCACATATTGAAGATCTTTGAGGATGAGGATGTTGTCAATTGCTTAGTAAATCCCCACTTATAGCCTGGGCGTCTAACCAGATCAATTTCTTTTTAATCAAGACTTATAAATTAAAATGATAAGGAATACATGGAAATACACACGATGCTGCATCGTTTTTACCATTTTATCACTTCCAAAAATTAAAGTAGAACTTGAAACCGCATTTTTAACTTTCCATATGAAATAATGCAGAAAAAAACCTGTTTTCGTTCAACACCTTGCTCATAGCCTTAACCTTCTTTCGATACACAACACTTATATTAATACACAATTAAGAATACGCCCGCTGCAAAACCAACTGGTATAAACATCTCTTTCCTATACATAATCCCAGTTTCTTAGCCATCCTTTCAATTTCAGCATAACTCGAATGCTAATTAGTAGCACTTGACAAACACAGGCACTCTTCTACAAAACTGAGTGGTTATCACGCACTCTTTTCTATGCCATCACTCAGTTTCTTAGCTTTCCTTCAATATATACGACAGGCACCATGTCCACTTCCAAAATTCTAACACTTTCAACATTTCCCTTTATTTTGGCTACCATTAGTCGATTTTATTCAGTTTTAGAAGAACCTCAGGGAATCAAATAGGTAAAGTTTATCTCTAATAACTTTCCGACTCCCATACTTCCTTTCTAATCTGAACAAATCGTCTACTAATAGCCAAAATAAAAGAACGGCATCCTCCCATTTTGAAAGGGTAAATACTCGTAATTAAGTTAGCAGCACATGGTGATATCACAGACACTTTTCTAACATACAGGTTCGTCAGAGGGTGGTGCAGTGTAAGTGACATGAGAACATCGATAACATTATCAGTTGCTAATCTTCCTTATCAGATTCTATGGTGCCTCGTAATTTATGACCTTTGTGTAATGTGCTCTGGAATTACTGGCAGCTCTTACGTGGGGCCTGATAACGAACCCATTACACCACCAGGAAGATTCGAACCCCAGACCTACAGATTGGAGCCCAGGACGTTACTAGTGCACCACTCTAGTTTGTGTGGCTACATTGTATGGTGGTAGTCTATCTATCTATCTAACTATCTACTCAGGCACATTTCCCCCCCCCCCTTTTTTTTTTAGCTGGGGGTGGCCGACTCGAGACAGAGCCCGAACAGCGGGAAAATAAAAATAATAATAATGAGCACACAACAAAACACAAATTCACACACATCTAGGTCGCCCAGAAGACCCAGAGACCAGGGATCACTAAGGTCACTCCAGCAATCCCCCAGCCCCCGACCTCCCGGAGAAGTTCCGGTCTCAGCAGGCAGACATGCAGCAAAGCTGTACCACCACAAGCCCACCCACCACACATCCAGGCGCACCCTTCATATATACCAGCTCCCCGGGCCAGGCACCTGATGGACTAATTCTAATTCTGATTAGCTAATAATCTACCTGATGGACTATTATCTAGTCCAACTGGCGCCCGACCCCCTCTCCCAAATGACCGCATTTTCACTCATCTATTCACAAGCATTCTCCATTCATTCCTGTTTATTATCACTTCCCTTGCCTGATCTATAGTCATTCCTCTATCTTCCAATGCTTGTCCTACACAGTCTCTCCATCTCAATGGAGGTCTTCCTACCCTTCTACCTCCCCTTGTATCTGACTCACATATTCTCTTTGTAAGCATTTCATCTTCCACTCGTTCCACATGACCATACCAGCTCTTATGAATAATCTTTACAAGTGAATGGTGTATTATGTGTAGGCTAACCAAGTTATACAATTATGTATTTGTAAGTATATACTCGGGCACAATACCCCATACCTGGGGTTGGCCGACTCGAGACAGAGCCCGCACAAAAACAACAATGAAAGTTTCAATTCTTACAGTCTGGGACCACTTTCGCTTTCCCTCGCCTCTTTCTCAGTATCGTTTAGAAGGTGAATTTTACAAGGGGGGGGGGGGAAGTAGTACAGGAAAAGAGACAGATGAGAAACGCCTAAGGTTGGGTAGAGGATGCCAAACCTCACTCTGGATAGGACCAGCCCTCTCCCAAGATGTATGCATGTATGTAAATATGTATGTATTTACTCAAGCCCATTCCCCCACTTTTCGAGAGAGTTGAGACATACATAGATAGATTTACACTTAGATAAATAGATAGATTGAGAGAGAGAGAGAGAGAGAGAGAGAGAGAGAGAGAGTAATGAGTAGTTTGTGAGATAAATAGATGCGTATATATATATATATATATATATATAGACAGATAGATAGTGAGAGCGAGAGTAATTAGTTTGAGATAGATTACTAGATAGATAAAAAGATAGATAGATAGTGAGAGAGAGAGAGAATAATGAGTAGTTTGTTTGGGATTTCTAGACTCAGCATTAACACTATCTGAGCTGACGTATTAGTCTTTGTTATGATAGTGTGTCGTCATATTATTGTGATTTGAGGAATTTGAGGTTTGCTGGAGTTTCATTCCTTACATTTAACAATTCGTTGAAGTACTCCCTCCATCTCTCGACTCTCTTGTTTATTGGCTAACACTCGCCCATTCTTATCTTTCATAGAATCATACCCTTACTACTTCCCTTGCTACCCTCCCTAACTTTCTTGACCTCTTTCCAGAACAGTTATATACACTCCCTCCATTTGACACTTAGATTCCTTCCAAATTCTTCATCTACTCTTCTCTTACTTTCCTTTACTACTTTTTTCACCACTCTTTTTCTTCAAGTACCTCTCACTTTTCTGTCTCTCCAAATCTTCATTCCCTCTACTACCCAACCACTCTCTATACGCATTCTGCTTCTCTCTTCAACAGCTAGTTTTACTTCTTCAGTCCACCATGCTGTACCCTTCACTCCCCTCCTTCTTCTCCTAACTCCACATACCTCCTCACAGGGGCGTTCCCACAACCCCCCCCCCCCACCACCACACACACACACACACACACACCCAACCCTTGGACCAAATAGGGTTAATGGAAGGGGAATCAAAGACACACCTGCCAAAACATTGGATTATATTTGTCCATACGCATTCAGTAGAGTATATACAGATCATACCAATTATATAGAAAGACAATACTGATGCAATTAGTGATATAGCTAAAGAAATCAGGTAGAATTTGTACCCTATTAAAATTATATATCTCTGTACATTAACAATAGAATAATATGCCACATTTTTCAGGTACCCCCTTTACAATTGACCCCTTCTGTACCGGTGCCGTCATTTTAACTTTATTCTGGTCCTTATTAGACGATTTTATCCAGTTTAAAAAAGATCCTCCATACAAAAAAAGGCTTCGAACCATCTCACAACCCCTTTTACTACCACAGATCCTTCTTAAACTGCACAAAATCGTCTAAAACTAGAGAGAATAAAATTATAAAGACACGTCGGTACAGAAGTGGTGAAGAACCTGCATTTGTTTTTGTTTTTTATTATCAGTCCGGGTTTTCTTATCAATTATTGCACAAACAAATTCATTTATTGGTATTTCGTATTTTCAATTAGTCAACTGTCCTATTTTGCTTACAGTACTCACAGCTTCGTGTTCATCTATTGTGCAATTGATTATGCATTTAACCCATTCAGTGCCAGGAACGCCATTTCATTATATTCGAGCAACTATTAGACGATTTTATTCAGCTTGGGAAGGCCCTCTAGCAATGATAAGGCTTCAAACTATCTCAACCAACCCTTTTAACTACCAAGGATCCTTCACAAACTGCATATTATCGTCCCAATATAGCTATAATATAATAAACACACGTCGCTGGTACTCAGATGGTAAATAAATAATGACATCATACATTTGTTTGTATCAGTTTGTGCAGTAGAAGCTAATCCATTAATTAATAACCGACAAATTTGGTTGATTATTTTAAGTTAATGCATATATTTTTAGCGTAAATAAATACTTCATGTGGAAATATTAGCCACAAAAATAACTCTTTGTAAAGGGATACGTATTTGTGTGTGCTGTGTTACTTTGTGGGTAGGTTTTATTCAATAGTTTTTCCGTACTAATAGAAACCCCGCTTACCAATTACGCTAACAGTTTCATCTTATCGACATTATGATATCATACAGAAAGAAACCCTTCCCTTAATATCACAGAACCAAGATAATCAGTAAATTTGGAAAACTCTGCACTTAACTCATTAAATATTGAGGTATTGGGATTATGTATGCTTAACTTTAGTGTAAATATATGTCTTGTATAAGTAATATAAGTACCGTATATAATTTATATAATTATAATTGCAATATATATGTATATAATATTAATAATAAATATATTTTCATTAAGAATTAATAGGTTGAAAAAGAAAGAATATATATATATAAATATATATATATATATACTGTATATATATACTGTATATTGTTAGTTAGTTAATTAGAAATATAACTTATAATACTGATATGCAATACAAGCGTAGGCATAATTATGTAATACTTTAACAATATGATATACTTAAGTAATATGTGACCATAGGTAGAAGGGAACCACACAAATAATAATCAATAATGGTGTTATCAGTTACAAGTCACTCATTATACTCTAAATATTGGGGTGAATAAATACGTGACTATGGTCGAAGGATAGGGAAGGTTATTAAGTTATTATGACATAGACTTTAGTTATATATACTGTATAATATAATTCATAATTACTGAAGGAATGGTAGGAGACGCTGATTGATGTATTTCTTCTGAAGAATTTATAAAAGGGCCTAGGATACTACCACTGATCCTTCTTAAACTGCACAAAATCGTCTCAATATACTGTAGCTAAAATAGAATTGAAAAGACGTCGCCGGTACAGAAGGGGTTAAAGAGAGAAAGTGTATAAGAATACTGGATAGATATATAGAGAGCGAATTAGTAGAGATTGAGAGCGAATGAGAGTCAGAGATGTAGAGATAGGGTGTGTTACAAAAGCATATTATAGAGAGAATGATCAAAAATAATACTGTAACTCTTCCTATTATTGAATGATAGCGTCTAGTTGGTTATAAGAGAGAGAGAGAGAGAGAGAGAGAGAGAGAGAGAGAGAGAGAGAGAGCAGTGGGGGGAGAGTTAGAATGAGTTATGAAGAGAGAATAACCAATGGGAAGGCTAAACATTCTCCCCAATACTGTCAAAATGATCTTGCGTCTAAATAAGCTTTTGACGTACATTAATACCTATCCCAGCAACGTAGAGAGCGGATAGTCAGAGGTAGATTAAATGATATACTGTTTAGCTATAAAGTCAGGGTGTTAACAGGATGATAGATAGGTTATTAGATATAGAGAGATAGAACTATAGAAACAGAGATAGTAATTAATCCCTGCCATTTACTTATCCAGGTCTTTCCAAGTTTAATCTCAGCCACAGAGAGAGAGAGAGAGAGAGAGAGAGAGAGAGAGAGAGAGAGAGAGAGAGACAGAGAGACAGACAGAAGAGGAAAATATAAAGTGAAAGAGTTAGCATGAGAATAATCAATAGAAAACAGCCCAAGGTTCAATTTCAGTCACGTGGAGAAAGAGAAAGAAGAGGAAAAGAGAGTGAAAGAGTTAGATGAGACTAATCAATAGAAGTCAGCCCAATAAAGCTGTAGTAACATCATCTAGGCCTCAGCGGTTCCCAGGGCAAACTTCCAGATCTTGTTGGGGCCAATCTCAGCCACGTAGAGGGCCGAGCCGTCTTTGTTGATAGCCAGGGCGTGGGGGTTGCGGAAGCCCTGTAAGAAATATGGTGATTAGTTATATATATTTTGTTTTATTTAAGCCAATGTCATATGATTCGCGTGAGTATTGTCTGTTATGTCGTTGTGGGTGTGTGTGTGTGTTAACATCATCTTTATGTTGAGTAGATTTGGCCCTCTCAACGCATGACCATATTAAGTATTTCCATAAATTTCATATTATCCAAGGTAATATTTTCTATGTTGAGTAGATTTGAAACTCTCCAAGCATGACTATAATAATCTTGATATAACGTTCTCAATATTCCAGGTAATGTGTTGCTAATTGCCTTACCTGTCCCCACGGTCCCACCACCTTGCCTGAATTAAGGTCAGCCGTGAAGCCCCCAGCGTCCCCCTCACCAACGCTACCCCCAACACCCAACAACACACCGTCTGAGCAAAGAAAATAATATATATACATTAGTTAGGGGAGGTTGTTGTTGTTGTTGTTCCCTAAGCTGCCTGGCCGAACAGCCCTGAGTCCCTGAGAAAGGCCATGGCCACGATCGGGCTTTCCCACAGAGCTCTCATTGAGTGTAGATTGTGTTGTAGGCGTAAGTGGTTGTGTGAAATGCAGTCTTCTATGATGTGTTTAATGGTATGGGGTGCTGTGTTACATCCCGGGCAGGCGTCGGCAACGGAGTCATCCAGTCTCTTCTGATAGCTCAGGAGAGCTGGATGGTGTCCGCATCTCAGCCTGGCCAGGTGGACTCTGTCCTCGCGAGGAAGGGAGGATTCGGAAGGATGGATTTCGGGAGGTCGTGCATGCAGCTGCGTGTTGTCTGTGAGTGAGTGGATGGATCGGTGAGAGATATGAGTATGGATGTGCTTCTGGAAGTTGGTTCGGGGTGGGCAGGGAGGGAGAGAGGACAATAATTGTGTGTGATACCGTGTGCTGGGTGTTGTTTTGATATTTCTTGGTGTCTGTGGGTGTGTTGCCATGTAGTTTAGTGGTTGGTCTTGGTTTGTGGAGGCTGCTGCCAGGAATTGAGTGCCTCTCATGTCCAGATGGTCTTTGACTTTGAGGATTTTGGTTTCTTGATGTAGGTGATCTGTGGGTGCAGTAGCTGTGTAGCCTGTAATGATCTTCAGGGCTTTGTTTTGAATAGTCTGTAAAGTCTTATGATGTGTTTCAGCTAGGTTAGAAGCCCAGGCTGGGCTTGCGTATTCCATCACTGATATTATGTATTGTTTATATACTGTGGTGGTAGTTTCTTTGTTGTGTCCAAATTTTGTGTGAGCAAGTGACCTGAGGGCGTTAAGTCTGGGTGTCAGTTTCTTTTTAATGTTTGTGGTGTGCTGTTTGAATGTCAAATGAGTATCATATGTTACTCCTAGGATTTTGGGTGTGTGTGTATGTGTTAGGGGTGTGTTGTTTATGGTGAGTTGAGGGATGTATTCGTGTGTTCTTCTGTCCAACTTGTGAGCAGGGTTGCGGTGGATTTGGCTGGGGCTAGATTAAGTCTGTTTGTAGTGCACCAGCCATGTAGTGTGTTGAGATAGGGTTGAAGGAGATCTGTTGCTCTTTTTGGGTCATGGTGTGTGCATGTGAGTGTTATGTCATCTGCATAGGAGGCTAAGTTTATTTGGGGCGTATTGGGTGTAGTTATATCGTGCATGTACAGATTGAAGAGTGCGGGCGATAGGACGGATCCTTGTGGGACTCCGTTTGGAAAGTTTCTGATTTTAGATGACTGACCGGCAAAAGATACGTGTGCACATCTGCCTGCTAGGAAGTTGGCCAGCCACCTTTTTGTGTTGTTGTGCATGTTTGTGTTGTAGATTTTGTTTGTTAGGTTGTGGCGGGGGATGGCATCGAAGGCTTTACTAATGTCGAGTGTGGCTAATAGTGATCTGTGTGGTGGTCTAGCTGAGTTGATGCCGTCGAAAGCTCTTTGTGTAAGGTCTGTGAGAAGAGTTTTTGTGGAGTGCAGTGGCCTAAAGCCATGTTGTGTTGGAGCTAGGGGTAGGTCAGGTGTAATTAGTTGTAATACTAGGCGTTCCATGACTTTGGAGGGGGAGCAAAGGAGTGTGATGGGGCGGTGCGAGGAGGGTAGCGTGGGGTCTTTGTTGGGTTTGGGGAATGTGATGATGATACCATGCTTCCAAATGTCTGGTATTGTGTTGTGTGAATAGCTGTAGTTGTTGTTGTTGTTGTTGTTCCCTAAGCTGCCTGGCCGAACAGCCCCGAGTCCCTGAGGAAGGCCATGGCCACGATCGGGCTTTCCCACAGAGCTCTCATTGAGTGTAGATTGTGTTGTTGGCGTAAGTGGTTGTGTGAAATGCAGTCTTCTATGATGTGTTTAATGGTATGGGGTGCTGTGTTACATCCCGGGCAGGAGTCGACAACGGAGTCATCCAGTCTCTTCTGATAGCTCAGGAGAGCTGGATGGTGTCCGCATCTCAGCCTGGCCAGGTGGACTCTGTCCTCGCGAGGAAGGGAGGATTCGGAAGGATGGATTTCGGGAGGTCGTGCATGCAGCTGCGTGTTGTCTGTGAGTGAGTGGATGGATCGGTGAGAGATATGAGTATGGATGTGCTTCTGGAAGTTGGTTCGGGGTGGGCAGGGAGGGAGAGAGGACAATAATTGTGTGTGATACCGTGTGCTGGGTGTTGTTTTGATATTTCTTGGTGTCTGTGGGTGTGTTGCCATGTAGTTTAGTGGGTGGTCTTGGTTCGTGGAGGCTGCTGCCAGGAATTGAGTGCCTCTCATGTCCAGATGGTCTTTGACTTTGAGGATTTTGGTTTCTTGATGTAGGTGATCTGTGGGTGCAGTAGCTGTGCAGCCTGTAATGATCTTCAGGGCTTTGTTTTGAATAGTCTGTAAAGTCTTATGATGTGTTTCAGCTAGGTTAGAAGCCCAGGCTGGGCTTGCGTATTCCATCACTGATCTTATGTATTGTTTATATACTGTGGTGGTAGTTTCTTTGTTGTGTCCAAATTTTGTGTGAGCAAGTGACCTGAGGGCGTTAAGTCTGGGTGTCAGTTTCTTTTTAATGTTTGTGGTATGCTGTTTGAATGTCATATGAGTATTATATGTTACTCCTAGGATTTTGGGTGTGTGTGTATGTGTTAGGGGTGTGTTGTTTATGGTGAGTTGAGGGATGTATTCGTGTTCTCCTGTCCAACTTGTGAGCAGGGTCGCGGTGGATTTGGCTGGGGCTAGATTAAGTCTGTTTGTAGTGCACCAGCCATGTAGTGTGTTGAGACAGGGTTGAAGGAGATCTGTTGCTCTTTTTGGGTCATGGTGTGTGCATGTGAGTGTTATGTCATCTGCATAGGAGGCTAAGTTTATTTGGGGCGTATTGGGTGTAGTTATATCGTGCATGTACAGATTGAAGAGTGCGGGCGATAGGACGGATCCTTGTGGGACTCCGTTTGGAAAGTTTCTGATTTTAGATGACTGACTGGCAAAAGATACGTGTGCACATCTGCCTGCTAGGAAGTTGGCCAGCCACCTTTTTGTGTTGTTGTGCATGTTTGTGTTGTAGATTTTGTTTGTTAGGTTGTGGCGGGGGATGGCATCGAAGGCTTTACTAATGTCGAGTGTGGCTAATAGTGATCTGTGTGGTGGTCTAGCTGAGTTGATGCCGTCGAAAGCTCTTTGTGTAAGGTCTGTAAGAAGAGTGTTTGTGGAGTGCAGTGGCCTAAAGCCATGTTGTGTTGGAGCTAGGGGTAGGTCAGGTGTAATTAGTTGTAATACTAGGCGTTCCATGACTTTGGAGGGGGAGCAAAGGAGTGGGATGGGGCGGTGCGAGGAGGGTAGCGTGGGGTCTTTGTTGGGTTTGGGGAATGTGATGATGATACCATGCTTCCAAATGTCTGGTATTGTGTTGTGTGAATAGCTGTAGTTTGATATGTTAGTGAGTGCTTGTATGCCTTGTGGTCCCAGGTGTCTGAGATGTATGTTGCTTATGTTGTCTAGGCCACAGGCGGGTGAGTGGTTGAGATTGTTGATGATATGCTTTGTCTGGTGATTGGTGAAGGGTGTATAGTCAGGGTCTGTGGGGAATTGTCTCTTACGTCGAATGACACGTCGGTCGTCTTTGTGAGTTTTTAGGTGGCTGACATGTGAAAAGTGATTGACGAGAGTGTTTGCTTGTTGTTTACATGAAGGAGTAGAGTCTGTTGTTGTGATTGCAGCATGTGATTGTGTTGTGTTGCTGTTGGAAAGTGTGATGCTGTTTAGTGTTTTGTAGAGTTTTTTGGGGTTTGTTTTGTGATCAAGTGTTTGTAGGAAGTTATTCCAATTTAGTTTTTGTTGTACTTGTATTTTGTTGTTAGTTTGGGTGTTGAGTGCTTGAATTTGTTGTGTGATGTCTTGTGTGTGGGGTGCTGGGGAGTGTTTCAGTATGTTGCGTTGTCTGATGAGGTTTTGAATTTCTGGTGTGAAGTTGGGGTTGTGTCTTTTTTCTGTTACCTCTTGGAATGTGTTTCTTGTCAGCGTTTTGGATAGTTTTATTGAGTATGTGTACAGCATTGTTGATGTTAGTGATGGGTGTACTGTTTAGAGTTGTGAAGTGTTGTTCTGTCTCATTTGTGAATGCTTCCCAGTTAGCTCTTTTATAATTGGTGTATGTGTGTTTGTGGCTAGCTGGGGTGAGTCTGGTTTTGGTGGTGATAATGATCGGGAGGTGGTCAGAGCCTAAGGTTCTGACTACCCTCCAGGATGTTGTGGGGGCGAGTTCTGGGGAGCAAAAGGTGATGTCTGGAGATGATGGGTTATAGAGGGCTTGGTGAGGAATATGGGTATGTTGATGGATGTCGTTAAGGATGATGAGGTTATCGGTTTGGTTTTGTAGTACCAGCCCTCTGTCTGTGTCGGGGTTGTCGACAAACCAGGCCGACGTCTTGGCGTTGAAGTCACCACCCAGGATGATGTGTGGGGTATGTGGGGTGTTTGTGATGTGTTGTAAGTTAGGGGAGGTAGATGGTGTTTCTGAACCCCTTTCTCCCTCATGTTTCGCCCTACCTTGCCAGAACTAACCCAGCATCACCCTCACCACCGCTACCCCCAACACCCAACAACACACCGTCTGAACAACATAAATATATAATTTGATATAGATCAACAAAATACTAATACTTTTAAACTCAAAAGCTATGCCATACCAGTCGCCCATCAACATATCACATCGTTCGTGTAATATTGTTTATTATGAGTTGATATATATCTTGCAAAAATAACTGGCACACATGTACAGTCGGTCAAAAAAGTATCCGCACCCCTACCCTAATAATCTGGTGTGTACAGCTTGGTAGTATAGGTTGTAGGTCGTAGGTAGTAGGTCTAAGGTAGTATAGGTAGGTAGTAGTGTAGATGGATTTTTTTTTTTTTTTTTTTTTTTCTATATTTCAACTTACTTCCTCTCGGGCATAGGCTGAGAGCCTTAACATTCACCGCTTTACAATGAACAGTGAAGCCTGTGAGGTCTTGTTCCAGTCTAGGGAGTGAGACATGTGAAGCACGTAGAGTACAACGAGCACCTGCCATCTTGCCTTCACATGAGGCAAGGTGCTCACTCATGGCCCGAAACGACCCCATCTCTGAAGCCACCTCGTTGCCGTGCTTCCCTGTCTCACCCCCTACACTCGGACTCTCACACTTACACACACACAACGCCACCTGTTGAGCAGATAACTCACCAGGCATTGCACCCCTATAGCATATTTTGAATATGGGAATATTCATACAGTGCTATTTAATCAGGGAACAATGAGGGTATTTTATTGACGTTTCGGTGGGCTTGTGGTAATGCACTGATACTAGGTACAGCACAAATTCCATCCCAATATAGCTGCAGGTAGATATGCAAACCCTACCAAGCTGCAGTGTACACCCAAGATTGTAAGGGTAGGGGTGCAGATACTTTTTGGACCGAGTGTACACTATCAAAATTCAAAGTTATAAAAAAGAAGAAATATATTCAAGCAAGGTATATCAATAAAAATATAACTTTGATTATTGTATATAACTTTCTTTAGACATTGTAGAGGGGGCTTATCACTACCAATATTCCTATAACCCGTTCAGTACCGGTGACGTAATTTTCATTGTATTCTGGCTACCATTAGACGATTTTATTCAGCTTGGGGAGGATGTGTACCCATTAAATGGCTACAGATTATCTCAATTAATCCTTTTAGCTATCATATAGCCTTCCTAAGCTTTATAAAATCGTCTAAATGTAGCGAAAATAAAATACAAAATACGTCACCGGTACAGAAAGGGTTTAAACGAATATTGTTATATTTAATGAAGTCAAGTGAAAATAAACCATATGTGAGAATTCAACTGTAATGAGTCAGTAAATTGTTAATACAGTACATCTCTCTCTCTCTCTCTCTCTCTCTCTCTCTCTCTCTCTCTCTCTCTCTCTCTCTCTCTCTCTCTCTCTCTCCAGTCACACAAATATAAACAAACAAATACATGGTATCTTAAGGGGAGGTTTTTAGTTGATTCCCTAGACTTCCATCAAGCTTAAAATTACTCCCCCTTGACCCCCTATCAAGATAAATTTGCACATTTTTCGGTAGAAAAATTTCCCGGCCGAAGGCCGGTTCCCCTTAAATTACAGGCTCGCTATCGCTCGCCAGGAAAAAATCGACACCTAAATGGCACGAATGGTCTTAAAATTGACAGAAATGGGGCGAGGGTTCTTAAAATCGCCAAACTAATGGGGCAAGCATCTTTAAATCTCACAAGCAATGGGGCTAAATATGAGGGAGAAAGAGGTTCAGAAAATAATCCTCCAGGTGGAAATCTCCCCTTAAACTGTGTGTGCGTTTGAGAGAGAGAAAACAAAGAGTGTGTGTGTGTGTGTGTGTGTGTGTGTGTGTGTGTGTGTGTGTGTGTGTGTGTGTGTGTGTGTGTGTGTGAAGGAAGGAAAGAGAAAAAAGAGAGCAAGATAATGTACATTTGTGTATTTGTGGAAGAGAGAGAGATATTGTGTGTGTTTGTGAATATATAATATCTAGGACAGGTGTAGCCTTGTCTTGGCACAGCTGTGGCCATAAACACAGCATAAGAATATAATGTAGGTTATGCAGTTACTTGCACAGTACAAAGTAATAAAACCCATAAACGTTGATTGTTTTAGGTAGTGTCACACGAACAAAGTCTCCGACAATTTTGGAAGAGTAATTTTTTTTTCTCGTACTATTTTGAGGCTCTTTCTCATTGGAATCGGAAACTAGAATGAAGGTAGATTATGTTAGCTAGTTAAATGCCTATGGATCTTATATTTTGAAGCTGCCAGACAACAATTGCCCCTAAAAGTTGCCGGAAAACCCACTCGTGTGACATTAACTCGGCACTCTTGCTACGTGATGTCAATAATACTAGTCACGGGCTCTTAACACTATATGGTCTGACGTCTTGGGGGTTATTATGATATTTTGTTTAATCACTAGTGAGGATATGTTGGCTTTTGCCATTTTCGAGAAATGTATTTTAGTTTGTCCGTTAGGCTAACAAAAAAGGCTTTCCCAGACTTCTTTCAAATAAAATAAAAAAATGCCCAAATCAGACTTCCTTCAAGCTAGATTTTTACATTTTTCAACAGAAAAATGGCTAAGCCGAAGGCTGATTCCTTCAACGTTACAGGCTTGCTAACGCTAGCCCAGAAAAATAAATCGACACTTGAATGAGGTGAAGCGGTTTAAGAATAAAGAAATTGAAGGAAAAGGTTTTCATAGGGTGATAGATGAAGGGAGAGGAAATAAGATGAAAGGGACTGTGTTTTGAAGTTTCGTGAATGATGAACGGTGTGAAAAAGAGGAACATTAAGAAATAACAAACATCTGAGAGTAGTGAAACCAGAGACCCAAGCTCGGATGGATTCTAGAGGGCAAGGAAGAAACTAAAGACAAGGAGGTCATAAAACTACAAAGCGAGGACCACAAACTTACTGAGGGTGAGATGGGTTCTAGAAGGTAAGGAAGACAAGGATCTACAAAGCGATGAAAGACGATGGCAAAGATACCACAAACTTACTGAGGGTGGCCACATCATAGACCCTAGACCTGGCCTGGTTGTGGAGGGTGACGACGTGGGTGCCGAGGGGGTGCTTGCTGAGACCCGTCCTGATACACAACACCCGACGGTTCTCCCGGTCTGCCACACACAGAGTATCCCGACCCTCGTCCAAAGCCAGGCCGTGGGGGATGAAGAAGCTTGAGTTGCTGCCGTCGCTACCTGAAAGAAGATGAGGAGAAAGATATATTAGGTCTGGTATATGATCATTGAAAGTGTAATATTGCAACAATGACACTGGTCACCTCATGTGGACCCCATCTCTCCCAAGCACACTCGCCTCGCATATCATTAATTCAAGCCCCTTGGCCAATTCTGATCTTATAGTTAGATTCCTTTCTCCCATGATTTAGAGCCCGTCGAGACTGAAGTGCAGGATGCCAGTGTTGCAGCACCTGTCCTTATCCAATCTTGTAGTTAACTTATAATTCCTAGTACACCTTCCCTGATATACTCAACAACATAGCCTACAGCACAGACACCATTTTACTGATTCAAGAAACATAAACTTACCACGATGCCCAAATTTGCCCTTGAGCTTGCCGTCGGGACCGAAATGGAGGATGCGAGCGTTGCAGTACCCATCAGCCACAAAGAAGTCCCCCGTGGCGGCCACAGCGACACTGGTGGGCTTACACAGGTGGGCCTCGTCACTCCCAGGTACTCCAGCCTCACCCACCGTTATTTCCGGCTCGTTAGACTTGGGGGTGAACTGGGGAAGGAAAATTAAAGTTGGTATCAAAAGTGTAAGTTAGCATTGAATTCATGTAGGACTTCGGTATCCGCAAGTAATTAGATCATTCCTAAGGGCTTGTGGTATGTATTCTTGTTTGTATCTGTCTAGACCAGGTTAAGGAATTGTCACACGAGCAATACTAGTAGTTTTAGTAGTACCAGTACTGGTCCATATATTTACCTTGAAGACTTGATGGAGAGCAACGTCTGTGACCCATGTGTTGCCATGAGCGTCGATTGTGATGCCGTGTGGGAGGATGAAGTGGCCGCGACCCCAAGAACTCTGGACGGTGCCAGTTTCAGGGCTCAATACCAGAATGGGGTCCTCGGCGATGGTACCGTTCTCGCCCTGGTAGTGGTGTGTGGAGTTGAATGACCTGCAAAAGGAAAGCAATCAGTTAGAAAGTAGCAATCTCAAAGTGTAATCACCGACAGAAACGACATTCCTCACCTGGTCCAAAATCCTTTAAGTTGATCGTATTTCCTGTAAGCAGTAGGATCAAGTTAGCAGTGAAGTCAAGCTTAATCAAACTTCTTAGCTGCACTATTATCCATGGGCGCTGCTTCTGTAGAAAATGTACCTAAGTGAGGCAATTAGGGACCAGCAATCCATAGAAGAAAGGAGATTACAAAATAGAGAAAGGACACCTCTGGGAAAGCGCTATTGGTGATCTTCATATATTGTACTGTACATCCTGTACACCTGTATGAACCATTATTTTTGTATCTAAGCTATTAGTATTCTTAAATAATTATTGTAAACATTATTATAGCATAATATTTCTTTTGTCTGTTGAGCTAGTTTGGGTAATGTCTTTTACATATACCGATATATTTTAAACTTCTTGTAGACCTAATACTTTTATATTTTACTACACATCGATAGTGTCAAGAAGTGTCTTGGAAATTATAACTAATTGATATAGGTATAATCAGTATTTGTTGTAATTGGCAACTTGAAAGCTAAGATACAAGTTAGAATATTATTGAGAATACTATACAAAAATGAACCCCATGTTGTGCTCACTTGTAGTCCCAAACCCGAGCTCCCCTGTGGAAGATGACAGGTCGTCCTTCAGGGTCCACTGATACTCCAGACACCTGCCCCAGCTCGTTCCCTGGGCCCCACCCCCGCACCTCCCTGGGGCCCGCACCACCCTGGGGAACAACAGAGAGATTGCTGTCAGGGATATAGTGGATTAAAAACACACATAACAAAGCCACTCCAACAGCTTACTCTCTCTCCAGTACCCCTTTTCCCCTCTCTAGAACACCAGAGAGATTGCTGTCAGGGATATAGTGGACTAAAAACACACACAACAAAGCCACTCCAACAGCTTCTCTCCTCTCTACACTCTTCAAAAAGTAGGAAAGTAAAAAGTAGCTACAAGGTGCCGTTGTAATGGCTTATCCCTCAATACCTTCACCTGACCTGACCTGACCTAATATAGTCTGTTTCTTTTTAACCCTTTGAAGATTATGACGCATTTTGACAGTTTATTTTGGCTATCATTAGACGATTTCATACGGTTTAGGAAGAAAAAACGACCCCTCTCCCCTTAAGAAACCCATTATTATAGCTTCTCTATATATTCTGAGTGTAACCCCTTCAGTAGGATCATGCCCCTTTTACCTTACATTCTGGCTAACATTAGAGGATGTTATGCAGGTTAACCCATTCAGTACCGGTGACGTCCTTTTAACTTTATTATGAATACTATTAGACGATTTGGTTCCGTTTCAAAAGGGACTTCAGCTATTAACGAGCTTCGAACTATCTCACTTAATACTTTTTACTACCTCAGATCCTTCTTAAACTTCGCAAAATAGTCAATAGTCAATCTACAGCCCATTTGGTTTAGCCCTTTTTTTTTAGTTATGGAAGTTATGGTTCACGATTTCTGACCTACCTATTTTGAACAGGGTATAACACCTTCACCAAGTCTACCACTAGCACCACTACAAACACCAACACACACCACCAACACCCACCAGCACCACTACAAACACCAATAACACCAACACACACCACCAGCACCACTACAAACACCAATAACACCACCACACACCATCAGCACCACTACAAACACCAACAAACACCACCAGCACCACTACAAACGCCAATAACACCAACACACACCACCAAACACCATTACACCACAACACACACCACCACTCTACTCCAACTCGCCACCAGCATGCTCCTTATCAGCTCGTTGTGTATATTGTCATGGAAATATACTCTGTTTCTTTTCAGCTGGCGATAAATTGAACACCTTAGTAGCTCTTTCTTCGATACTTAATGGAAACATCTGAAACCACTATGTCTCTGCATTATATAAGACCAAGTTTATATAGCTAGTAACATATTTCACTTACAAAAAACTGAGCAATCTTGATGGGAACTTTGCAATTTATAGTCTGTTGAAAAGAAACCGACTATAGTCATAGGTCACTGCCACCCTACTTTCCAACACCACCCCCACCTCATCACCATCAAAACACCACCACTAATACAACAAACAACACCAATATGACCCCTATATAAAGTATCTAGCACGGCCATTACCCCTTTAAGACCAACACACCACCATTAACACCACCAACACTTCATCACCATCACAGCACCACCACTAATACAACGAACAATGCCAACATGACCCCTATATACAATATATCTATAATCACTACAACCACCACTACCCCTACAACAGCAGCACACCACCGCTAGCACCATCAACATCACCACTAAGAGAACGAATATCACCATGACCCCTATATACAAAATCTAGCACCTTAGCAAACACCATCACCCTTTCAACACCAACACACCACCACTAACACCATAAACAACACCACCAACACCCCACCACGAACTCCATAATACCGCCCATACTCACACTCAAAGCCGAGGGCGTCTCCAACAGGTTCCTCAGCTCGTAGTAGAAGTTGTCATCGAAGTAGTCATAGGCGGGGATCCTGGCGGCGAGCAGACCCGACAGGTAGCATATGGCGGGCAGAAGGCGGTACCACATCTTGACGGTGTCCTCTACTTTAAACTCAAATATCACTTTAATCTCCTACGTCAGTGTCCTTTAACTGGATCGCCGAAGAACTAGGTGCCTCTGGTGCTGGTGTGCGGGTATAGAGACCAGATAAAGAGCTTTGTTTTGGCGTGGTTAAATGTTTTCGTGGGGCTGGAGAAGGGGTGCTGATGTCCCCACGAGGGCCTTCTATTTATATATGTCCAATCCTTATACCGCTGTCGTCACTCTCCTTCAACTGGATCGCCGAAGAATCGAGTGCCGCGCGGGCTTGAGGGTGGATAAATATGGCTGGAGAACAAAACAGAGGGCTTTGTATTGTTATGGTCGGAGGGGAGCGCTGTGGTTGTCCTCGCGAGCCTCCCTGCCAGCTGTGTGTGTGAATAAAACATCGATTCCCTCCGTAGCCATGGTGATACGCACGTCATACAGAATCGATGGTACGCATGCGTTGTTCTCTGCATTTTCTGCAACGCAAAGAAATTTCGTAATTGATGTAAACATTAGAGTAAGAAAATGTAGGGTGTCTTGTAATGCTTATATCTCACTAATTATATATATGCCATAGTTTGCCATTGTGCATTATTCTGCAGAAGAAAATTCATAGCTACTTCATACTGTATATGGGAGTAATGTATTTTTCCAGTGACCTGAAATACATATTGTATATATAAAATATGTCTTACAATATTCGTATACGATAATAATACGAATTTGTATTTTGTCGGTTTTATTTATTTGGAATACATGCAGCGTTTTGACAGTTTATACTGGCTATTATATAATTGTTTTGTATTCCGATTAGGAAATGTATGTGGAAGTCAGAGGGTTAATTGAGATAGGCTTTACCCTTTTAACTCGCACAGGCCCTTCCTAAATTGTATAAAATCGTCTAATGATAGCCAAAATAAACCATTGAGTTAATGTTTCATAGAACAGCATATGGCATGTCATACTTAACCTTGGGCCTATGTATTTTATGGTTTACTTGTGTGTGTGAGTGTGTGAGAGAATGAGGATGTTACAATAGATAATACAAACTTCTCATTCTATACAAGATAAGTTTAGCAACCCAACACAGTTCTACGAAAGTTAATATACATATATATATATACATATACGTTCATTTCAACGATGACTGCATTCGTCTTACATTAACTATAATAAATACATGTCTATTCATTATAAGTAGGCCACAAGTCTTGAAAATTAAGCTATATAACTCACACATGACTATAATAATCGGGCTAATATTTTTAGCATTTGGGAAGGATCAGCCAGGGTATAGATGTGGAGATCTACAGCCCATTTACTCTAGCCCTTTTTGAGCTACAGAGGTTAGGGCTCACAATTGTTGACCCCCCCCCCCTCCTATAATGAACAGGGTAAAGTAGAAAATAGTTAACCTTTTCTGTGTAACTATATTCTAGCTATACTTAGACGATTCTGATTCTGTGCAGTTTAAGAAGGATCTGTGATAGTAAAAAGGGTTAAGTGAGAAAGTTCCAAGCCTGAATACAATGATCAACAGTAGCCAGAATAAAGTTAAAAAGACGTCGCCGGTACAGAAGGGGTAAAATGACCGAGAAACTGAACACTGGGCTTTGTTTATAATCAAATGCTGCGCGAATTCAATGATATTTGCTCTATGGGTATTATATGATATTCAATGATATTTGCTCTATGGGTATTATTTTTTCCGAACTGATGACACAATTAACCCTCTGAAGATTATGACGCCTTTTGCCAGTTTATTCTGGTTATCATTAGACGGTTTTATACAGTTTAGAAAAGATCTGTGGGAATTATAAGGGTAAAGACTATCGTAATTCAACCTCTGACTTACATGTACCCTTCCTATTATTATTATTATATGAGATGCCGAAATCTCCAACCAGGGTGCAGAAACACCATCAAGATCAATCCACACAAAACACCCGGAGGCACTGGAGAGAGACTATGGCAACTTAGGAACAAATAAAAACATACACTGTATACTGTACTGTACATATACACATATTAAACACAGATAACATATTATGCAGTGGAGGATATCAAGCTTAAATATAATACAATAAAATAGAATAAAATAAGTTTAAAAATTAGAATTAATGCTGCAAAAAAGCATTAACTCTAGACTTAAAAATGGAGATATTAGCTGAATTGACTAGCTCATTTGGCAACTTATTCCACAAGTCAACCATGGCCGGCACAAAACACCATTCTTCTCCTAATTTGTATACAACCGTCTAATAATAGCCAGAAAACGGAAAACAAAAGCGTAATCGGATCTTGAAAGGATTAAAGTAATACCAGTTTAATCAGGTACAATCGGGGTTATTAAGTGTTGTCATAGATTCCAGTGGTCTTCGCTCAAAAAGTGTTATTGGTATCTTTATAGTTACTGGGAAAAGTGCTTATCCCTCAGAGTATTAGTCAGTGCCCGAAACTTTGTGAAATATCTGACATCACTTTTTTAACCTCGACTGTACATAACTCCCGCTGCATCATCTGCACTTGTGATGTTGGAACAGGTGTGCCTCACTTAATGTGGTGTCACACGAGCACATTTCCGGCAATATTCGATGAGCAAGTATTTTCTCGTACTATTTTGAGGCTCTTTTGCATCTGAATCGGAAACTAGATGAAGGTAGTCATGTTAGGTAGTATAATTCCTATGAAAACTTGAATATTGAGCTTGCCAGACCACAATTGCTCATAAAAATTGACGGGAATATCACTCGTATGACACCGCCCCTTAGACAGCTGGTTTACCGACACACCTGTCCGCCTCATCTAAACACCTGCTTATAGTGGAGCAGATAACTGCAAATTTCAGGAGAATCGTTCAAATGGTGATGCAAGCATGAAATTTGGTACATGTACCCTTCAAGGTCCATTCTTCTCAGAAATACCGCTGGCCACGCGAAAATCCAAGATGGCGGTCATTTTTCAAGATGGCTGCCGTGCCTGACCATATATTGCTTAATTTTTGTTTAATTATTACCTGGTGAACATTTTAAGAGAAAACTGTTTCTTGCTGACCAGATTAATGAGAAGCGCTGTTTTAATCATTGTCATAGTCTATAATTGGAATTTTAGAATGGCATCCAAGATGGCGACCATTAATTTCATATGTTCATATCTAAGCAACTACGGTACTGAACATATATACATGATTTTTGGTGTGCACATACATTCTTTGGGTCAGATAA
Source organism: Paralithodes platypus (assembly GCA_032716605.1). Classification (NCBI taxonomy): domain Eukaryota; kingdom Metazoa; phylum Arthropoda; class Malacostraca; order Decapoda; family Lithodidae; genus Paralithodes; species Paralithodes platypus. Next base: position 28,425,024 of record CM064577.1, on the reverse strand, counting down.
TCCAATGGAGCCATTTTCACATTTGTTAGTAAGGACTGAGGCAGTGATGAGATCTTGCAAATATAATAGAGTGATGTCAACACACAACCAGGGCACACTGGTAACATCGCTGCTGTGCAACTCAGCATGGGGTTCAGTGTCAGCTTATTTTACTCTACTATACTATAAGTTGTAATGTAGTTTAATTTAGTGTCCCAAATGCTTTCTAACAGCCCCATATCAATTAGCTACTAGACAGTAGTTGGTAGTTAGTAGATAGAGTTAGATAGCCGCACCTGAATTGACAGGGTGTGCCAGCGCGGGAGAGCTGAGCCAAGGGTGAGGGGGCTATACATGACTTGCTCATGTACTTACCTGGATGGTGTACAGATCACACGGGACTTAAATGGCACTGGATGAATGATCGGGCTAGGTGTAGGTCACCCGAACCTAGTTGTATCCCATAAAGTAATGTGTGTGTAATTTCGTTAAGGTGGTAAAAGGATAAACCCTCGGCCTTAATCAGAAAGCAAAATGGCAGATTCAAAATCCATTTTTCCCATAAGACAAACTGACTGGTCAAAATGTTGTCTTTGCCAGAAAGACAAAATAGGTGAAGATTTAACATCACCTAGAACCCATTATTCCCTTGAACATGACGGTTATGCCATGCTGGCTACCAACATACCGATGTTTCATGAAATCCAGGAAATGCCATTGATCGTGGATCCAACAAGGCTTGATGAAGGTGACGGCATAGATGCCACTTTGAGAAGAAATCAGGCAAAATACCATGTCAACTGCCGGTTGTTGTTTAACAACAGCAAGCTGAATCGCGCAAGGAAACGCCGATCTAATCGTCAAAGTAGTGAATCTGAAGACAATCATGCAAAGCAACGTCGAACTAGCTATGATGGTCAAACTTGTATTTTTTGTGAGAAAGTGGCACCTGCATCTGATCTCAGGCAGGTAATGACCATGAACCTTAACAAGAGGCTACAAGAGTGTGCAGAGGCACTTAACGATGGCAAGCTTCTTGCTAAATTGAGTGGTGGAGATACTATTGCACAGGAGCTAAAGTACCACAGAGTGTTCATTGTCTCTTTAAAAAAAAAAAAAAAAAAAAAAAAAAGTGTGTCTCAGTGCCCTCTACAACAGGGAAAGGTCCCACCTGAGAAACCTTGAGAAAAGCTCAAGTGCCACTGATCTGGAGCCAGATGTTTATCCATTAATTTTATCAGAGCTGGTGACATACATTGTTGAAAGCAACCTATGCTCAGAAGAGCCAGTCACATTTCGCCTGGCAGATATATGCCACCTTTACCAACAGCGTCTGGCACAACTTGGTGTGAATAATCCAGTTTCCTTCTATGAGTCAATCAAGAGGAACAAAACTGACTTCTTCAGGCAAGAATCTGCTCCTATTAAGCACTCAAAGCAGAAGCTTCTGAAGGAGGACTACAAGCTCTTCTCAAAGCTGTTCATCTCCTGTCAGAGCAGACAGTGTGATCTGCAGGAGTTCTTCCAGCATGAGAATCAGGCCTTCCCAGCTGCACTGAGTGACGGTGGAAGGCTGTACACTTGCCAGAAGTCTCAACTGACCTCTATCTTGGAGACTCATGTTACATCAACAGACGAAGAACCAGAGACCGATGTCCTGATTGTAGATGGGTCTGCTTTGGTCCATGTCTTGCCACCAAAGAGAGGAAAGACCTTTGAGGGCTATGCAACTCTGGACTTCCTGCCATTTATTCACAGCTATGCTACGAAGTACAAGACAACACATCTTGTCTTTGATGTCTACAACCCATCCAGCCTCAAAGCCGAGACCAGGTCTCAACGTGGCCAGGGAGGAAGACGCAAGGTGACAAACAAGAACAGCATTCCATCCAATTGGCGTAACTTCCTTAGGCATAATGACAACAAGACGGAGTTGTTCCAGTTCCTGGCAGACAGGGTTGCCCAAATGTCTGCACCAAACTTGGTAATTCTCACAAAGGGATCTGCAGTCCTCAGCACTCATGAAACTGGTCTTCAAGGACTGGACAAGTGCTCTCATGAGGAAGCTGACAGCCGCATCTTTGTGCATGCCAAATATGCTGCAGAACATGGGAGCAAAGCCGTCATGGTCAAGGCAAATGATACAGATGTTGTGGTCATTGCAGTGAGTGCCTTTCCAGCCCTTCAGAGTTTGGGGCTAGAGCAGTTATGGGTGGCATTTGGTCACGGTCAAAGCCAGCGCTGGATCAGTGTGCATGGCCTGTATCGCTGTATGGGGCAGGAGAAAGCTAAAGGCATGTTATTCTTTCATGCCTTCACAGGGTGTGACACTGTTTCAGCCTTCCGTAACAAGGGAAAGAAAACTGCCTGGCAGACATGGGATGTTTGTCCAGAGGCCTCCCCTGTCTTCTCCAAGCTTAGCCAGTACCCTCTTACAATGGAAGATGGTGACCTGGAGATACTGGAGAGGTTTGTCATACTGATGTATGACAGGTCCAGCACTGCTACCACTGTGGATGAGGCCAGGCTTGACATGTTTGCCAGAAAACAGAGACCTTATGAGGCCATTCCACCAACAAGAGCAGCTCTGCTTCAGCACACTAGACGAGCTGCCTTCCAGGCTGGTTGTGTTTGGGCCCAAGCAACCCAGTGTCAACCAGAAACAGAGAGTCCTGCTGACTGGGGATGGCAGAAGGTTGTTGAAGAATGGCACGTCTTCTGGACAGCCAACTCCCCCATAGCCAAGAGTTGCGAACAGCTGACCAAATGTGGCTGTAAATCAGACTGTCGTGGCAGGTGCAAGTGCTACAAGCTGGGTCTCTCCTGTACAGCTCTGTGCACTTGCAAATGTGAGGTGTGAGTCTTTGATTCTATGGTATTTTTACTAATGTTATTTGTACTCAATGGATATGTATAAATGGTGTGAATTAGGCCGTTTCCTACGATATAATCTTCCTTCACTTTGTCTAGTTACTTATGACCCTGATGAGTTAATAATGTGACAAGTCTTTCTAATTCTCTGACCTCAAAAATGTAGGATTAGATGAAAAAATAATTTGTCTAGCTCTACTAATAGCCAAGATATCACAAAATTTGTCTTTAACCCCAGAAGGCCGATACACTACTCAAATAGCACGGCTTTAAATAGCCTTTAAATAGCCTGCTGATGGCTGCTATTTACTTGTATGACGTCACGGTACTTTTGCGGTAATTTTCACCGAGTTCCAATATCACCGAAACTACCGTGATATCAACACAATGGGTTTAAGGAAATTTCACTATGGCGAAGGTGCGTAAACACGGAAAATCACGGAAAAGTTACCTCACGGAAACAAAGCAATATCTCAGTAACTACTGGGCCTATGGAGCTGAATTTTTTTACGAGACAAAAGCTGAAAGCGACCTCTCTCACGTGGTTTATGACTCATTTCTCTATCTTTATTCTTTGATTAGCTATTAAGCCATAAACACTACCGAAAATCGCCAAAAAAATCCGGCCTCCTCGGGTTAATGGCGGCCATCTTGGACGCCATCTTAGTAAAAGTCTAATATGCAACTGCTTTGGACAAAATTACCTTCACTTACCACGTTAGAGCCAAAAAAAAAAAAAAAAATGGATTGGGCAGTATTCATGTCTTTTTTCTTTCAATTAACTGACCCATAACAGTAGGGCTCAGTCAGATGTGTCGGCCATCTTGAAAAATGGTCGCCATATTGAATTTTTGCGTGGCCAGCGGTATGTGCTTTGAAAGTGAGCTTTGAAGAATACCTGTACCAAATTTCATGCTTGCATCACCATTTGAACGATTGTTTCACTTATCTGCTTCACTATTAGAAGGGAAAGAAAGACAAAAAAAACACAATGTCCAATTTTGTCTGTCAGTTTCCCCAAAGTTAACCCTTTCAAAATCCGATGACGCATTTCTTTTCTGCTCTCTGGCTATAATTGGACGATTTTATTCAGATTAGGAAGGGTATGTGGAAGTCAAGGGTTAATTGTGATAGTTTTTACCCGTATAATTCCCACAGATCCTTCCTCAATTGTATAAAACCGTCTAATGATAGTCAGATTTTTTTTCAAAAAATTTGGAAAAATTAAAGACGTTTCACCCCATTAGTTCTTTACCCCATCCAGGTGTCCATTTTTTATCTGGGCGAGCGCTAACGAGCCTGTAACTTTTTGTATTTATTTATTTTTTGTGAGTGAGGGAGACAAAAGGCAGAACTGCCTGTGATCACGTGTGCCTCCCCCAGAGTTGAAAGAGTGACAGGGCCAAAATCAAGGGACGCTCGAGCCAAAATGCCTGACACACGGAGTTTGAAGCAATTTAAGTCATAACTTAAAAGAAATCAGCCTTCGGCCGACACTTTTTTCCCATCGAAAAATTTACAAATTTAGCTTGAAGGGTGGGCATGTATTAGTTTGAAGGAAGTCTTGGAAATTGTTTTTGTTGGCATAGGGGACAAACTAAAATACATTGCTCGAAAACGGCAAAAGCAAAAAAATCCTCAATGATAATTAAACAAAATATCCTAAGAAGCCCCAAGGCGTCGGACCAGATAATGTTAACATAGATATTGACCCTAAATACCCAGATTATGACCCAAGAAAATAATAATGTAAAATATATGGGCTAAGTTAAGGGGGGTGGGGGGATATTTCATTCTTTATTTATTGGTATGTATTATTATTATTATATACACATATTTTTCTTTTAATTTGTTCCCTTGACCTCTAGCAAGCTTAAAATAACACCCTCAAGACTCCCCCCCCCTTCGAGATAAATTTGTACATTTTTCGGTGGAAAAATTTCCCGGTCACAGCCTTCGGTCGGCTTTTATTAAATTACAGGCTCGCTATAAGTCACGAGGAAATAATTACACCTAAATGGCACGAAAGGTCTTAATGTTGACGAAGAAATGGGGCGAAATATCTTAAAATCATCAAACTAGTGGGGCAAACGTCTTAAAATCTCAAAACTAATGGGGCTAAACATATGAGGGAGAAGGGTTCAGAAAAAAAAATATATAAATATAACAAATAACGGGACCCAGCACCTTCAGGGACAAATGATCCTTGTATTATTATACACTAATCAATGCAGATGTAGTGTGTAGAAGTTGATGCAAATTTTACGGAAATATTCCAATCTAAAATTCACAGCTTTGGAATTTTGTGTAAAATCAAATAGTTATCCATAAAATTAGTTGAAATTGCTGTTTTCTCTCTTATGGCTTACAAAGAAAACGGACTTTTTTTTATGCCAAGCTATTATTTCTTTTAGGAATCTTGACTGAGACAAGGAAATATATGTTGACGGAGCAACCTCAGATTTGCTGATGACATCGTCCTTTTCAGAGACTAGGGGAAGAGTTATAACAAATGATGGAAGGTTTAAACAGAGAAAGCCTTAAGGTAAGACTGAAAATGAATAGAAAGAAAACCAAGATTATGTTTAGCCTAGTCATCTTATACAACCACAACAAATACTGTAAAGATAGAAGTGATAGAAGCAGTTGAAAAATACATATACCTAGGCCAGGTTATAAAAGCAAACCCAGACCACTCCAGAGCAATCAAACGAATGATAAGCATGGGATGGAGTGTTTTTGGTAAACAGATCTCCATTATGAAAAGTAACCAATCCCTTTCATTAAAAAGAAAGGTATACAACCAATATGTCCTTGTACTAATATAGCCTATGGATCAGAAATTTGGAGTATAACACAGTTTATAGAAGATAAACTTGGTAGTGCCTAAAGCGCCGTTCCCATACCTCTGTTTTGACCTCCGTTTGGGACGGACCTACACAAAAACAGTAAAACACAAAAGCGGTGTTGCCAGATGTATAACAACCTTCCCATGCAATTTCAAACATCAAAACGAAGGCAAAGTTATCAATCAAACACACATACACACACGTAAACCTCTGCACACAAATACCTACACGTGTACAAATATATATCGCCTACATCCTAAAACACACACACATGCACGCATAGCCAATTACACACACACATACACACACGTAAACCTCTACATACAAATACCTACATGTGTACAAATATATATCGCCTACATCCTTAATCACACACACATGCACGCACAGCCAATTACACACACACATACACACACGTAAACCTCTGCACACAAATACCTACATGTGCATAATACACAGACAAACAATTACACACACACATCTAAACCTATATACAATTATACATACATACCTACACGTGCACAAATATATATCCCAACATCATAATATGCACACATAGCCTACATAAATAATGTTGATATAAATATTATTCATATTATTAATTATATTATTGTATGCGTTGCTGGATTCGCCTTTGTAGAACATAATCGAAAATACCGGCTTAAAAACATGATTCAAAGTATTAGGCAGTCATAATTAGTGAAGACTGCATAAATTATATCATTATAATAATTAATATATTATGATATATTATGAGTATATGGATATATATATATATATATATGTATACTTGGATAGCCTAATTTGAAGGGAGTCGAACCAAGTTATCGAAAAGTGCTAACCGTTAACCAGGTGGTCGGGGGCCGGGGAAGTGCTGGAGCGGCCTTGGTGACCCTGGTCTCTGGGTCTTCTCCTGGGTGGCCTGGATGTGTGAGTTTGTGCTTTTAATCTGTGTTTATTTGTTGTTTTTGTGTTTTCCCTGTTCTTGCTGTCTTGAGTCGGCTACCCCCAAAATGGGGATTGGGCCTGAGCATATAGATAGATAGATAGGATAGCTTAACCGTTATATTTAAGATATTTCAGTGCATTCGTAAGTGACCGTTATATGGAAGTACACACACACACACACAGATTGCAAGTAAGTGCTCATTTACACACTTTATTTGTCTTCATGCTTGGGAAACATATACTCCTTTACCCGAACCGAACTTGATCACAGAACCTAGAGATAAATATAATGAAAGCACACACAGGTTGCGTATACACATTACACGCACACACACACACACAATTATTACCATAACCATACACTTTTAAACACACTCACATAGGCTACACACGTACAGGCTACACACATATATAAAGACGGATAGGCTAAACACACACAGACACACGTAAATTACAAGCTGCAACCTGCATGCTTTTGGTTACACCACCTAATGCAACATTGGCCTTGGGATATGATGACAACAGTACAGTCGAGGTTAATAAGTGTTGTCAGATATTTCACAAAGTTTCGGACACTGACTAATACTCTGAGGGATAAGCACTTTTCCCAGTAACTATAAAAATACCAATAACACTTGTTGAGCGAAAACCACTGGAATCTATATGACAACACTTATTACCCCTGATTGTACAACAGGCGAAGACAATAACAACCGTATTAAATAATAGGCTATTCACTGTGGTTGCTACTGTCGGGATATTCACTCGTGAATTTTTAAATGCTATTCCCTGGAAAATGTGAAATTCAGTAGGCTAAATGGTTAGAAAAATCTTGGTTTCACAATTTTAAACAGTTCATTAGGTATACTCACAGATATGGAAGAGGGTTGTGCCTGTGACTGCAGCTCAACTGTTAATTATGACGATTATGTAGTTGTTGTTGTTCCCCAAGCTGCCTGGCCGAACAGCCCCAAGGCCCCGAGCAAGGCCAAGGCCATAACCGAGCGCCCCCACAGAACCCTCCCTGCCGACCACAATAAAGCCTGGGTGACCGAAGCCACTCTATGGCGGGGAGCTGAGGAGGGTGCGGAAATGCCCGGGAAACCAAAGCCCCATCCAGGACCCTGTGCCCCTCAGCAATTATGAAGAGAAAGTTGAGGGGCAAAGGAAAAATGTCACGCTTTGGCTTCCAATCTTGGTAGATTGGGAGATCAATCCACGGAAAAGACGCCGTCACTTGAGATCTAGAAAACATATAAGTAAACGGAGCAGTCAGAGTAAGCTATGGGTATGGCAGAGATCGCTCAGTTCTCACTCTGATAGACCAGCCCATCACCACATGACTAGAACCCAATCCTCTCAGCATCAGCTAGGAAAGGCCCTAGAAAGCCGCCTTTGGCGGGGGGGATAGCTCCCCTATTTCAACCCCTTTCGGGGTTGGGCACCCGCCTATTTTGATGTAGTTGTCATACATGGCGTAAATGCTAGTCACACTCACTAAACACACACGTAGAGAGAGCTAGTCTTCTCAATTCAATCCTATCTTATTCCTATGGTACCCATATAATGATATAATAAAGTTGCCCAAGGGAGGCCCTCGGCGGGTTTCCCAGAGAGAGAGAGAGAGAGGGAAAACGGTTTCCTGGAAGTGCACATGTATACGATTTTACGCACACACAAACACACACACACTGCAAGCTGCAACCTGCAAGGTTTTAGGTACGCCAGGCGCATGGACCATCCTTTCAAACTGTACAAACATATAAAGGAGTATACCGTAAGGCATATATTAATAGTTTCATTTAAAGGCTTGTTTATCGTACATATACGTGTGTGTGAGTGTATTAGGTGCAAGGGAATTTTGCACATAACCGAAATTGAGAAGCTATTTCCATATAATTATTCAATACTATCCACACTAGTTTGGTCTGGATACACGCAAATACACCAATATCTGCAGAATATGGATACCATCACTATAGTTATGCACTTTGGCATTGCGAAATTGCATTAAATTAAAGCTATAAACAAATATTAATTAATGATATGGCAGTGTGTCACTCTTGCCATCTTATGAACGGAGAATATGGGATATAAATAGATAACCGACAATGCAACATATATTGTCCCTATATTCTTCATAACTATTCATACTTGCTCAACCTATGTATATACAAAGTTAGCATCACTTGTAGGATATTGCTTAATTCGTATACAAAAACACTAATAAATCTTCTCAATTCCAAATAAATCAGAAATAGTAAAATGCTGTGGCAATAACTGGAAACTTTTATGCTCCCCCCCACACCCCGGCGTTCCAATTTCAAACCGCCCAGCGCCCAGCCCGGCCGCCCAGTGCCCACTCTCCTCCTTGACTTCGAAGGGATAGGACGTACAACTCAACGTTACCTGAAGACCTCGTGTACTATCGTAAGTATCGGTTCGCCGAGGGCCATTTCTTTTGAATTGTCACGAGTATTGTTCTACCACGCTTGTGTTGACGTTTTTTATGTTTTTTTTTTTAATATAGCCTATTTTACCCGGTTTTAATTAATTTTTATTCGCCGGTCGTCATGCCACGCGGTGATGGACTTGTTTGCTCGTTAGCGGCTAGCCACAAAGGCTATTGAATCAGCTTGAATGTTGACTGGCTAACAATGCACAAATCTGCCAGCCTATAGTAGTTTAACGAAGAAACTATAATAATGGTTTAACAAAGAAACTAGGCTATGGTAGGCAATTTTCAATAACTAACGCTGAAACCACTCATTTAGGCTATAGGCTACTGATCAACATGCCTGCTCAATAGGCTAATAGGCCTAGGCCTTTCATCATTACAGGTTTCCAATGAAGTAAGATGTTTAGTTTAGCTGATACACATTATCATAGGCCTAACCATTGTCACTTAGGCCTATGCTTAAATTTATGAAGTAGCCTAGATCTTGGGCAAAATTTGAACAATAGGCCTAACTGAAGGAGGCCTAGGCCTAAAAGCTTAATTAGGCTAGGTTATTACCGTACGCCTAGCCTAATTTGCAGCCTATTGCTACATTGCCAACTAAGTTCTATGCGGACTAAGAGTCATTTATATTTTATCGACATAGGGTAGGCTAGCCTACTTTTGTTTGGTTGAAGGTGTTATGAGGATATTGAAATTCCGGCCCGATTTCGTGCAGTTAGGCCTAATCCAAACCACCCGGCTGAACTTGGTTCCCTGTTCCTTATTCCTTATTCGGAAAATTTAAACTCTGGGCTATATCTTCTTAAAACATCAACAATTGTTGCTATATTGTCTATATACTTATAGCGGCAGAGATGAGATACATGCCATATAAAAGCTATAGCCTATGTATAGGCTTTCAATTGAACCTATTATCAACTTGCAACGAACCTAAGAACCGCCTCTAATAGAACCGAAACGGTAAAAAAATTGCATTTCCTCAGTTAAAACATCAACAATTGTTGATAATAGGTTCATTGGAAAGCCTATACATATAGCTTCTATATAGCATGTATCTCCTCTGCCGCTATAAGCATATAGACAATATAGCAACAATTGTTGATGTTTTAACTGAGGAAATGCCATTTTTGTACTGTTTCGGTTCTATTTGAGGCGGTTCTTAGGTTCGTTGCAAGTTGATAATAGGTGCAATGGAAAGCCTATACATATAGCTTCTATATGGCATGTATCTCATCTCTGCCGCTATAAGCATATAGGCCTAGACAATATAGCAATAGGCCTAGTTGATGTTTGAAAGGAGGAAATTCCATTGTTTTACTGATTCGGTTCTATTTGAGGCAGTTCTTAGGTTCGTTGCAAGTTGATAATAGGTTCATTGGAAAGCCTATACATATAGCTTCTATATGGCATGTATCTCTATCTCTGCCGCTATAAGCATATAGACAATATAGCAACAATTGTTGATGTTTTAACTGCGGAAATTCAATTTTTTACGGTTTCGGTTCTATTAGAGGCGGTTCTTAGGTTCGTTGCAAGTTGATAATAGGTGCAATGGAAAGCCTATACATATAGTTTCTATATGGCATGTATCTCATCTCTGCCGCTATAAGCATATAGACAATATAGCAACAATTGTTGATGTTTTAAGATATAGGCCTAGCCCAGAGCTTAAATTTTTCCGAATAAGGAATAAGGAACGGGGAACCAAGTTCAGCCGGGTATCCAAACCTAACTAGCTTAGGCCTAATGCAATCTTTTTGATATTTTTTTTTGGGGGGTAGCTTAATATAGCCAAGGCTACACCACTTTTTTGTAGGCCCTACCCATCCTCGCTTACGGGATTCCTGCTGTACGGATTCATATATATATATCCTATAGGCCTATATAAAAAAACAAAAATTACTCGGGGCTAGGCAGTATCATGTGTTGTACCTTAGTTAAAAGCAGATAAAAGGATCGGTATTAGCCTAGGCTATTTAAGTGTCTCATAATTTAGCATTTTCATTCCATTCACAACTAGCGTAGGCTAATGTTCCCTCATTTTCCATCCATTCAAGGTTACATTTGGAAAATTTACTGTGGATTAGGGATTAATGATAATAGGCTAGAGTAATTTTTTATTTCTGACATAGCTTCGGCCTAGATAGGCTAAAACAAATCAAAGGAAACTAGCCTATCATAAACGATCAGAAAACCAAATTTAAACGTCTTGCTAGCCTATATCCTGGGACACTTGCAACAAATTACCCAAAATACCAAGTCAGCAAATTGGACTTCTGTAGATTTCCACATTCTAATCGTAGGCATTTCAGGTAGCCCGCCGCCATGTCTGACGAAGTGTTCACCAAGGCCCAGTTCCTGCAGACCCTGGCTAAGAAACTCAAGGGGGACCTGCCCATCGTACTACCGGTGAGTATAGGCTAGTCATGGTGGACTGGTCGGTATTTGGTAGAGTAATTAGCCTAGCCTTTAATTATTAAAAGCTCTGGGAATCAAAGAAGTAATATAGCCTATTAGGCTACCTTGATTAACTTAGCTACCATAACTTTTTCCTATATTGTTAAATCGGTATAAATGTGTCTTCCATTCTGAACCTTCTTGAAAGTCCACGTCTTTATATTTAGCCTAGCCTATGATTTTAGTTTTAGCCTAGTTTGTTTTTCAAGTCTTGCATTTGAATTAAAAAGACTTAGTCGAGATGACTTGTGGTGGTAGGATATAGCTAGTAGTCTATCAAGCGAGCTCGCGTTTGATTCCAGGGCAGATTGAGACGGTTGGGTATTCTTTTCATTAAACAATCCTATCATGCTGACAAATTTAATGACAATGGGGGTGACCTGCTATTTTTTCTCCCCTTTTCTCTTTCTATGGCTTGTATCCATTCGGCCCCATTCAGCCTATTATTTTATGGCATTTATCCCCATCCAGGTATCTATTTCTTCCTGGCAAGCGATAGTACCCATCATTGTATGGAGAAATCAGGTTTTGCTGGAGACATTTTTTGTCATCGAAAAATGTACACATTTAGCCTGATTTTTTTTTTTTTTTGTTTTTTTTTTTTTTTTAAATATGCTGGCTCACTCCCGCTCGCCAAGCAAATAACGACTCATGGATGGAGATAAGCGTCTTAAATCAGGCTGAATGAATACAACCCAGAGAGAGAAAGAAAAAAACGAGGTGGGCCCCCTTAATACTAGTAATGTTCAGGATAGGCTATTCAATAAGCGCCATTTCTCTCCTTCAAGAGTCACTAGCGCTGAAAACCAAAGTGTTTATTGACCAATTTCCTTGCTCAAGGGATATTGTACGGACTTCCAGTGTAGGCCTATGCTAAAAACTTTCATGCATGATCAGGGGATTGAATTCTGGTCTCCCAATGAAAAAAATGGTCCGAGCAATGCAATTTAATTATGGCTATTCTGCAGAACAACTACTCCTCGATTACGGGATTCCTGTCTCGTGGAATTATTTTGTTTTGCTCTTACCTTACTGATGTGCGGATAAGTGCTACTTTTCTTATTTTGTCAATTTGATTTTCACTCCCCTATAACATTATCAGAGTTATTTTTGTACAGCAAGTCCAGGACACTTTGTTTACATTCTAGCCTCCTTGGAGGCTCATCCCCGATGTTTAGTAGCCAATCAGAGTAGAGCTTAACCTACAAGAAGTCGGTACATTTTTAATGGTACTTTCCTGTTATCGACAGCCAAAGCTGAAGATTGCAGAGTAAACACCATAGACTTTATCCCATCAATGTTGTATAGTTTTAATACCTAATCAGCGGGGGTGTGGGGGCAGCAGCCCCCACCCATAATACTCTAGGATAGGTTAGGTTAGGCTAATGTCTTTTCAAAGTTGACTAAATCTAGTAAACTCCTAGATTGTTGGGGTATCTGAATAATTACAATTAACAATGCAAATGCTAATAAAAAGTGCTTTCCGCACTTTCTAACAATAAAATACACACTTACAATGCATTAAAATACATAAAGAAAATAAATAAAACCTAAAATAACAGGAGTAGTAGTTATGCAGAATTACCGCCTGGTGGTACATTACAATCGCCCGGGCACATAAATTATGTCTCGGAGCGTTTGAGCGTTATATATTAGAAATAGTCCTTAAATTAAGTCCAATACAAGTGAATATCTTATTATAATTATGGTGACAATATTATTATATGGAAATCCACAGGCACATATCCCATAGCTAGGAGGTGGCCTACTCCAGACAGAGCCTGAGCAGGGAAATACAAAAAACTTACACACATCTAGGTTCTAGACCCAAAGACCCAGGCTCCTGATAGACTATTACCTAGTCCAACTGGCGCCTCATCCCCTCATCTATTCACAAGCATTCTGCATTTATTCCTATTTATTACCACTTCTCTTGCCTGTTCTACAGTCATCTCTATCTTTCAACGCTTGTACTACACAATATCCCTCCCAACACTTCTTCCTACCCCTTTATCTCCCCTTGTATCTGATTCACATATTCTCTTTGTAAGCCTTTCATCTTCCATTCGCTCAAATGTCCATACCACCACAGCACCCTTCTGTCCACTCTGGCTGACAGGTTTCTGCTGCCCTACTCTCCTACGTAACTTCATTCCTCAATCTGTCTCTAAGAGTCGCTCCACATGTACTCCTCAAGTAGCTCATCTCTATCCCATCCAGCTTTCTTCTCTCCTTGGCTTTCAGAGCCCATGTCTCAGCTCCATACATCACTGTTGGTATATCTATCCCTTGATACATTGCACTTTTAGTGGAGTACAGTAGACATATTTTTTGCAGGTGTACAACAATGTTTTGCTGCACTCGCGTGGTCTGTGTGACAAGTATGACTTCTACACCCCCACGGAGAAGATGGACTCTTCCATCGTTTTCTTCAAAACAAAGGTTAATATATATGATTTAATTGATGTAATACTTTTTTTTGCACCAGGTTACAATTCTTTTATGTGGGCTAATTTTTCAAACTTGTTTGTCTTGGTTGTATCAGAAAAATTTCAAACCAAGCCTTTTCTTAATGACTGTTGGAAATATATTCATGAGATCGAGTAGATATTTATAATTATCTGTAAACATAAAAATAATTTAGTGTAGTAATATATGGGACCCGCCTTTTGTTTTATAGCTTTAGCAAGCCAGGCCCAAAGATGATAATTCATTCATTGTGATGGCTTTTAGGTTTGCAAAATATGAAGGTGTGTGTGTGTGTGTGTGTGGAAGTGCTGGTTAATGTTTGTGAAGTAGGCAGATACTGAGGTAGTTCCCTATAGGCTTAGACATTCATTTGCTGTTACAATAATTATAATGTAAAACTTGCAACATATACACACCAAATCTTGGAGGGACGACACAATATAAAGGCAAAAGAACTTTATGAAAATTACCATGTGGAAATAACGAGTTAGCAAAATAAAAGAACACAAAACCACCACAGAGAAAAAGTAGGAATGGATTTGTAACTCTAGTTACAATGAGAAGCACACCAAGAGCATAGTAGTAGTTGTTCCCTAGGCTGCCTGGCCGAATAGCCCCGAGCTCCTAAGGAAAGCCACGGCTGAGTTTTCCCACAAGGCTTTCAAGGAATAGTGTTGTTGTTCCCCAAGCTGCCTGGCCGAACAGCCCCAAGGCCCCGAGCAAGTCCGAGGCCATAACCGAGCACCCCCACAGAACCCTCCCCGCCGACCTCAATAAAGCCTGGGTGACCGAAGCCACTCCATGGCGGGGAGCTTGAGGAGGGTGCGGAAACGCCCGGGAAACCAAAGCCCCACCCAGGGCCCTGTGCCCCTCAGCAATTATGAAGAGAAAGTTGAGGGGCAAGGGAAAAATGTGACGCTTTGGCTTCCAATCTTGGTAGATTGGGAGGTCAATCCACGTTAGAGACGCCATCACTTGAGATCTAGAAAATATATAAGTAAAAGGAACAGTCAGAGTAAGCTATGGGTATGGCAGAGATTGCTCAGTTCTCACTCTGATAGACCAGCCCATCACCACATGACTAGAACCCAATCCTCTCAGCATCAGCTAGGAAAAGCCCTAGAAAGCCGCCTTTGGCGGGGGGATAGCTCCCCTATTTCAACCCTTTTCGGGGTTGGGCACCCGCCCATAGTGTTATTGGTGTAAGTGGTTGTGTGCTGCAGTCTTTCTTAATGTGTTTGATAGTGTGTAGTAATGTGTTACAGCCTGGACAGAGGAAAGAATGAATGTAGTAAAGAGATTCCTGGAGCAGGTATGGCAGAAGAGTAAAATAATTAGTGGAGTAGGGGAGAAGAGTTGGAGAAAGTGGACAAAAGATAAAAAGAGAGCCAAGGAGGAGAACGGGGAATGGAGAAAAATAAACTAGATCTAAGGAGAGGACAAAGATGGACGACCTCGTGGAACTTTAGACGATCCATCTTGTGGACTTGCAGAAAGTGACTTTTTCTGTCGCATAATTCTTCATACTTTCTATGACATAATTTTTTCCAGTTTCTGGTAGACCGTATTTTTTTCAGCTTGGGAAGAACTGCAGGAATTTAAAATCTTGAATGTCTTATTCCTTCGATCCTTCTCAAGCAGAGTTATCCCCAACTTTAGTTATCGTAAACTATTAACGACAGCACTCTCACATTCTCTTACAGGCCACTCAATGCTGTCTGGGTGTGCACTGTGTGGAGCGTGACGTAGAGGACCTGAAAGGCCTGCTGACTAAGACCCACCTAGTGGACTGGCAGAAGTCCCTATGTTTCTTCCATGTGCCTCAGTACCTGGTGCCAGTCATAGATGAGGTGCACTCGGCTAAAGTAAAGGGGGTCGAGCTCACCAAGAAATCCGCCCAGGTCTTTTCCTATGACTATTCTTCATCATTGGATGCCATCATGTGAGTATATTTATTCACACATGCCAGTCTAGTTATTTGGAGGTGTCTTCCATGTTACTGCTGCAGTCAAGGGGCTTAGATCTGTCAGAATTTAGCACAAGCTCTTTAAGTTACTATATTTTTTTACTTTCGATGCTATAAAGTGGGTTGTTTGGCTGTGAACAAATATGTATATAAAGTTATAGGCTGTAGAAGTGTTTAGTTTCACCTTCTGTGTGAACCAGTTAATTTGGCCTACTTTCGTAGTCTCTGGGTAAGATAAAAGCTCGCAGTTAGTCCCTAAAC
Organism: Paralithodes platypus; assembly: GCA_032716605.1. Classification (NCBI taxonomy): domain Eukaryota; kingdom Metazoa; phylum Arthropoda; class Malacostraca; order Decapoda; family Lithodidae; genus Paralithodes; species Paralithodes platypus. Next base: position 28,408,763 of record CM064577.1, on the reverse strand, counting down.
ATTTCCAAAACTCTGCAGGTGTCCAGCTGGAATGAAGATCTGCAAGTTAGGCAAGAAAGGCATTGAGATTATGGTGGCAGCATACCGTTGGGGCAGTTGTATGGACATCGAGGAGATCACAAAGTTCCTTGACAATGTAAGTTTATATATACATCTGTATGTTTTGTTTGTTTTTTTCTCCCCTTTTGTGTGAGTTTTTATTTTTATTTTATATATACCTGTATATACCTGTGGGGGGGACAAGTGTGTAATATTTTGTCGCCTATTCCAACAACTATGACCAAGCTTGTGTGTATATTGTAATCTCATCTGTATAGGCCTCTTACGGTTCCAATGGGGGATATTTGTAAAATCTATATAAGGCCTCCAGGACAATGCAAAATAGTGGGCTCAACATTGAATCCTTTTGAAATATACTACCTGAAAAGTGAGACTGCTCAGAATAGGGCTGCCTAGAACGCCGCCATTGTCATGTGAACAGTGCCTTGTGTGGAATACTTGCTCCATAAAATGTATGTACAGTTGCGGTAATTAATTAATATCAACCCACCAATTAACTTGCAAATACATTATTATTAATAATACATGGAAGTTTAACCCATCAAATAATAGGCGAGTGTCTATAGTGGTTTTGTGAGAAAACAAATTCAAAACCTCCCCCATTACTTGCCATCACTCCATATTTGTCACAAACCCCCCCCCCCCCCTCAATATTTCCCTCGCACGGTTTCTGTAACACGGGCGAGGCAGCTTAATATCCTTGTTACACAGAAACTTCTATTTCAAGGCCTGTTGCACTGGAGGTCGGAGAGTGAGGTTATTCGCCGCTCGGGCTCTCGCCTCGTGATACGACCGGGCGGCAATATTACGTTTTTTCACCCCCCAAGTGCTATTCCCACATCTTTTATTGCTCTTAAAGGTGAATTCCAGGGATGAAAGATATTCAAATTACAATGTCCATTGGGATCTGCTTGGTTTTAGGTATATTATACTGAAGAACTTTCATCAATGTGTCCTAACAACAAAGAAATATAGCTTATCTAACTTATTTTATGTGGCGCGAACTGGCGTGTTTACCATGACGTCACTGTAGCCAATGTCAGGAACTCTCCACATGGGAAATGGGTGCATCTGTGGTCTTTCTTATGTGAGAAACGCTTATCAATTGTATGCATGTGTACAGCTCAACATTTGGCTTAATCACTGTCTGGTCAAGGGACCGCGATATATAAATTTAACAGAAAACGATACTATCATTAAGAAGTAGGCCTTTCAAGCGACCTCCCTCGATTCTGGACCAGGATAAAACACTGCCTGTATGTTTATTGTTGGCAAGATGGGATTATTTCTTGATGTGCACCACATCTTCAGGATATTATTCGATCTTTTGTAGAGCTTGAGTAATTAATTGAAAAACAGACCTGACAGTCCATGACTCTGTGTTTACAAACTGCCTCTGCACGTTCGTTCGTCACTCGATCAGCTGAACTCCGCCGAGAATGCCAACGTAGTTATATATTAGTATTTTGTTCTCAAGTTTAATGGAATTATATCGATATTACCCATATACAGTATATTCATGCCAAGTTATGACCCTGCATTAATCTTTGTTTTTTCGCTCATTCCTGTAGTTCACCTTTAAATGTTCATAGATTCATATTTAAAGAAAAATAGGCGCATATGGATAAGTAATAATGATATATATGGTAAATATGACTTAGTCAGAATTTAACCAAATATCTTTGCATGGCGAGTACTTTAAAAAAAAAAATGGGCTTCGCCGTTTAACCCTTATGCTGCGGGCATATTTGGGCTATTTAGAGCATTTTCAGGCACTCCTAAATGATTAATCAAGTGTCTGCATGAAATTATATGTATTCTGCCGAAAACTAGACTAAAATAGCTTCAAAATTACACTAGAATGAGCTTCGTAGCTCGCGGGGATCACCCGCAGCGCTACCATAGACATTGGGGAAAACTCTATTTATTAGCAATGTAGCACATATTTGCAATTGGCAGCACTGCTGAGACCTGGATCTGGGACCTCAGTTTGCCTCTGTGCATGGCTGGATGTGCTGACGGTCGGAGGTGGGCCCCTCGCGGTCCCGCCCACTGACACTATTTTTACAGGCTTTTAAAGGCTGTAACTTGCTAAAACTTAGTACTGTACTACGTTTCCCGCAGCCAATGGGTTTAAAGGTTAAAGACCGCTACATCCACAGAGTGTAGTCAGTCACACATATGTGGCGGCATTGCAGGCGACCCTGTCATGGGCTGCCTCTGTTAAGTTATTTATTATGAGATCGGACCAGAGTACCTGATCCAAGTCTTTTCTAGGTCTAGCTCTATGCGCAGCTTCCCCCCCCTCCCAGTTCACAGTCCGGCATATTTTCAACCAGTTCTGATCATCCATTCTCGACATGTCCAAACCAACAAAGTCAGCTCGTGTGTACCATTTCAATAAACCGATACATATTTTCGAAGCAGTCTTGGGTTGATTGAAACTTGGGCGTACCATATACAATACTTGTATTTCGGAGGTTCCTTAAAAAAACAAAAAATCCCCATAATCCATGACAGAGACTAAATATAATATATATACGTAATAACAACATTTATATTAACATAGCATTGTCAGGTGCCGAGCGTGGGATTGTACCCGGACCCCCAGTGCACTGAGGCGCACGAATTCCAGCTGGCAAGTATCACTAAGGCCAGTGACGATGAGGTCCCCCAAGTTTGGGTGGCCATGGAGATGTACGGAGCCATGGGTATGATGAAGGTATGTGGCTAGCTTCTCCACTTTCTCCTCTTTCTTTTGTTTTCTCTTAGTTCCTATGGAGATGTTTATAAGTATGGGAATGATGGTGTGACAGTAGTGAAAGAGTTATTTGATTATCAGTAAGGGTATGTCTTTGCGACTGATTCTGGTGGGATACTCTGGGGCACATTAGATTAGATCTTGAGTGTGGTTGCTGGGAACAACTATTGAAGTAGCTTGGAACTTTATATTAGGCCTATCTACTTTTTCTATGGCTAACTTTAAATTGACAATTATTTAATAATACTTTTTAAGGCAAGTAAATTGTTACATAAATTTAATCTTTTTAGGGTCAATTATTGTGACTTCTAAAATTTGACCTCAATATTTTTAACTTGGAAGTTTCTTGTATAACCTCTGCTTACTTTTTGTCTATTGTTTTTCTTTTTCTATTATTATTATTATGGTGATTTTTTTAAATTGTTCTTGTTAAAAGAGCACTCTTTGTTTAAATTTGCTGTTGCTTCATATTTTGCAATTATTTTTCTTTATTATATTATATCTATTCATTGTCGATAGTATCAATTGCTTGCTTTAGTACGATAAATGTAGGTTATTTATAGGGTAGTTATTGATAGGGGTCACTTGAGTCATGCTATGCTTACAGGTATCTACCCGATAGCATTATTGTTAGCGAGTGCAATTTATATTTTGTACTGTTGTTAATGTCTTGCCATGTTGCAAATTTGATTTTAATAGAACATTTTGACACTAATTGTAGCAACCTCTGTGTCATAAATGTGTGAAAGAGTTAACTTGCTCATGTAGTAATGTACACCCTATGTGGTGGATTGTGTTAGTTTATTTCATAGATTTTATTTTAGTAAGGGTTGTTTCCACATAGCGATTTTGATTGGTTATTTTGCCTTTGTCCCAGTTTTGGTTTGTTTAGTTTGAAAGTTTTAAATTTTAATCTATATTTACCGGACGCCTTACTCCCCTTAAGGGGACTGGCCAGTTTTTTTTACCCAACTTCCAAGTCTTACTTTCAATCTAAATGCAATTTGGTACAGGTATATGTGACTATAAAACTAGGTCAAGGATATATATATATATATATATATTTTTTTTTTTTGTTTTTTTTTTTTGTTTTTTTTTCCAATTTAGGTAAAAAAACAAATGAAAGTTATAGCACTACTAAAACGCATATAACTCCTACAGAAATCCCTATAGCACCTGTTGTATGTGATCAAACCACTCACAAAAGGTGTGTCTGTAGTGATTATGAATTAAGGTGAAATTATTTTGCAGAATTTTAAGACTGACAACATGCTGCAAACAAAGTTGGCTAGAGTAAATCGAATTCAAAGATATTGTAGTTTCCTATGCACTTTACAAAGGTATATAAAACATTCCTGGAGGCCCAATAATAACAGACTTAATAGATCTCCAAGTTGCCAAATTACTTTTTGAGAAAAACCTGTGATTTTTTTTTTTTTTTTTTTTTTTTCACGCAGGAACACAGCAGAGTAGAAGATAAAGCTTTTGGGAGGTTGTAGAGTGTTTTATGCTCTTTCCATTTATATACAGGTATGTACGATCGTCGTACGCCCAGTGGTTACTGAGCCTGTAAATTTCAAAGTTATCATTATAACGTTTTTAGAAATACATGCAGGCAATGTTTGGAAAACATTTAAAAACAAAAAATCCAATGGGTTTTCACTAACATTTCACTGGCTTATGAAGGGATGTTAAGTAAACAAAAAAGCTTTTTAAGCCTAAAAACCAGCTGGTCCCCTTAATGAGAGTGGCCATACATAGAAGGCCCCCAAGTGGATCTATCCCTTGTAAGAGGGCAACCCATGCCAGTTTACTGAAGGACTTGCAGGATTGACCACTCAATTTAGGACCCGTCCGACTCAAAGGCCCTTTATGTATCTTTTTAGCACTATTTTTTCTACAGTGGTGTTTGGCTAGTCCATCCACTAACTTGCTTCATCCTTATGTAAGCAGGACCGATGTGTATCAGGTTTACTCCCTTAGACAGGTTGCTGACCAAGGCTGATGAGTCCCAGCCACCCTTTATTTGATGTATTTATTTACTTCAAATTTGTTTTTTTCTTTAAGTGTCTTAATTCGGATTTGGTTTTTTTCCTCAACTTTCTAGGTGTGCAATGGTGAGGACTGCGCTCAGAAGCTTCAGAGTTCCCAACCAGCTGCCACGAGTTCCCAACCAGCTGCCCCGAGTTCCCAGTCAACCTCCTCGTGCTCCCAGCCCTGCTCCCAGAAGTCACAGTGTGTAGAAATGAACAACGTAGCCCTAAACACTGTGGCGGCCAATGTTTGCGCCCGACTGATGGCTCGCGAGGATTTGGAACCGTTTGTGATGGTTGAGGATGAAGATAAAGTGGAGCTGGAGCTGTATAAGAATGCTAAAGGATGGTCTTTCTCCCACGTGGTCACCTGGATGTGGAAGATAAACAAGGAGGCCTGTAACTAAAGTTATTAGGATTTCTAACAAGTTTAAGAGCCATGCCTCACTTTCATACTGCATTTCCATTAAATATCAAGTAAAAAATAGTCCTTATAATCATTAACCCAGAAAGATGAGGCCTGCTACTATAATGTTCTTGATTTGTAAAGACTTGAAAGTTCTATCTCCTGGAAAAACAAATCTATTTTCTCTTATTTTGAAGAATTGTATGTGAAGAAGTCAATTGTAAGACTATATAGACACTGAGATTTTTATAGTTTCTTCAATATGAGTTACTTTGTAATACTGTAACTATTTCACATGATTCCTAATTTAGTACTAAATATTTAAGGATATGAAATTTATTATTTTATTGGAAGGAAAGATTGATTATATATTTGATAGAACACTTATTGTACAATAAACTTATGTCAATTGTAGTCACTTATACGATCATGTGACACCAACTGTACCCAACATGACACCATACCATGTGACACCAACTGTACCCAACACGACACCATACCATGTGACACCAACTGTACCCAACACGACACCATACCATGTGACACCAACTGTACCCAACACGACACCATACCATGTGACACGACACCATACCTACAGGCACTCTACACAGAACATGCAACTACATTCACATTTGGATCTGTAGTTTTATGGGGCGCTGGAAAAGTGCATATAGAATGTACACTATTACTCAGTATACAGTACACACAGACAGGTTCAGTATATAATTATTTTCTGTAAGAGTACAATAAAATTATATTCAAACCAATATATTTCTTTCGTTTTGACATTTATGTAAATTGTTTTAGTAATACTTTTTGTAGCAGTACTAAATTTCCACCTACCTTGATTACTCTGAAAATCCATTCCATCTCCTGCTCCCCAATCCCCACCCCCACCTCACCCATCCCAACCTCCAGCCCCTCCCTCACCCCCACCCCATCCTCGTGCAGCAGCACCCAACATACATCGTGCACATAACATTAACATTCTCCAATTGAACATAGATGGCATTAACACAAAGAAACACGAACTCTCACACTTCATCAAACAACACAACATACACATTGCCATCTTACAAGAAACAAAACTCCGCACATCACAAAAAACACCCACATTTCATAATTTCACCACCATCAGACAAGACCGGGCTGTCGGCGGGGGCGGTGGACTCATCACCCTGGTACACAATGAAATATCATACATAGTAACCAGTGTACAAACCAAATCACTCCTCCCCCCCAAATGATAACACAACAGAAATACAATCAATTAAAATACGCACTGGCAACAAATCCAACATAACCATCATAAACACATACATCCCTCCCCAAACATCCCCTACAGTACCAAATGAATACAGACCACACTTACAACACATCACAAACACCCCACACATCATCCTGGGTGGTGACTTCAACGCCAAGACGTCGGCCTGGTTTGTCGACAACCCCGACACAGACAGAGGGCTGGTACTACAAAACCAAACAGATAAGCTCATCATCCTTAACGACATCCATCAACATACCCATATTCCTCACCAAGCCCTCTATAACCCATCATCTCCAGACATCACCTTTTGCTCCCCAGAACTCGCCCCCACAACATCCTGGAGGGTGGTCAGAACCTTAGGCTCTGACCACCTCCCGATCATTATCACCACCAAAACCAGACTCACCCCAGCTAGCCACAAACACACATACACCAATTATAAAAGAGCTAACTGGGAAGCATTTACAAATGAGACAGAACAACTCTAAACAGTACACCCATCACTAACATCAACAATGCTGTACACATACTCAATAAAACTATCCAAAACGCTGACAAGAAACACATTCCAAGAGGTAACAGAAAGACACAACCCCAACTTCACACCAGAAATTCAAAACCTCATCAGACAACGCGACACACTGAAACACTCACCAGCATCCCACACACAAGACATCACACAACAAATTCAAGCACTCAACACCCAAACTAACAACAAAATACAAGAACAACAAAAACTAAATTGGAATAACTTCCTACAAACACTTGATCACAAAACAAACCCCCAAAAACTCTACAAAACACTAAACAGCATCACACTTTCCAACAGCAACACAACACAATCACATGCTGCAATCACAACAACAGACTCTACTCCTTCATGTAAACAACAAGCAAACACTCATCAATCACTTCTCACATGTCAGCCACCTAAAACCTCACAAAGACGACCGACGTCATCCGACGTAAGAGACAATTCCCCACAGACCCTGACTATACACCCTTCATCAATCACCAGACAAAGCATATCATCAACAATCTCAAGCACTCACCCGCCTGTGGCCTAGACAACATAAGCAACATACACCTCAGACACCTGGGACCACAAGGCATACAAACACTCACTAACATATCAAACTACAGCTATTCACACAACACAATACCAGACATTTGGAAGCATGGTATCATCATCACATTCCCCAAACCCAACAAAGACCCCACGCTACTCTCCTCGCACCGCCCCATCACACTCCTTTGCTCCCCCTCCAAAGTCATGGAATGCCTAGTATTACAACTAATTACACCCGACCTACCCCTAGCTCCAACACAACATGGCTTTAGGCCACTGCACTCCACAAACACTCTTCTCACAGACCTTACACAAAGAGCTTTTGACGGCATCAACTCAGCTAGACCACCACACAGATCACTATTAGCCACACTCGACATTAGTAAAGCCTTCGATGCCATCCCCCGCCACAACCTAACAAACAAAATCTACAACACAAACATGCACAACAACACAAAAAGGTGGCTGGCCAACTTCCTAGCAGGCAGATGTGCACACGTATCTTTTGCCGGTCAGTCATCTAAAATCAGAAACTTTCCAAACGGAGTCCCACAGGGATCCGTCCTATCGCCCGCACTCTTCAATCTGTACATGCACGATATAACTACACCCAATACTCTCCAAATAAACTTAGCCTCCTATGCAGATGACATAACACTCACATGCACACACCATGACCCAAGAAGAGCAACAGATCTCCTTCAACCCTATCTCAACACACTACATGGCTGGTGCACTACAAACAGACTGAATCTAGCCCCAGCCAAATCCACCGCAACCCTGCTCACAAGCTGGACAGGTGAACACGAATACATCCCTCAACTCACCATAAACAACACACCCCTAACACATACGCACACACCCAAAATCCTAGGAGTAACATATGATACTCATATGACATTCAAACAGCACACCACAAACATTAAAAAGAAACTGACACCCAGACTTAACGCCCTCAGGTCACTTGCTCACACAAAATTTGGACACAACAAAGAAACTACCACCACAGTATATAAACAATACATAAGATCAGTAATGGAATACGCAAGCCCAGCCTGGGCTTCTAACCTAGCTGAAACACATCATAAGACCTTACAGACTATCCAAAACAAAGCCCTGAAGATCATTACAGGCTGCACAGCTACTGCACCCACAGATCATCTACATCAAGAAACCAAAATCCTCAAAGTCAAAGACCATCTGGACATGAGAGGCACTCAATTCCTGGCAGCAGCCTCCACGAACCAAGACCACCCACTAAACTACATGGCAACACACCCACAGACACCAAGAAATATCAAAACAACACCCAGCACACGGTATCACACACAGTTATTGTCCTCTCTCCCTCCCTGCCCACCCCGAACCAACTTCCAGAAGCACATCCATACTCATATCTCTCGCCAATCCATCCACTCACTCACAGACAACACGCAGCTGCATGCACGACCTCCCGAAATCCATCCTTCCGAATCCTCCCTCCCTCGCGAGGACAGAGTCCACCTGGCCAGGCTGAGATGCGGACACCATCCAGCTCTCCTGAGCTATCAGAAGAGACTGGATGACTCCGTTGTCGACGCCTGCCCGGGATGTAACACAGCACCCCATACCATTAAACACATCATAGAAGACTGCATTTCACACAACCACTTACGCCAACAACACAACCTACACTCAATGAGAGCTCTGTGGGAAAGCCCGATCGTGGCCATGGCCTTCCTCAGGGACTCGGGGCTGTTCGGCCAGGCAGCTTAGGGAACAACAACTCTGAAGATATAGGGAAATCTTAAATCTTAAAAACTTTTTCTTCAATAAGATGCAAAGATATGTAGTTTCATATTTTTTCATAAGTGTACTTGGCTTCTAAGGGATTGAATTTAGTCGGCTAAAATAGAATAAGTTAACCCTTTCAGCACGATTGCTTTTCATCTTAATCTGGTTACCATTAGACTATTTTCTTTCGCTTTTAATATACCTTTGTGACACAATGTGGTAGATCACTCGTAGACAGCACTGTGGGGATCGGTTTTTACACCATACCCGAAAGAGGATTTATGGAGCTCCGATCTTACTCTCAACCATCTGAACAATTTAACCAGCACACCTAAACTTCGTTAAATGCGGAAATAGCCTCACGAAAATATCATGCCCTGGTGGGGGCACGAACTCTCGACCCTTGGGTGTGAGGCAGGCACCTTACCAGTTAGACCAATAGAGATATCCCCCTTGGCCTGTTCGGCTCAGGGTATTTCCGCATCCGAGGTCTGTTTAGGCTAGCCTATTTTCACTGACTTTACAGCATGACCTCCCGAAATCCATCATTATGAATACCTGCCTTCCTGACGAGGACAGAGTCCACCTGGCCAGGCTGAGATGTGGGAACCATCCATCTCTTTTGGGCAATCAGAAGAGACTGGATATCTCTGTCGTCGACACCTGCCCGGGATGCAACATGGCACCCCATACTATTAATCACATCATAGAAGACTGTATTCTACACAATCACTTACACCAACAACATAATCTACACTCCTTGAGAGCCCTATAGGAAAGCCTGATCATGGCCATGGCCTTCCTTAGAGACTGGGCTGTTTGGCCAGGCAGCTTATGGAATGACAAAAAGTAGTTCTTCATAAATTGAATGAACTATGTTTAGAATTATAATGTAAAACTTGCAAAATAAACAAACCAATACGTATACAAATGCAGTAAAGAGAAAACCACTAATCAAAATCGCTATGTGGAAACCGCTTAAGTAAAATAATTTATGATTCCCAAGCAAACTAATCGCACACAACAACGCACTGTGGTCACGTTCAAGGAAATAGTCAATCGGGCCCAACATTTTCAAACTATTATTAGGAAATGCTAGCCCTTTAATTGCAGAATTATTCTGGCTTGCTTTAGAATTTAAATTTATGAAAAACTTAGTAACAGTAGCAAGAAAAATTAGCACTTGCTTGTTAAGTAATAATAGATCTATTGATGATGTTCTTGTTTGTAATATGATAAATTTTAATTTGTAATATGTTAAATTTTAATGAAGTTGCTAAACAAATTTATCCAAATTCCATACCCCTCACACAAGGTAAAGTAAATTATGAAGTTGAACCTCTCTCTCTACCCAATGGACCCACAAGTAGTATCGCTTATTTTGCATACAACATAATAGACCGTTGCATTGAAGCACTAAATATGAGAATAAAGCGAACAAAGCGAAAATATATTAATATAGTAATATTAGTACCTGACGTCCCGCGCCCAAGATGGTCACCGCGGATCCTTGTTTCACCAGGGTTACCAACATAGCAGTATCAACGCACACGTGGGCTACTTTTCATAACCATTGGTACAATAATCGAACGTTTACAGCTCTTAGGTTACTGTTCAGACACTATGATATCAGCATGAAAGAATAATTGATACTTTAATGCTGATAACATCATGTCAGTAAGGCTAGACGCTGAGAAAAAGAACACCAGATGAGGAGAGGCTGAGCCATATCGGGCTATATTGTCCGGCTACTGGGCTGGTTTTACCCTGGCGAAGGTGGCAACATTGCTCTTGACGCCATATTAGACAGTTTGTTATTGTTATGGTTCTCGGGGTCAGCCTGCCTGCACCACTACACCAGCACCTTTATAGACACCCGTATGGCCACTTTAGCTGAGGCGCGGCTGTAGTGAGGTAGGTGGCCGGCTGTGTAATGTATTGTAGTTAGTATATTTATGGAAGCTCAGGTAGGTTTCTCGGGATTGGGGTTTTAGATTCGATCCTGTGTTTCCTATTGTACAGTTGGCTGTTGGTATTTTTGTGGAGTGTAGAAATGTATTGTTGAGTTTCTTGGTTATGTCATGACTTGGTTTGTAGTAGTTTTGCATTCTCAATCATAATTTATATAGCCTAGGCTAGCCGGAAAAACTAAATAAGATGGTCACTAGCCTAATTTTCCCATGGATTTTTTTATTTTTCCCCGTTAGGCTAGTTTTCATCAATATAGCCTAGCCTAGGCCTAGGCCTATAGTGTTGGGAAATAATTACAACCCTCGGCGAAACCGTTTTCCCCATTATGCAACGATCTTAAGACACGCCACCCGATAGTGGAGAGGGCTATGAAGTACAGGGAAAATGAGGGGTTAAATGCATAAAACGGCGATTAAAACTTATTTTAGCAAAACGGGGTAGGCTAAACCATTACTTTTTGGACCGACAGCGATTTCAGTAAGTTTTAAGCTAGGCCTAGGCCTAATTTTGTTTTGTACTGAAGAGGAGCTGAAATTAGTATTTACCCTTTATCCAACAATCTAAAAACACGCCCCCTACTAGTGGGGAGGGCTATGAAGTTCAGGGAAAATGAGGGGTTAAAAGCGTAAAAAAGACATTAGCCTAACCTAACAACCTTGGGGGCTGTCGCCCCCACACCCCCGCTGGTTGGGTAACAGTGCAAAAAACACAGTATTGTGGGACATCCCTTACTCCAGCATCGAGTGGCAGTGAGAGGGCCGGGAGTTTCACAACAATAACAAGTGCGGTGGGCCGGTGGCGGACGTAAGTTAAAATAAGAAATCATCGTATTTATTACCCATTAGGCCTAATTTCCGGAAGTTTTAAACCTATGCGAAAAAATCTTAATCTTTATGTTACTTTGCCATCACCCATTAAAGGTGAATTCCAGGGATGAAACTTATTCAAACTACAATGTCCATTGGGATCTGCTTGGTTTTAGGTACATGATACTGAAGAACTTTCATCAATTTGTTTTAACAACATGGAAATATAGCTTATCTAAGTTATTTTATGTGGCGCGAACTGGCGTGTTTACTATGACGTAACTGTGGCCAATGACGGGAACTATCGACATGGGAAATGGGTGAATCTGTTTTTTTATTTATTTGAGAAACTTATAATTTGTATGCATGTTTACAGCTCAACATTTGGCTTCACCACTGTCTGGTCAAGGGACTGCGATATATAAATTGAACAGAAAGCTGTAAGAAATTACGAAATAGGCCTTAGAACCGAGTTCCCTCCACTCTGGACCAGGCTAAACATGCATAAACACTGCATGTATGTTAATTGCTGGCGAGCTGGGATTATTTCTTGATGTGCACCACATCATCAGGACGTTGGTCGATCTTTTGCAGAGCTTGAGTATTGAATTGAAAGGTATTAATTACGAAAAACAGACCTCACTGTTCAGGACCGCATATCTTGTTTACAAACGGCGTCTCTACACAATGGAGTCACTCCAGCTGGCTGAAAATGCCAATTCGTCACCAACGACTAATTATATATTAGTATTTTGTTCTGGAGTTTAATGGAATTATATCAATATTGCCCATATACAAATTACAGTATATTCATGCCAAGTTATGACCCTGCATTAATCTTAATTTTTTCGTTCATCCCAGTAGTTCACCTTTAAGATTGCACTGCTAGCTGTGGTGCGTATTTTAAAGTTTTATTTTTGTTCTCCCTTATAATATATTTCAGCTCTTAATGACCTAAATAGCAATGATTTATATACTCTACCGGACCTATTAGGCCTAAAAAGATAGATAGATGGGCTAACTGTCGGTCCAAATCATCAGTATAACCAAACTTGGCTCGGGTTTTAAGGTATTTCAAAGGCCTAAAAACCCAATATTTCGAAAACCCGAGCCAAGTTTTGGCTAAAGCTGGCTCGGATTTTGAGAGTTTGTAGACAACAAAATTACAGTAACCTCATTTAGAAATTTGGCTCAGGTTTCCCGAAATTGCAAAGCCATAAAACCCGAATTTTGGAAAACCCGAGCTAAGTTTTGGCAAAACTTGGCTCTTGGCTCGGATTTTGCGAGATTTATGAGTAAAAAATTACAGTAACCTAATTTAAAATTTTGGCTCATGTTTCCCTAAATTGCAAACCCCAAAAAGCATAATTTTGGAAAACCCGAGGCAATTTTTGGTCAAAACTTGGATCGTATTTTGAGAATCGAAAAATACTAACTCGGTAATCGGCTCATGATTTCCCTAATTGCAAAGCCATATAACCAGATTTATCGAAAACGTAGCACTTATTTAAATCATAAATATCCAGTAACATAGACCTAGTACATTGGATACAAGCCTAATCCACACCTAACGCCTACAATGTGTCCGTAGTACCTAGTAGGCCTACGTGGGATACAACACGAACCCTTACCGGTGCCATGGCGGTTGGGCCGCCGCCCATTTAGTATTCGGGCGTATCTGTAAATACTACCGCAACTACGAATCTTGTTTCTGAGACCTAGTATATTAACCTAACCAAACAACCCAACCTAACCTAACCTAGACCCAGTATGTGGGATACTAAACTAACCCTTGCATGCCAGGTACAGCGGATTCATAGTACTCAGTACGTGAGATACTAAACTAGCCCTTGCATGCCAGGTACAGCGGATTCATATTACTCAGTATGTGGAATACTAAACTAGCCCTTGCACGCCAGGTACAGCGGATTCATAGTACTCAGTACGTGGGATACTAAACTAGCCCTTGCATGCCAGGTACAGCGGATTCATAGTACTGTACTCAGTACGTGGTATTTATTACCCATTAATTTCCGGAAGTTTAAACCTATGCGAAAAAATCTTACCTCTTACACGTCACATCAGTAGGCAAGCACCCATGTTCTGTGAATAGTTTCAGGGCAGCAGTATTATTTCGTGTAGTGTCCACAATAATAGAGTGTGGCAGAGGTGAACATCCTTTGCATTCTACCTCCATGACTCGACTGGCAATTTTCAGGTAAATCAAGGTGGGTATCTGTGATTGGCCGATTGCAATAACGTAATCAACATATTATACCGGAGTGATTGGCTGCCGAGGGTATGCGTGACGTAGCATATGCGTTATAATGACGCGTTCACAAAAAAAACAATAGGAATCCAGTAGGGTCTCGTGACGTGGTGCGCAAAGCTGTGGAAATGAACACCTGTAGTTTCGACAGATGGGCAGGTGGAGTTAGTGTTGACTAAAAAGCTGGTGGACAGACCTCGGGAGACAGGTGAAAATGGCGTGTGTACGAATCGGTGCCGTCTATAGGAAGGTATTGACAACCATGTTACGAAAAAATGACATTTTAGTACCATATATTTTTATTAGGTTTTGTCGAGGCTTAAAACACATTTTCATATGATGTTTAGAGTATATAAAATCCATTTTTTTTTTTCAAATATTGCAAAATAATTGGTGACCAACTTATTTAGTTATACTGGCTAGCCTAACAAGAGAAATGTGAACTGCTTTTGGAGTAGGCCCTAGCCTAAACATAGGCTAAGGCGATAATATTCAAGACCTCTTTTGCCGCCCTATTAGAAATAATTTAGGTATTATTCTAGATCCGGTTTCACAGCACCACTCATCAATTTATGTGGCTTCTATACATTCGTCATATACCATACTTCATTCCTATATCGGTCAGTAGCGGCGCAAATGGAATTATAATTACTGTGAAAAAGTTAATATTTACCTCCTGTTATCCACAGCCAAAGCTGAAGATTGCGGAGTAAATACCGTATACTTTATTGACTTTTTTTCGGTGACTGTCAATCTTTTATTATTTTAATTAACATACCAGCGGGGGGGGGGGGCAGCCCCCACCTAATATACTAGGTTTGGTTAGGTAAGGTTGTTAGGTTAGGCTAATATTACTGGTACCCCTTCTTTTCGTCTTTTACCCCGCAATTTCCCTGATCTCCACTAGTGGGGGCCATGGTTTTAGATTGTTGGATAATGGGTAAATACTCATTTCCGCCAATCCTTAGTATAAAACAACGCTGTATATTAAAGAAAACTGAGAAAAACAAAAAACGCAAAATTCGCTGTGAAACCGGATCTAGAATTTTACCATATTATACTGTAGCCTATTAGAAAAATATGGGCAAGAGTTGTGTTATCGGGCATATCACCTAGTACCTACCTCTGACCGGGTAGCCTATAGGCCTATAGAATCGATCCTAGTGTTTACTAGCCTATGCCTCTTTGAAAGGACATTAGCCTAACCTAACCTACCCCGCCCCCACACCCACACTGTTCGACATCAACTTACGTGTTTACACGACGTACGCCCGGTAACACAACTCATTCCAAAATAGGAACCTAGGCTATAGGCTAGGCTAGACTCGCCATATTTTTCTCATTATAGCCTAGTCCGCATGGAGGAATTTCGGGTAAATCTACAGTTATACTACCCCTCCCCCACTACACCCCTCCCCACTATCCCCCACTACCTCCCCCTTTCAAAACACGCCTATTAGCGTGTTTTTGGATGGTTCAGCAGACGCGGAAACCGAAAAAATCCCATTTTGATAACAATTTATGTGATAATTATTATTATATATTATAATGTGATGTGTACTGATTACAAATAAAAAATAAAAACAAATTAAAAATTGTAACATCGGCAAACTTTCTTTGGCAAACATGTTGATGAGTAGATGCAGGAAAGTCTACGGTGCCAAGCTGTACTTTCATAATTAGTGTGACAGTACAAATTAATTAATTGGCATTATCTTGTATAGTAGGGTCTCACATAGAACGAGAAATTGGTCGATAAACGAGGTCGTTCTATGTGAATTCGCTCTAGTGTGAAACGCACCTTATGAGAATAATTGATATTGGTCGATTGGTCCTCCCGTACGTACCCTTACATTTATACTCATTCACACCCATGCATACCAAACATATATAAATGATAAGTTATGCATAGAAATGATGAAATAGGCATATTGTTGCTTACCTTAAATCTAATAGGGATGGTATTTTGGTGGCCCAATATGGTCAATGTTCACTGAAAGCGTAAATTTCCGTCAGGAGCGTATGTGCGGGTTCGTCACTGAGGCAAAAAGATGGCGGACTGCCTCTCTCTCCTCCCTCCCTGCCCAGCATCCCAAGCGTCTCAGATGACAGTGACGTCACAATGCGCAACCTACGTCAAGTCACCTGACGTTTACGATATTTCGGCGCTCTATATGAGAACTCCTCGGATTTGCCCTACTTTGATGGCGAAATCGTTCTATGTTATCACATTCGTTCCTAACAAAAAAATTGGAACAATATTTTACGTCGTTCGTTCTATAAGAGAATCGTTCTATGTGAGACCCTACTGTATATTATTCCCGTAATTGGGTATTAAATTATTATTTTTTAAATTTCTGTAAAAATGGGGCGAATTCGGACAATGAAATTAATTAAATAAATAATATTATTTAATCTGTCTATCTATCTTACTTTAGCTAGAACCTGTCAGATTCGGATATTGAGTGTACAGTAATTGGGTTTATAGTTGTCATTAAACGTGGTATGGGATGGATGTAGTTACGGTGTACCACTACCGACATACAGTACAACATAAATCATCTATAAATACTTAATCTATAATACTAGGTTAGGTTGTTTGATTAGGGTAATGTATTTTTGTTTCCAAAGGCAGTCAAAATAGACGGGAACATGATGGTGAGCGTCCGCGTAGTGTAAACAAGACAGGGGGTACACCCGGTAACTACATTCTTGCCCGTGGTATTTCTGAGTTATGTCACAATAATCCTTACTTTTACATTATTAGGGTCATACTGCTACGCAGAATATGGTCAATAAATTCAGATACAGTAGGGTCCCGCATAGAACGTGTTCGCATAGAACGTTTCTCCTATAGAGCGAACGACCGAAAATATTCAAAATTTTTCGTTAAGAACGAATGTGATCATATAGAGCGATTCCGCCATCAAAGTAGGGCAAATCCAAGGAGTTCTCATATGGAGCGCCGAAATATCGTACAGAACGTCTCGTGACGTGACGTAGATGCGCATTGTGACGTCACTGTCGTCTGAGTCGCTTGAGCACTGCTGGGCAGGGAGGGAGGGAGGGAGGCAGTCTGCCATTTTTTTGCCTCAGTGACGAACCCACACACTCGCTCCTGACGGAAACTTTCCAGTGAACATTGACCGTATTGAGCCACCATAATGCCTCCTGTACATAATTCCTATTAGATTTAAGGTAAGCAACAATATGCCTATTTAAGGTAAGCAACAATATGCCTATTTAAGGTAAGCCACAATATGCCTATTTAAGGTAAGCAACAATATGCCTATTTCATCATTTCTATGCATAACTTATCATTTATATGTGTTCCATACACGCTCTAACCATTACACCATCAAGACAGTAAGAAAATAACGAATACAGATACTTGTTACTCATTTGAAACTACAACTCATTTTAATAAGTAAAAGTTCTTTATTCAAATAAGTAACAGTACCGTACCGGTATTGAAAGCAGAATAACTGGCCTAGCCCCTCTTTATTAAATTAGTAACAGAGGACTGAAATAGTCTTACAGTCATACTCTTAATCTTACCAGGGTGAAAACCTTTGTATAACCCTCGGAGGACGGATGGCTTCCCGGGTGGTGCTTCCCTGTACGAAATACAGTACCGGGTAACTTTAAAAATTATGTTACTTTTTTAATTGGAAATGTTAATCCATATACAGTAGCCTACTCTGTAAAAATCAGTCATTCCCACAGTATTTGTTAATCATCAAGCACTGCAAAGGGAAAGCATTTTTAAAGAATACAGTACAAGCCCCTAGAGGATTATGATGCGTTTTAACAAGTATATTTTGGCCATCATTAGGCAATTATATTCAGAGCAGGAAAGATATATCGAAGTCAGTGGTTTAATTGGGCCAATCTTTACCCTATCAATTACTACAGATCCTTCTTAAGCTATCAAAAATTGTCTAATGATAGCCAGAATAAACTGTCAAAATGTGTCATAATCCTCAAGGAGTTAATGCCTCCAGAAGTACTGTAATTTCTGCAGTACAACTATGCCTTTAGTTTTTGTATTTTGGCTGACACTGGACAATTCTGTTGGTTCATGGACAACTTGACCACTTGACTATTTCAACCAGTGCTAAATATAATTACATGTACTAACTTACAGTCTTAAGTCCTAACCTTTGGCTGACATACAGTAGGCTGGCAAATGAGAGACTATTTAAAACTAGTCCAAAAACATAATCCCTTCTTAATAGTTATTACTATTAGATTTTTAGAAGGGTTGGCCTGATCAAAGGGTCAGCGGATCAAGCCCGCACTGTCAAAATGTTAATGGTAGATGTCAAGCCCGATCAACTTGACCTAGCAATTTGTGATAAACGCTTAATGTTCATATTCATGGCTGTTAGATTGGCAGAGTTAAAATTATGCTTTGTATACTTATTGAAAGTGATAATGTAGCTCAAACAATGCAATTTCATGTTAATTTCCATGTATTCATCTTCATATTTATTACAGTCTTAAAACCAAATTATTCCAGTTTGACACCCTGTTTCGTAACATAATAGTTTGCACTGGTTAAAATGTTGTACTGATTGTGAGCTACTGATTGAAATTCTTTGGTTGTTGAGGGTCCGATTGCTGATTTTATTTACACCTTAATTAATTAAGCTGGAATAAGCTTAATGAAAGCTTGACATCCGTGCGAGGCTGACGTAATAGTTTTGTGGGGACATACTAATGCTGTACATTATGATACAGGTATGGTCACCTTTTAAAACATAATATTTATAGTACAGGTAATGCACTGTACATAATGACTATGAAGTACTGAATTTTATAGAACTCTGTGACTTTCTCTCTCTCTGCACCTTTCCCATTTGCTTTGATGTGTGTAGTATATCTAGGATTCCTTGTAAATTAAAGTTATATTTCGATTTTGAATGTGAGGATATCTCTCATGCATGAAATGTTATTTAATATAACACCATAAGTCGGCTCAAAGCTTGTTTCATCAGTCTGAAAAATATATAACGGAAATTTTATGTTATTATGGTGAAAAATATGTAGCATACTGGTATATTTTATTATGGTCACCCCCTTGGGGATCAAAGTGTCTGGCAATAGATAGATGGATTGTATTTATTGCCATTACAAGGGTCGGGCGCCAGTTGCACTAGATAATAATCCGTCAGGCGCCTGGCCCGGGGAGGTGGTGTATATGAAGGGTCATGTCTGGATGTGAGGTGGGTGGGCATTGTGGTGGTGAGCTTTACAGGCTTACAGCGTGTGTGACTGCTGAGACCGGAACCTCTCCGGGAGATCTGGGACTGGGGGAATGCTGGAGGACCTTAGTGATCCTTGGGCTCTGGGTCTTCTCAGGGGTGACCTAGATGTATGTGAATTTTATATTTTGTTTCATGTTGTGTTGTCCCTGTTCGAGCTCTGTCGCGAGTCGGCCACCCCCAGGTATGGGGTATGTGCCTAAGTATCTACATATGTAAGTATGTACATGCATAAGCATAAGTATGTACATGCATACAAGCCCAATCCGATGCATTAATATGATATTTATTATACGATCATCTATCTATTGCCGGACGCCTTACTCCCCTCAATGAGGGTGGCCATACACAGAAGGCCCCCAAGAGGACCTATTCCCTGTAAGAGGGACAACCCGAGCCAGTTTACTGAAGGATTTACAGGATTGACCACTCAATTTAGGATCCGTCCAACTCCGAGGCCCTCTATGTATCTTGTTAGCACTATTTCTCTACAGTGGTGTTAGGCTAGTCCATCCGCTAACCTGCCTTACACTTAGATAAGCAGTACGGATTTGTATCAGGGTTATTCCCCTAGACAGGTTGCCGACCAAGGCTGATGAATCGCATCCAACTGGATTTTTATAAGGTCTCCCCAAGATGGGTTGCCGACCAAGGTTAACGAGTCCCATCCACCCGGCAAATACGATACGATCTTAATTAGCAAATTCTGAACAAAGCACGGCAAGAATGTTAAGTGCGGGCGTACCGCCAGCCTTGTTTACACTACGCGTAGTGGCGTCGGACCTTTCCCATCATGTTCCCGTCTATTTTGACTGCCTTTGGATATAAAAATACATTAGCCTAACCAAACAACCTAACCTAACCTAACCTAGTATTTATGTAGTAATGACAGGGGGCAAATAGCAGAAAATATAGCGTCGAAATAGACGGGAACGTAACTGTGAGCGCACAACATGACGACCGTACGCCCGATCACTACATCCATCCCCAAAGCACAGCCCTTCATGCCAAGAAAATGTATCGGCTCAATTGACCAATTACACTTTCTAGCATCACGTCAAGTTTGTTGACATTATAGCCCAGGGTGCCTGTAAGGATATATGTCCCTATAGTTGGGATCAGTGTAGGCTACTGCTCCCAACACTCTCATAAGTGCCTGGAGGTGGTAAAGTGATACCGGTACTGGAACCGAGGACTCTCATATAACTGCTATGTTGCAGTTGGGGATTACGCTCTCTGTTTTTAGTACTGTACTAACGGTACCATTGGCATTGGGTGACCAACACTCACAGATGCATGCATGGCTGTCTTGCATGCCTTTTAAAATAAATTATTGACTCTGCTAACGTGTGTTCCTTGCCTGGTAAATTTCAGAGGTACAGTAGTCTCTTTCCTTGACCATGTGAGTAATCAAATTTATGGCTGGTAATGTATTAAAAATTACAAAGCTAAACAAATATCTGTGTGAATGTACAGTACTGAAAATTGAAAACAAAATTATGTAGCATTTTTTATTTATTCATTATTTACCTTTCACTGCAAGCCCCAACACTTGGGGGAACGTTGTTGCTGATGGCAATGTAGATACAAAAAACATATTACAGAGTAATGAAAGATAACAGCTACCAGGTACAGTATACGTGTATTACTTTAATCTAGAATAGTGTGCTGTCAAATGGACGTTTTCTTTTATTGGCATTAGAAAATTGGCGTTTAATGAAAACGTGATAACTAGAGATAACTATTATATTTTTCTTTATCATCTCGCGGTCAGTTTTGTATTTTTACAGCATTCTATATTTCTTTGATACAATTCTTCATATTTTATTATTTTCGTACTGCCACGTTACATTGCTGTATGTTTTCACAATATTTGTTTGTATTCCATATTCTTAGCAAATACAGTATGTCGCGTTGCTGTTTGCATTACCGTACTCTTATTTGTATATCTAGGCTACAAGGACTTCAACCTCAGTGTTGCTCAGAGTGTTGGAGTTTGTACTGGGAGGCAAATAAAATAAATCAGCATATGGTTACATTACACCAGAGTGAACAAGAGTTATACAGTAGATACCATTAGCTTCACTATACTGTACAGTACTCAGTTATATAATATTACGATAGACGACCGTAGACTTTTATGAAAATTAGTTCGGGAGAATGTTTCATTTCTGCCTCTCTTTCATCTTTTGGTTTGCCTGCTCCTCTTCCTGTTCATCCCATCTGAATATTATTATTTATATTGTTATTTTATTATTATTATTATTGATTTAAGAATTATTTGTATATACTTATGTATTTATTTGTTTATTTGTATTCCTCTTCGCTCTTGCGTGTTGTTCTTTTCTCTCTCTCTCTCTCTCTCTCTCTCTCTCTCTCTCTCTCTCTCTCTCTCTCTCTCTCTTAATTTGCCTCCGTTTAAAACAAAACGATCTCCGGATGGAATGGACTTCGAGCTTCAAAGATTGCATAAGGATAAATAATTTAGTTTTTCTCAACTGTTGTATCTAAAAAAAAATTATCTTTAAATATCGTATAGCTATTTGTATTACTTTTCTATATACAGTATATTTTTATTGTGTGTCGTATCTATCTGTAACGATATATCTTGATCTATCTATTTCTATATCGGTTTCAATCTATCCTGCTTGCTATATACCTGCCTATCTTTTTCTATATATGTACCAGTATTATCTGAGAAAATATACGATCCTGTTTTTTATATATCTCTGTGGAATCGACGGGGAGATGTTGGCATTTTTTTTTGTAGAGAATAACTTATATTTTAGTTTTGATCTGTATCTTTCTATCCATCCTTCCATCCATCTATCTCTTTTCTTTTTCATCTACCTGCTGAAGCCTATGTGTTTCAATATTTGTTCTATCGTATCTATTTGTATATCTCTTATCTACCATTCTACCAGTATTCAAGTCTACCTACCTTTATCTATCTATTTGTATATCTTTCCAAGTATATCTATAATTGTATCTATCAATGATCCATCTATGTCTCAACTATCCATCTATCTATATATCGGTATATTTGTCTATCTATCTATCCACCAACTATTTATATATTTATCTATCTATCTATCTATATATTTATCTACCAAATATCTCTCTCTCTCTCTCTCTCTCTCTCTCTCTCTCTCTCTCTCTCTCTCTCTCTCTCTCTCTCTCTCTCTCTCAGGTTATATATCTACTTGGCCTTGCCCCGAGACATTAGATCAATCTGAGAAAATATATGATCTCCCCACCCCCCACCCCTTTCTGGGCCCCCTGCCAAAACTGCCCCCCCCCCCCCCCCCCCCCCACCCCCCGGGCCATATCCCCCACCTGTTTCTTATATCATTGTTGCACACTTTCTCACTCTATCTATCTATCTATCTATCTATCTATCTATCTATCCCTCTGTATCTCTAATATGTATATGTCTGATTCTCCCCCCACCCCCCCACACACACATTATTATATACCTTGATTTTCAAAAGGCCTTTGACAAAGTTCCCCACAAACATTTACTGCTAAAACTAAAAGCGCATGGAATACAAGACGGTGTGTTGAAATGGATAGAAAATTGGCTCAGCGACAGAAAGCAAAGAGTAGTCATAAACGGTAAGGCATCTAAATGGACCAATGGAAGTAGCGGGGTACCCCAGGGATCGGTACTAGGACCAATTCTCTTTCTAATTTACATCAACGACATAGATGAGGGTCTCACCTGTACAATCTCAAAATTTGCTGATGATACAAAAATTGCAAATAGCGTACTCTCAAAAGATCAAGTTGACGATATGCAACACAATCTAGATAAATTGTCACATTGGGCCCAAATTTGGCAAATGAGTTTCAATGCGGATAAATGTAAAGTACTACATATCGGATACCTAAATGAGAAAGCAAACTATTCGATGAATGGCACTCAGCTTAAGAATGTAAACAGAGAAACCGATCTGGGAGTAACAATATCGAGTAACCTAAAACCGAGTCAACAATGTTCAGAAGTTGTTAACCCGTCCAGCCCCGGCTAGTTTTGTAATGTTTGTTCACCAGAACCCGGCCGGTTTTCAAAAAATGGTTTTATTCCAGAAACAATAGCGAATGGGTTAGGAATGAAGGAAAAACCACGAAAAACCGCTCAAAAAGCTTAACAAATGGTCCTACAGAGCCCCCGAAAACGTATTTTACAAGAGTAAAAAATTGAAGGCAATTATCCCCAAAAAACAGGTTATTGCGCGCTCACGCGCACGCACGTGGACTTTGAGAGTTTTCAACCATCGGCACGGTTGCGTGGGATACGTACACAGTTCCCATACAAATCTGAGCCCTCTTGAGTGGCTACACCTGAGGTTACGGTCGGCGCAATTAGGGTGACGCGCCAGGCGCGTCTCTGGGGCTGTGCGTTACATACATCGCCGACGCGTCAGGCGCATCGCTGGGGCTGTACGGGTTAAGAAGGCAAACAAAATAATTGGCTTTATAGGCAGGTCATTTGAGCATAAATCCAAAGACGTTATCCTAACCCTTTACAATTCCTTAGTCCGCCCTCTTCTGGAATACTGCGTTCAATGCTGGTGCCCTTATTACCAAAAAGACATAAACAAGCTAGAACGAGTTCAACGTAGAGTTACCAAAATGATACCTAGCCTAAAGAACAAACCATACGAAGAGCGTCTTAGAGAATTAAATCTATTTCCTTTAACCCAGCGCAGATTAAGAGGTGACTTAATTCAAGTGTTCAAAATCATCAAAGGCATCGACAATATGAACTGTAGTAAGTACTTCACTATCGACCAATCTAATTACACGCGGGGAAACGGTTGCAAAATTATTGGTAAATCTTTTAACTCACACGAATCTAAGAATTTCTTCTTCAATCGAGTTGTCAACTTGTGGAATGGGCTTCCCCGAGACGTTATAGACTGCAGCACCGTTGATTCATTTAAACTCCGCCTAGACAAATATCTCGCATCAAACCCGCGACTGACTGCGTTTGTAAATGAATAACTTTATTTTATCCTCCCTCAGTTACTAACCCATATGTCCCCTACTAACTTCCTAGTCCTGCCACGGACATTAGTTCCAGGGCAGTAGTTCCCTTTCCAATGTTCCCTTACCCACTCTAAACCACTGTTTGGACACTTGATCCTCAGTGTTTTGGAGGACAAGCAGCCTAGAAGGGTCACTAGACCTGTTGTTGCTTGATTTCCTTTGTACTCCTTTGTACTTTGTACTCATTCACTTTTGTGTTCGTTCTCGTTCTCTCACTCACATTGTTTCACTCTCTTTCTCTATATATTTATCTCTATCATTCAATCTGCATCTTTATATTCCGTACCATATGCCTCTAATCTAACTGTTTTTTTAATCATATGTATCTACTATATCTACATATCTAGCTACGTACCGTATGTAGATTACTGTATATTCTATTTCTATTTCAACTACTCCCTCTCGGGCATAGGCTGAGAGCCTGTACATTCAACTGTTATTAATTGAACGGTGAAGCCCGTGATGTCTTGTTCCAGTCTAGGGGGTGAGACATGTGAAACACTTTTAGCTGCAACCAGCCCCTTCCATCTTGCCTTCGCAAGATGCATGGGGCTTAGTTGTTCGCCCACGGCTCAAAGCAGCCCCATTTCTGAATCTGCCTCGCTCCAGTGCTTCACTGTCTCACCTCGTAGTCTCGGACCCTCACTCTCAGAACGCCACCTATTGAGAAATGAACTCACTAGGCATTGTCCCCCTTTAGCATATTTTGAATATGAGAATATTCATACAGTGCTATTTAATCAGTGAACAATGAAGGTATGATACTAGGTACAACACAAATTCCATCCAAATGATATCTTCCCATTGACATATCGGGATTTGAACCCGGGTCCATTGGATTACCAGTCCAGTGGTAAGACCACTCCACCACACCTCCCCTGCATCTATCTGTTTATCTATCCATCCATTGTCTATTTGTATATTTACCTACGTACTATATATATATGCTTGCCTTTATCCATCTATCTATCTATATATCTATCTATCTATCCATCTATCTTTGTGTGAAAATCCATGATCCTTCCTCCCTCCTTCCTGGGCCCCATGCCAAAACTGACCCCCTTCCTCCCGCCCTTTATTTCTGCTTACTCCTTTATCCTCCCTGTGTATTATTATTGTTGTTGTTGTTGTTGTTCTCTATCTCCACGTGCCTGTCTGTTTATCTATATATATATATCACCGATGTATGTATTACCTATCTATCTATCCATCCATCAATCACCTATCTATATATAATCTTCCTTCCTCTTCCTTCCTTCCTTCCTTCCATTAACTATTTCTTTCATCCATTCTCCTCCCCCCCCCCCCTTTCCTATTCTTTCCTTTCTTCCCTCTTTCACGTTCCATCCTTCGTTATTATTGGTGTCTTCCTCCTTCTGGACTTGCCTTGGTCATTCCATTTATCACTCTAGAATATGAGGGATGGGTGGGGGGGGGGGGGAGCTGTTGGAGGATTTGATTGATTGCCTCATTGATTGGTTGGGATTTGTTTGTTGTCTTTATATTTTTTTTTTCTCCTCACACGCTCTATCCTCTCCTTCACCCCTTCTATCCCCCCCCCCCCTCTTTCTTTCCTTGTTTCATTCTGTCTTACTTATTTCTTCCTTTATACGTTCTATCTTACTTTTTTCTTCTTTCATTCCTCCTTCCTTTATTCCTCCTCAACCCTCCCTCTCTCCCTCCTCTTTTTCATTCTTCCTTCGTTCCCTCCTGCCTTCCTTCCTTTCCCTCCTACTTCCCTTCCTTCCTCCCTTCCTTCATTCCTTTATTATCCCTGTCCATCTTTGGTATACTGTTCCTCTTCCTTGGTCATTCCTGTTATCAACCTAGAATGTGAGGGATGGGTGGGGGCTTGATAGATATGCTGAGAGAGAGTACAGAGGAAGTCGAGCAACAACAGATCTAGCGACCCCTCGAGGTTGCCTGCCCTCTAAATCACTGCTGTTCAAAGTGTCCAACAGTAGTTCAGAGTGGATAAGGGACAATTGGAAAGGGAAGCACTGCCTTAAGACCAATGCCATTGCAGGGTTAGGATATGTTAATAGGGAACAATTTGGGTTAATAATATTACACAGCTACAAGTGATCTTTCGATGTATCTGAGAAGGTCATTCATTTACAAATGCAATCAGTCGCGGGTTTAAGAAGATGTTTAAAAGGAATCAATGGTGCTGCAGTCTATAACATCTCGAGGAAGCCCATTCCACAAGTTCACAACTCGATTGAAGAAGAAAAATATATAGAGAGAGAGTGAGAGTGAGTGAGTGAGAGAGAGAGTGAGTGAGTACAAAGGAAATCAAGCAACAACAGATCTAGTGACCCTTCTAGGCTGCTTGTCCTCCAAAACACTGAGGATCAAGTGTCCAAACAGTGGTTTAGAGTGGGAAAGGGAACTACTGCCCTGCCACTAACGTGGCAGGACTAGGAAGTTAGTAGGGGACATATGGGTTAGTAACTGAGGGGAGGATAAAGTTATTCATTTACAAACGCAGTCAGTCACGGGTTTGATGCGAGATATTTGTCTAGGCGGAATTTAAATGAATCAACGGTGCTGCAGTCTATAACGTCTCGGGGAAGCCCATTCCACAAGTTGACAACTCGATTGAAGAAGAAATTCTTAGATTCGTGCGAGTTAAAAGATTTTACCAATAATTTTGCAACCGTTTCCCCGCGTGTAATTAGATTGGTCGATAGTGAAGTACTTACTACAGTTCATATTGTCGATGCCTTTGATGATTTTGAACACTTGAATTAAGTCGCCTCTTAATCTGCGCTGGGTTAAAGGAAATAGATTTAATTCTCTAAGACGCTCTTCGTATGGTTTGTTCTTTAGGCTAGGTATCATTTTGGTAACTCTACGTTGAACTCGTTCTAGCTTGTTTATATCTTTTTGGTAATAAGGGCACCAGGATTGAACGCAGTATTCCAGAAGAGGGCGGACTAAGGAATTGTAAAGGGTTAGGATAACTTCTTTGGATTTATGCTCAAATGACCTGCCTATAAAGCCAATTATTTGTTTGCCTTCTTAACAACTTCTGAACATTGTTGACTCGGTTTTAGGTTACTCGATATTGTTACTCCCAGATCAGTTTCTCTGTTTACATTCTTAAGCTGAGTGCCATTCATCGAATAGTTTGCTTTCTCATTTAGGTATCCGACATGTAGTACTTTACATTTATCCGCATTGAAACTCATTTGCCAAATTTGGGCCCAACATGACAATTTATCTAGATTGTGTTGCATATCGTCAACTTGTTCTTTTGAGAGTACGCTATTTGCAACTTTTGTATCGTCAGCAAATTTTGAGATTGTGCAGGTGAGACCCTCATCTATGTCGTTGATGTAAATTAGAAAGATAATTGGTCCTAGTACCGATCCCTGGGGTGAGTGAGTGAGTGAGAGAGGCTGGCTTTCCTTATACCATCTCTCATTTCCGTTTAAGTTGATGTCAAAGAGAAAACTGTAAAATAAATTCAAAGTTAACCTAATGAAGAACTCGCCCCCACCCCTCTACAAACTATCTCTCTCTCTCTCGCTCTCGCTCTCTCTGTCTGTCTCGCTCTCTCTCTCGGTCTCGCTCTCTCTCGATCTCGCTCTCTCTCTCGATCTCGCTCTCGCTCTCTCTCTCTCTCTCTCTCTCTCTCTCTCTCTCTCTCTCTCCTCTCTCTCTCTCTCTATCGTCTCGCTCTCTCTCTCTCTCGCTCTCATCTCTCTCTCTCTCTCTATCTCTCTCTCTCATCTCTCTCTCTCTCTCTCCTTCTCTCTCTCTCTCTCTCTCTCTCTCTCTCTCTCTCTCTCTCTCTCAAAGATGAACGTTACCGCAGTGGGATGGTACAGACACTAACGTTCTTGTAGCCCTGCCAACGTTTAATGAACCTTATCTCTCTTGGTGGAGGAACGTAACAGTAGGCACGATTATATGTAAAGAGAGAGAGAGAGAGAGAGAGAGAGAGAGATAGAGATTAATGAATATAAATGCCTACCATAAACTTTCTAGCTCAAAGGAACCAAGTGCAAATTCGCCAGGTTAAAAAAAAATGAAAGTAAGAAAAAATCCCAGAAACATAAGACTAGAGATATTTTAGAATACCGATATCTAGCACATTCCTTCTAGTTT
The DNA here is from genome assembly GCA_032716605.1 of Paralithodes platypus. Classification (NCBI taxonomy): domain Eukaryota; kingdom Metazoa; phylum Arthropoda; class Malacostraca; order Decapoda; family Lithodidae; genus Paralithodes; species Paralithodes platypus. The sequence goes on along the minus strand of CM064577.1, from coordinate 28,379,910 downwards.
GTATTGTCATCGAATGTTATATCATATACGTTTGTGTCTCAGAAATAGAGTAAGCCTTTTCGTAATGTGTTGTGTAGCCAATGTTATGTGTGTCGTATCTCTTAAAATCTTGTTATGTAGAGACTGCATCTGTTCGGTTTTATGTAGCTCAGCAATATAGTAAACCCTCTCGCAATATGTCTCTCTGGGTGTTACGTAGTCCAGTGTTATGAAACTCTGTGATGGTTGTTATTCCAGAGTATCGAGGGCTGGACGGAGAGAGAGAGAGAGAGAGTATGTGTGTGTGTGTGTAGAAAGAGAGACTGGGTGTGTGTGAGAGAGGGAGAAAGCGTGTATGTGTGTGTGCGTGTGAAATATAGTAAATCTTCTAGTAAAATGTCTCTCTCTGGGTGTTACGTATCCAGTGTTATGAAATTCTGTGATGGTTGTTATTCCAAAGTCGCGAGTGGGGGTGGACGGGAGAGCTGCCTTTAGTAAAACCCCTCACCCAGCTCCAGGGATATGGAACTCTGCCAGGTGGAGAGAGAGAGAGAGAGAGAGAGAGAGATTAAAAATACTCGGTTTGGGATAAAGCTTCAGAGAGAGAGAGTGTGAGGTGATGAAGACATAGTAGGATTTAAAAAAAAAAATCACTATGGGGCAAAGCTTCAGAGAGAGAAAAATGTGTGTTGGTGTGTGTGTGATAGAGTGTGAGAGAGAGAGAGAGAGAGAGATTAATGAATATAAATGCCTACCATAAATCCCCATCATGACTCTGTGATTAATTAAGCCCTAACTCTTAAGGGGAGATCTCCACTTGAGGGTTTTTTTTCTTGACCCCTTTCTCCCTCATGTTTAGCCCCATTGCTTTTGATATTATAAAATGTTTGCCCCATTAGTTTAGCGATTTTAAGAACTTTCACCCCATATTAAGACCTTTCGTGCAATTCAGGTGTCGATTTGATCCTGGCGAGCGATAGCGAGCCTGTAATTTAAGAGGAACCGGCCTTCGGCCGGGACATTTTTCTACCGAAAAATTTACAAATTTATCTTGAAAGAGACTCAAGGGGGTGTATTTTTAAGCTTGATGGAGGTCTAGGGAACAAACTAAATACCTCCCCTTAAGGATATCTTCAGACGCTTTCCTGCCTTCCCGTTTTCTATTATCCATTTCTTAATTTATTTTCTCCCTTTCTTTGCATTCGTACATCCATTTCTTCTGTCCTCTCTGTTCTGTTTTTCTTTGTTCGTATTTACTTTCCTCCCTTTTCTATTCTCCATGTTCTTTATTATCCTTTCTCCCTTTCCTCTTGCATTCGTACGGAAATGACCTCTGTCCTCTCCGTTCTTTTCGTCCTTGTTTCCTGATTCTTATGTTCTCCGTTCTTTTCGTCCTTGTTTCCTGATTCTATGTCTCCTTCTTTCGGTCCTTGTTCCTGATTCTTATGTTGTCTTTTCTTTTCGTCCTTGTTTCGATTTATGTTATTTCTTTTTTGTTTCTGAGTCTTATGTTCTACTTTCTTTTCGTCCTTGTTCCTGATTCTTATGTTCTCGTTTCGTCCTTGTTTCCTGATTCTTATGTTCTCCTTTCTTCTTGTTCCTGATTCTTATGTTTCTCCGTTCTTTTTGTCCTTGTTTCCGTTCTTATTCCCGTTCTTTTCGTCCTTGTTTCCTGATTCTTATGTTCTCCTTTCTTTTCGTCCTTGTTTCCTGATTCTTATGTTCTCTTTTCTTTTCGTCCTTGTTTCCTGATTCTTATGTTCTCCTTTCTTTTCGTCCTTGTTTCCTGATTCTTATGTTCTCCTTTCTTTTCGTCCTTGTTTCCTGATTCTTATGTTCTCTTTTCTTTTCGTCCTTGTTTCCTGATTCTTATGTTCTCTTTTCTTTTCGCCTTGTTTCTGATTCTTATGTTCTCCTTTCTTTTCGTCCTTGTTTCCTGATTCTTATGTTCTCCTTTCTTTTCGTCCTTGTTTCCTGATTCTTATGTTCTCCTTTCTTTTCGTCCTTGTTTCCTGATTCTTATGTTCTTTCTTTTCATCCTTGTTTCCTGATTCTTATATTCTCCTTTCTTTTCGTCCTTGTTTCCTGATTCTTATGTTCTCTTTTCTTTTTCTCCTTGTTTACGGTTTCTTTCCTTCCTTTATCCATTCCCCATTCCTTTTTTTCCCTCCCTTTTCGCTGTGCTTCCTAATTCTAAAAGCTCTCCTTCCTGCCTGTGCACTTTTCCATGAATTTATCTTGACCACATTCGTCTCTTATTATCGGTTCCTCGTTATCTTCCTATCCATTTCCCTTGTTGTAGATCCTCCCTTTTCTTCGTCTCTACATAATTTTTAAGGGGATTTTTTTTTCTGGACACCTTTCTCCCTCATGTTTAGCCCCTTCAGTTCTGTATCCTCCCTTTTATTGTCCCTACATAATTTTTAACTAGGTGTGTGTAAGTGATTTTGTAACTAGAAATCTAGAGGCTGTTATTTCCCCCCTTTTCCATTTCCTATAGTTACCCCTTCCTTCTATCTATATCCTTTTTATCGTTTTCTTTGTCCCATAACCTTCGTTCATTCGTCCCTTATTCCTGTATTCAATCCTTTTCCTCTTCGTTCCTGTTCTATATTTTCTCTTTCTTTATCACCATCCTCTCTCCTTCTTTTTTCCCCTTCCTTCATATTCTCCTTTAATCCCATCTCATTTCTTGTGCCACTATATTTTTCATTTCTGTAGCTTATTATTTCTTCATATCTCGTTTTCTGTTTTTGGCCCACCTGAGTTATTAAGGCGGGGTAACTTAGGAGTGTTGTGAGCGGTGTGAAGATTTGATTTGTGTGGGTTGGCTGGGGTGGGTGGTAAAATTGTTTGGGGGAGGGTAACACACACGTACTTACACACATACATTCACTTACTCACTCAGTAGGTCCAACTAAGGGCTACGAAGTGTTTTCCATCGATTTAAAGACTGAACTGCGAGGAACGGTTGCGTAATCTTTGGTTCTTTTTTTGTTGGATACGCTTAGGCTACGAGGTCAAAAAATTATAAGTATAGAATATTTAATGAGTGTGACAGCGTTATTACTGCCTCAATATGATTAGAACACTCAACCATGACTGGAAGTTAGAATTGAAGAAGTTCAACATACTGGTATATGTGAAAACTACACATACAAGAACTGTTCTACCTAGAACAAACATTCCTAAGAAGTTGTGAATATTTTTTCAGTTGAGCAATTCAAGATTGTATGTTGCATACTCTGAAATGAGTGTAGTGTGTTGCATAGTCTCGCGTTCCATTTAGTGTATCTCCCTGGAATGAACCGCAAGGTTTTTGCGATACAGACTATTCTTTGTATTTGCTTGTAGCTCCCCCATCTATATCAGTGAGTGCCAGCCAACAGTTCCAGCTGGTCGATATTGAAATGGCCAGCACGACATACAACACTCTACTACTACTACCCTCCCTTCTCGGAGTCTACCACACTATCTACTACTAGGCCTACTACTATTTGGTTTATTACTCTCTCTCTCTTATTCACTCTCTCAATCTCACTCTCACTCACTGGCTCTCTCACTCTTAGTCTACGACAGTACCGGGTATCTACTAATACTACTATTTGGTCCATTACTATTTTTCTCTGTTTATCTACGTATTCTCTCTCCTCTCTCTCTCTCTCTCTCTCTCTCTCTCTCTCTCTCTCTCTCTCTCTCTCTCTCTCTCTCTCTCTCTCTCTCTCCTCTGTCTCTCCTCTGTCTCTCTCTCTCTCTCTCTCTCTCTCTCTCTCTCTCTCTCTCGCTCTCTCTCGGTATCAAAGGTGAAATTCATTCTTGGATAAAAAATTGGCTTACAGACAGAAGACAGAGAGTGGTGATAAATGGAGTGGAATAGGAGTGGGAGCCTGTCACTAGTGGAGTTCCACAGGGTTCAGTCCTTGGACCGGTCCTGTTTCTCATTTACATTAACGATATTGATGTAGGGGTAAACAACACCATTTCCAAATTCGCCGACGATACAAAAATAGCAAATACAGTCCTGAACGAAGATGATAGAAATGCGTTGCAATCTGATTTAAACAAGATATCAGAGTGGTCGAAAAAATGGCAGATGCCCTTCAATGTCGATAAATGTCAGGTGTTGCAGGTTGGTAGCAGAAATATGAAATACAAAATTAATACGAAATGAATGGCAAACAGATAAAAACCGCAACGGTAGTAAAAGACCTAGGGGTACTAATATCTGAAAATCTAAAAACTTCCAACCAATGTATAGCAGCTGCAAATAAGGCAAACATAGCATTGGGGTTTATTAAACGAAAATTTACATATAAACATGAGAACGTAATAGTGCCACTGTTCAAAAGTATGGTGAGGCCCCACCTTGAATATGGTGTGCAGTTCTGGTCACCTTATCTGATCAAGGACATTGTAAGACTCGAGTCAGTACAGCGTAGAGCGACGAAGATGATACCCTCATTAAGAATAATCCTATGAAGAAAGACTTAAACGATTGAACCTGTTCTCATTAAAAAAGAGGAGGTTGAGGGGTCAGCTTATTGAGTGCTTTAAGATTCTAAAAGGTTTCGACAAAGTCGATGTAAATGCACTATTCACATTAAACAATACTAATCAAACTCGCGGAAATGGAATGAAATTAAAAACCAAAAAGGCAAACCTAGATGTCACAAAGAGTTTCTTCACCTACAGTGTGGCGACAGAGTGGAATAAACTACCAGCGAGAGTGGTGGAGAGCGACACAATAAACGCTTTCAAGGGAAGGCTTGATCTCTATCTACAGAGGGCTGGGGTGATATGAAAAAAAAAAAAAATGTATGTATGTATGTGTGTACACTGTACAGTATATATATATAAGATCTATATGTGTATGTGGTATGTAATGTCTGTATATATATAGTTTTGTAAGGCAGTGCTTTTTTTTTTCTTTTTTTTACTATGTGATTGAGGGAGGCAAAAGGCATAACTGCCTATAGCGAGTGCCTCCCCCATAGTTGAAAGAGTGACAGGGCCAAAATCAAGGGACGTTCGAGCCAAAATGCCTGGACACATGGAGTTTGAAGCAATTTAAGTCATAGGAAGAGAGAAAGACTGATTCTGGGAGAGAGTTCCAGAGCTCAGCTGTTGAGTAGAAGAAATTTTGAGAATAACGTTTCACTCTTGGGTTGGAAAGTTTCACAGAGTATGGGTGGGATTGAGTTGCAAGACGGGTACCGCGTGCCCTACGTAAAGGAGGTGGTATGCACTGGGATAGCTCTGAGGAACACTGATTATTATAGTAGCGATAGAATAGCGAGAGAGATTCAACATTGCGGCGGAGAGAGAGAGATTGCAGAGAGTTGGTGAGTGGACGGGAGTTAATGATACGAAAGGCCTTCCTTTCAACTTTGTCTAGGAGAGCGGTGTGAGAGGAACCTCCCCACACATGTGAACAATACTCAATACAAGGGCGCACTATGCCCCTGTACAGAGCAAGAAGCTGTGCAGGGGAAAAGAACCCCCTAAGGCGGTTGAGCACACCCAGCTTCTGGGAGGCTGCCTTAGCAAGACTGGTAATATGGTCCTTCCGAATGAGAGCAGAAGAAAAAGAGACACCAAGAATATTGAGAGAAGATGAAGGGTTGATTTTTGTATTGTTGAAGAATAAGGGATAGTCCGCTGGGAGATCCTGACGGGTAGATAGATGGAGAAATTGGGTTTTGGAAGCATTAAAGTTAACAAGGTTTTCTCTGCCCCAATTGGAAATAGTATTTAGATCAGAATTTAAGAGTTCTATGGCATCATTACGTTTGTCGTTGAGGGATTGCTGGCTGGGGCGTTCTGGAAAACTAATGGAGTAGTGTAAGGTTGAGTCGTCTGTGTATGAATGGATGGGAATTAAGGTACAGTTAAGGAGATCATTTATAAACATTAGAAAGAGAATAGGAGATAGGACAGAGCCCTGAGGAACACCGGAGTTTATAGGGTGAGGAAGGGAACAATGGCCGTCCACAACCGCGGCTATGGAACGGCTGGAAAGGAAATTAGAGACAAAGGCACAGATGGAGGAATAGAAACCAAAGAAGGGTAGTTTAGAAATTAAAGATTTATGCCAGACTTTATCGAAGGCTTTCGATATGTCTAGTGCAATAGAAAAAGTATCACCGAAGTCCCGAAAGGAGGATGACCAAGAGTTAGTAAGATATGAAAGAAGATCACCAGTAGAGCGACCCTTAAGGAAGCCATACTGGCGATCTGAGAGCAGATTATGAGAAGAGAAATGCTTAAGAATTTGGAAGCAAGAATAGTTTCAAAAACTTTAGAAAGACAAGAGATGAGAGCAATTGGACGACAGTTGGAGGTTTGAGAGCGGTCACCCTTCTTTGGGACAGGTTGAATGTGAGCAAACTTCCAGCATGAAGGGAAGACGTTAGAGGATAGACAGAGACGAAAGAGTTTGCCTAGGCAGGGATTCAGCACGGAAGCACAGTTTTTTAGAACTAGTAAGGACCTTGAGGTCTGTGTGGTCTCATGTG
>CM064577.1:28355518-28373316 GCA_032716605.1 Paralithodes platypus | reverse complement strand
CTATTATCCTGAAACTACCAATTACCCTACACCTATATATTGATTATGTACACACACGAGCTTTAATGTGTGTACACCCATTATTTGTGTTCATGTACCATATGTGTATGTACTTGTAAGTGTGCAGACATTTGTTAACCTCTTCCGTGTGTGTGTGTGTGTGTGTGTGTGTGTGTGTGTGAGAGTGAGTGTGAGTGAGTGTGTGTGTGTGTGTGTGTGTGTGTGTGTGTGTGTGTGTAAGTAATTACAATATTGATCGTCATTATACCATATGTGTATGTTTGTGTGTGTGTGGACTTCGTGTTTGGGTGGGTGGGAAAACGTGTGCTGTGGGTGTGGGTGTTGGTGTGTGTGTGTAATAACAATATTGATCGTCATTATACCATATGTGGGTGTGGGTGGGTGTGTGTTTGTGTGGGTGTTGGTGTGTGTGTGTGGGTGGGTGTGTGTGTAATCACAATATTGATTCGCATTAACCATAGTGGTTGTGTTTGGTGACGTGTGGCTGTTGGTTTTGTGGTGGTGTGTTGTTGTGTTTGTGGACGTGTGGGTGTTGGTGTGTGTGGGGGTGTTGGTGTGTGTGTGACGTGTGGGTGTTGGTGTGTGTGGGTGTGTGTGTGTGTGTGTGTGTGTAATTACAATATTGATCGTCATTATACCATGTGTGTTTGTGTGTGACGTGTGGGTGTTGGTGTGTGTGTGTGTTTGTGTGTGACGTGTGGGTGTTGGTGTGTGTGTGTGTTTGTGTGTGACGTGTGTGTGTGTGTGTGTGTGTTTGGTTGTGTAGAGTGTGTGGTGGTGTGTGTGGGTGTTGGTGTGTGTGGTTGTTGGTGTGTGTTTTGTGTGTGGTGTGTGTGGTGTGTGTGTGTGTGTGTGTGTGTAATTGTATATATTGATCGTCATTATACCATATGTGTGTGTGTGTGTTTGTGTGTGACGTGTGGGTGTTGGGGTGTGTGTATGTGTATGTGTGTGTGTGTGTAATAACAATATTGATCGTCATTATACCATATGTGTGTGTGTGTGTGTGTGTGTGTGTGTGTGTGTGTATGTGTATGTGTAATAACAATATTGATCGTCATTATACCATGTACCGAACACACGTACTGTTATCTTAAAGCTACCAATTACCCTGTATTGATTATTTACACCATGCAGTACACTCACGAGCTATAGTAACCCTTTCAGTACTGGTGCCGACCTTTTAAATGTACTCTGGCTACCGTTAGACGATTTTATTTATAAGGGGTCTCCGGCAATCAGCAGGCTTCGAACTGTCACTCAACCTTTTTTACTGCACCAGATCCTTCTTAAACTCCACAACATCGTCTTAATATAGCTAGAATACAAAACAAAAGACGTCGCCGGTCCAGAAGGGGTTAAGAATACACCTATTGTATGTTTGAAACCTTTTTAAAGTGAAGTTGTTTAGCATTTGGGATATTGGGACTACCTCCGCCACATTATGTGTTTGTTTGTTTATCTATTTGATTTGGTTTTTTGTTTTTTATTTGTTATTTATTTGTATATTTATTTGTATGTGATCGTCGCCGTTTGTCTGCCTATGTGTTTGTTTTCTGTGTGTTTGTTTTTCTGTTTGTATGCAGGGTATTTCACTGACTTATAGCACCACCGCACGTTAATGTTGAGGGTATGTTATAAAGATCAATACTGAGTGCTATACGGTACGTTATATACACTGATGGACATAGGCACACTCACTCACTCACTCTCTCACACACACACGTTATTGACCCATCGATGACCTTCTGACTATCGTATTCGTTATCATATACATAATTCATAGATTTCATAAGTATAGTTTGGTGAATACGTGCCACCAGAGTGAATGTTGTGTTGAGTAGGTCGTTAAGATAGGTTTTGGTACGTATGCAATAAGTCGTTGCAGCAAGGAAAAAGTTATAGGAAATTGTAGTGTCGTGTAGGAAGGTGTGTTGTTGTTGTTATTGGGTATTATTATGAATGGAGTATTTTCATGAATGAGGAATGTTAAGGGGAGGCAAACCGTTTTTATGGACCCCCTTCTCCCTAATGTTTAGCCCCACTATTTTTGAGATTATAAGACGTTCGGCCCATTAGTTTGCGAGTTTAACACCTTTCGCCCCATTTCGTTGTAAATTTTAAGATCTTTCGTGCCATTTAGGTGTCGATTATTTCCTGGCGAGCGATAGCGAGCCTGCAATTTTAAGAGGAACCGACCTTTGGCCGGGAAATTTTTCTACCGAAAAATGTACAAATTTATCTTGAAGGGGGGTCTAGGGGGTGTTTTTCTAAGCTTGATGGAGGTCTAGGGAGGAAACTAAGCAAATATATGAATAAATGAATTAATACCACCAAACAAACGGTCAGTCTGCCCTTAACCCTTTGAGTACCAGCGACGCGAGTTTATTGTAGTCTAGTTATATTTAGACGATATTATGCAGCTTAAGAAGGATCTGTGGTGGTTGAAAGGGTTGGTTGAGATAGTTTGAAGCCTTATTATTGCTAGTGGTTCTTCCTAAGTTCAATAAGATTGTCTAATAATTGCCAGTTAAGAAAGATATGTGGTAGTTAAAAGGGTTGGCTGAGATACTTTGAAGCCTTATTATTGCTAGTGGTCCTCCCTAAGTTCAATAAAATCGTCTAATCATTGCCAGACGATAATTAAAAGGATGTCACCGGTATTGAACGGGTTAAGGGGAGGTTTTTAGTGCTTTCCCTAGACTTCCATCAAACTTAAAACCACACCCCCTTGAGCCCCTTTCAAGATAAATTTGATAACATTTTTTCGTTAGAATTAGAAAAATTTCCCGGCCAATTTTTTATTAGGCCGGATTGCTCTTTAAAAGTTAAAGGCTAGCCCCGCTATCGCTCGCCAGGAAAAAAAAATACATAGACACCTTAAATGGCACCTGATTAAGGGTCTTAATTAAATTTACAGAAATGGGGCGAACAAAAAGTTATTAAAATCGTCTAAACCTAATGGGGCGAATGTCTTGAAATGTCAACAAACAATGGGGCCCCACCAAAACATGAGGGAGAAGAAGAAAAGAGAAAGGGATCAAGAAAAAACTCCCTGAAGTGGAAATCTCCCCCTAAGAGTTCTAAACATGCTAAGCGTCCTTTTTTTTTTTCTTTCTTTCAAACGTTTTAACTATCTACACTATAGTCTGTTTCTTTTCAACTGACGGTAAATTGCAAAGTTCCCATCATGATTTCTCCGTTATTGTATAGATTCTGTAGTGAAATATGGTGCTAATTATGTAAACTTGGTCTTAATAATGATGCAGAGACATGGTGGTTTCATATTTTTTCCATAAGGTATCAAGAAAGTAGCTGCGAAGGGATTCAATTTACCGCCAGACGAAATGTAACGGAGTATAGTTAGGTAAGCTATATCTGCCTCTGGTGAAGTTTCGACGCTCATCAATAATTCGGCGTTTTTGTCCTGCACCCAAATGTCACTTTCGTCTCGCCTCTCTCTGTTTCTCGCTCGCTCTCGCTCTCTCTCGCTCTCTCTCTCTCTCGCTCTCTCATATTTTCGTGTTTCAATGGCTTGGGTTTGTTTTTGCTAACATTATGGTACTTGAATTAAATCCTGGTCACCCTCAGCTGGGGATCGTAAAGAGCTAAGAGCGTGTGGCTAGGTGTATCGTATGGCAATCTAACACACACACACAAACACACACACAAACAGCCAAACACACAAAACACACAACACACACACACACACACACAGCCACAGGGCAGAGGGCCAGGGGGGGGGGGATTAGATTTAAATTATATATGTTTTCATCCAATATTTTTTTTCCAGTTTCCCGAATAAACGAGAACTGTAAATACCAACTCTATCGATTGTCCTTCATAATTTAAGGGGGTGACCTGTTTTTTTCTGTCCTTTTCTATCTTTCTCTGGCTTGTATCCATTTGGCCCCATTCAGCCTACTGTTTTAAGACGTTTATCCCCATCCAGGTGTCATTTTTTTTATGGTGATCGGTAGCGAGCCAGCATATTTTTTATTTTTGTTTGACAGCAGGCTAAAGGTTGTAAATCTTTTCCCAGATAGAAAAAAATTTCTCCGGCGAAGCCGGATTTCTTCATTATAATGCTGGCTCACTATCGCTCGCCAGGAATGAAATCGGACACCCTAGATGGTGGATAAATAAAATATAAACAATAAAAGCCTGTAAAATTAGTTGGCTGAATGGGGCCGAATGGATACCAGCCAGAGAAAGAGAGAAAAGGACAGAAATAACAGCCAGCAGGTCACCCCCCTTAATATAGTTAATTGAAATGTATTTAGTGAAAGTTTTAGATAATTAATATATAAAGGTCGGTGTGGAAAATAATTATACTGTATATACACAAATAATAAATAATGTAATTATTATGTTCCTTCCAACAACCAACTATACTCCTAAAATCGATTAATGAAATTTACAAACACATGTGGCAGTCCGTGGATTCGAATCCAGGATGCTCACACCGAAAATCAACACCTTATGCATCGCATCACGAAGACAGTGGTATATAAGGATAGGCCTATACCTAGAAATATATGTTAGGTATTAAAATGTAAAACTTGCAAACAAAGTCAAACCAAGACTCGGACAAAGACAATATAAAGTCAAAATAACATATACAAATTACAGACATCGGAAATCTCGAGTGATTTACCTCTCTGTCCGTATTTTGTGAGAGTTTATTATTACCAATATAAGAACATAAGAACATAAGAAAATGGGAGTCTGCAAAAAGTCGATCGGCCCATACAAGGCAGATCCCTCTATAAGGGTAAATTATTAATTGATTTATCCCATTACCATTTTGTTAAGCGCATCCAATTTGACATTGAACTCTCAGATAATTTTTTTCTTTTCCGCTTGAGGAATGAGAAATATCAATATAGATAAATGATATGTACAATCGGGGGTAGTAAGTGTTGTCATAGATTCCAGTGGTATTGTTATCTTTATAGTTACTGGGAAAAGTGCTTATTCCTCAGAGTATTAGTCAGTGTCCGAAACTTTGTGAAATATCTGACAACACTTATTAAGTGAGATAGATCGAAGCCTGTTAATTGCTGTAGGCCCTTTTTAAACTGACGAAAACAAGAATATTGATCCTAAAATGTCGACCGCCTCCCCGAAACCCAGGAAAAATGTCGGATTCGATTTTGTTTATTTCCGAGTCTGAGACCGAGGGAAAAGGTCGTGTGTTGTCGAATTTAAGTGGGATGTTTTTTTTTTAATCACTGCGCAAAAATCGTCGAATGAACACACACACACACACACGCGCACACGCGCACACGCACACGCACACACGCACACTCACTTTCTCTCTCTCTCTCTCTCTCTCTCTCTCTTTCTTTCTTTCTTTCTTTCTTTCTTTCTTTCTTTCTTTCTTCTCTCTCTCTCTCTCTCTCTCTCTCTCTCTCTCTCTCTCTCTCTCTCTCTCTCTCATTTAAGTATAGAAATATGGAAATAGTCCTCACACTTTACAACGCTCTGATACGGCCTCTCCTGGAGTATGGTGTTCAATTCTGGTCTCCAGCACTCAAGAAAGATATAGAGAGCGACTAGAAAGAGTACAAGCTAGGGCTACAAAGCTTATTCCATCGCTTAGGAAGGAATGAGCTATAGGGACCGGTTGAGAGCTCTTGAATCTCTTCCGTTGGAGACACGCACAAAATACGAGGTCAGCTCATTGAAGAGTATTTAAAATACTTAATGGGTTTGACCAATGTGGATGTATAGCAAAATGTTTAGCCTCAATCATGATACAACCACACAACCCATGGCTAGAATCCTTTAGAAATTTAGAATTGAAAAAGTTCAGCACTAGTATTTGTGGAAACGTTTTCACATATAAGATCTGTTCTACCTGGAACTAACTTCCCTCCGAAGTTGTAAACAGTTCTTCAGTAGAGCAGTTCAAGAATAGAGTAGATAGTATTTTGCACACTCTGTAAAGAGTGTAGTGCACTAAACAGTCTTTCTCCTTCCACTTCGAGTATCTCCTCGGAATGGACCGCAAGATCTCAGAGATACTAACTAGTCCTAGTAACTCCTTGTAACTCTCTCACACACAGACACATACAGGCACAATACTGTACAGTGAAAGCAGAAAAACCTGTTTGCTGGTACGCTTCCCTGGGATTTAAATTATGACTGGTTAAGAGAAGCCTGGGTCGATATATTGATACTGACAAGCATAAATACTCTGTGTGTGTGTGTGAGAGAGAGAGAGAGAGAGAGAGAGAGAGAGAGAGCAGTGTATATAATTGCTTATGTGAGAACGCATACTATTTGCTTGTGTGCGTTTGTGTGTTACCGATAGAGTAGCCTACATGTCTAAGTGTAAGTTAGAAAATGTGTGTGTGTGTGTGTGTGTGTGTGTATGTATGTATGTGTGTGTGTGTGTGTGTGTGTGTATGTAGGCTTAGCATGTATGTATGTATGTGTTGTGTCTGTGTATGTGTTATATGTTGCATACACACTATTGTTGATGGATGAAGGTCTGTATTGAAGTGCCAGGCATACCTACCTACCTCTCTCTCTCTCTCTCTCTATATATATATATTCTATCATATATATATATATATATATATATTATATATCTATATAATCTATATAATATATTATATACTGTATAATTATATAGAAACTGTATCTACAGGAATATATATATATATATATATATATTATAATATATATATATAAGATATATATATATACCTGTATATATAATTTATTGCTACTAGGGAATGGAGGTACTAGGTAATAATGGTAGTAGCATTAGAAGGGGATGGGTGACTTAATACAGTTAAATGTGGGGGGTTGGTGGGGGGGGGGGGGGGGGGCAGGTATGAAATGTTTGATTAATGTTAGGTGGGGGGAGGGGGGGGTTGAAAGCTTGGGGAGGGAGAGGGGGTGGGGGGTATATCGATCTAGTTTGGCTACCCTACTACTCCTCCCCCCCCCAGCGTGTTTTTGCCCCCCCCCCCCCCCCCCTCCCCCCCCCCACCCCCCCCCACCCCCCCCCCACCCCCCCCCCCCCCCCACACACCCCCCCCCCACCCCCTCACCCCCCCCCCCCCCCCCCACCCCCCCCCCCCCCCCCACCTCCCCCCCCCCCCACCCCCCCCCCGCCAGATCGATATTGTAGTGAGGCCATTGAACTTGTGCTCGCTGTCCCCTTCTTCCTCTTTCTCCCCTCTTTTTATTACTACTCCCCTTTTATTGTGCATCTCTCTCTCTCTCTCTCTTTCTCTGTTAGTCTGCTTTCTTCCCTTGTGAGCATTTCCTGTTCTGGTGTGTGTGTGGAAAATTGTTGGAGAGAGAGAGAGAGAGAGAGAGAGAGAGAGAGAGAGAGAGAGAGAGAGATAGGGTGTGTGTGACAGTGAGTGTAAGTGTATGTCTTTATCGTGTGTGTGTGTGTGTGCGTGCTTGTTTTGCTATCTTAAGTCCTGTGTTGTTTCCAGTGTAGGTACTTTGTTTTTGTTTTCCTTTTTTACCAGAATTAAAGTCGTGAAAATAATTTGGTACGTCTAATATGCTTGGATATACGGTATGTGGTATATTGGGGAATAATTTGGTACGTCTAATATGCTTGGATGTACGGTATGTAGTATATTGGGGAATAATTTGGTACGTCTAATATGCTTGGATGTACGGTATGTAGTATATTGGGGAATAATTATGTGCTCTGGCCGGACCACCCCGTTGATATCATATGGTCTGTGTGTTGTGTGTACTTCATGTAACTCTATGTATCTTATTGTCGTACTAACTTTACTTTCGTCTATATTCTCCCTTTGTTTCCTTAGATTTATTATATTAGTATTTCTTGTTTAGGCTTTGTTTTCTTATTTTTCTTTGTTTAACCCTTTCAGCAGCACGATGACGTCATTTGTATCTAATTCTGGTGACCCTTAAACTATTATCTTTAGTTATATTGTCACCCAAGGATTTAAAGGGGTAAATGCTATCTCTACAAACCGTCTGAAGAACAAAGGTCCTTCATAACCTGCATAAACTCGTTAGCCAGAGTGATAGGTGATAAAGGCATCATTGTACTGAAGGGGTTAAGGTATTCTCTTTAACTTTTTTCTCTCTCTCTCTCTCTCTCTCTCTTGCCTTTATATTTCTCCATTTCAATCAAACAATTTTCCGCCTTTTTAATTTCACCAGTTTTGTCATTCCACTCAACCTTTGTGTCTCCCCTCTCTCCTTCATTCCTTCCTTCTTTCCTTTCTCTTTCTTCCTATATATACTTCAGATTCCCTTCTGTCCCACCTCCCCCTTCCCTCCACCACCTTCATTCCTTCCTTCCTTCCTTCCTTCCTTAATTACTGTGCGTGATTTTCCTTCCTTTCATCTTTCCTTCCCTCCCCCTCTCCATTCCTCCCCTCCTTCTTGTCTTCTTCTATTACTCCTCTTACTCCTTCCCTTCCACCCTTCCATCTCCCCCTCCCTCCCCCTTCCTCCTTCCTTCCTTGCCACTCTTCTTTCATCCCTTTCTCCCTTCCCTTTTCCCTCCTCTCTTTCTCTCCTCACTTCTCTCCTTCCTTCCGACCTCCTCTGCTTACTCCCTACCTCTCTCCTTGCCTTCCCTTCCCTTCCTTCCTTGCCTTGCCTTTCCTTCCTTCCTTTCCTTCCTTCCTTCCTTCCTTCTTCCTTCTTCCTTCCTTCCTTCCTCCTTCCTTCCTTTCCTTTCCTCCTTCCTTCCTTCCTTCCTTTCCTTCTTCCTTCCTTCCTTCCTTCCTTCCTTCCTTCCTTCCTTCCTTCCTTCTCACGTCCTCTTCATCCCTCTCATCATGTCAAGCTTCCTCTTTAATGCCCCCCCCTCCCCTCCCCCTCTCTCCACTCTGAATATGTGAACTTCAGAAGTATTTGGGGGTGTTAACGAGTGACGAGAAGCAGAGGTTTTGCATTTGGGAAGTTATGGTTGTCTCTCTGAAAGATTATGATGCATTTTGACAGTTTATTCTGGCTATCATTAGACGATTATACGCAATTTAGGAAGGATATGTGGGCATTACGAGGGTAAAGACTGTCTCGATTAACCCCACGACCCCAAGATACTTAATACAAACTTAATAAAATCGTCTAATAGCCAGTAAACAGAAAATAAATACGTAATCGGATCTTGAAAGGGTTAAGGGGAGGTATTTAGTTTGTTCCCTACGTTTTCATCAAGCTTAAAATTACACCCCCTAGACACCCTTTCAAGATAAATTTGTACATTTTTCGGTAGAAAAATTTCCCGGCCGGAGGCCGGTTGCTCTTAAATTACAGGCTCGCTATCGCCCGCCAGGAAAAAAATCGATACCTTAATGGCACGAAAGGTCTTAAAATTGACAGAAATGGGGCAAAATGTCTTAAAATGTCCAAACTACTAGGGCGAACGTCTTAAAATCTCAAAGCAATGGGGCTAAACATGAGGGAGAAAGGGGTCCAGAAAAAAATCCCTCAAGTGGAAATCTCCCCTTAACCCCCTGACCCCAAGATACCCTTCCTAAACTTAATACAATCGTCTAATAATAGCCAACAAACAGAACAAACAAATACGTAATCGGATCTTGAAAGGGTTAAGTCGCGAGTGTTACCAAGAGCTTTATATTCTTAGTATTTATTCTCTTTCTACTGTCCCCTGTTTTCGTTCATCCTTCTTTCTTCCATTCTCCGTTATTTCTCCCTTCTTCTCTTCTCTACTGTCTCCTCTTCACCTCTTCTCTTCTTCTTTCCCTCCTCCTTTTCCCCATATATCGTCTTTCCTACCATTGTCTCCCCACCTCCCCTCTCACACATGCTCCTCCTCTTCTCTATGTTCCCACACTCTCTTCGTTTTCATGTTTCTTCAATTTCCTTTCTGATATTCTCCATTCGCCTTTCTATTGTTTTGTCTCGCTTTCTCTCTTGCCTTCTTATTTTTACCCCCTTCTCTTCTCCTTCTTCTCCTTTTCTTTCCATATATCGTCTAGCCTACCATTGCTCTCTCCCTCCCTCCTTTCCTTCCCTCTTAGTAACTCCTCCTCTCTTCAGTAGGCCCCTATCTTTATCTATCATCTGTCTATTTTCTTTCTTCTATTCTTCCTTTCTTCCCTCTCTATTTCTTGTCTCATTGTCTCGGGCATTCGTATTATTTACCCCTTCTCTTCTTTTCTTCCCCCTTATTATTCCCCTTTCTCGCTTCTTCGGTTATTGGTGTCCCTCTTTCTATCTTGTTTCTTATCTTCCTCTCTTTCTCTCCCCTTCTGCTCCTTCTATTTCCCCCCATGTATCGTCTTTCCTACCATTGTCCACTCCCAACCCCCTTCCTCCCCTCTTAGAAACTCCTCCAATTTTCAGTTTTCCCACACTCAGCATTTTTTAACTCATCTTCTATTACTTCTATTCTTCCCTTTTGTTTCTCGTTTTCTCTTTCCTTCTTCTTATTAACCCCTGCTTCTCTTCTTCTCTCCCTTTCTCCCCATATATCGTCTTTCCTACCATTGTCCACTCCTCCCCCTCCTCCTCCCTCTTCTTCCTTCCTCCTCCTCCTCTCACAAGCTCCACCTCTCTTCAGTTTTCCCACACTCGGCACCTTTTTTCTATTGTTGTCGTGGCTCTCTCTTTCTCTCTCCGCAGAAGTTCAGTTGACAGCATGCTAAATCCTTAGTAGAGCATAATTATATTATGTATTCAAAACCAATTTTTATATTCAGCGAGACGACAAAGGTATTATGTACGAGCGATAAAAGTTATAATATATGCCTGTGATATAGACTGTCAACACACACACACACACACACACACACACACACACACACACACACACCAGGTATTCATGCTCCTTTTCTCCATTTTCTTTCATTATATTTAACTATATACAGTATATCTTATATATATATATATTTCCTTCCTGTTAAATTTAACACACACCCAAACACAGAGAGAGAGAGAGAGAGAGAGAGAGAGAGAGAGAGAGAGAGAGAGAGAGAGAGAGAGAGAGAGAGAATATGCACTCTTCACTCTTTTATCCATGTTTTTCCTTTCATTATTTTAACGATATTTGTCTTGTATTGATTTTTCCCTGCTGTTGAACATTAGAGTGAGGTGCGTTGGTTAGGCCTCTGGTTCAACAAACTCACTAATAATATCGATCGCTACCACACCCCTATACTCCGTTTTAGTTCTGCTGGCGGTAAATTGCATCCCTGAACTACTGTAGGCTATTCCTCGATACTCGGGGGAATGATATGAAACTACTGTGCCTCTCTGCCTCATATTAACCCCTTCTGTACCGGCGACGTTTATTTTTATTTTATTTTAGGGATTTTTAGAGGATTTTTGTGCATTTTTAGAAGGATCTGTGGTTGTAAAAAGGGTTAAGTGGACGACCACATTTGTTACCACAACCCCTTACCTTTACCTTTTGATACCTTTTGATGTGTTCGCCGCTCTTCTAGCGGCACCAAGGAGCGCGACGCCCCTCGTTATGGGTGGTGATCTGGTGCAGTAGACTGTTTGAAGCGACAGCTCGCTCCCTTGCGAGGATACCACCTACCACCTACTATAGTTCATTCATTATAGTTAGACCAAATCATCTTGGCCACGAACTTCTATAACTCATAAACGACAAGAATAATCGAGCTAATATTTTTACTATTTGGGAGTAGTCAGCCAGGGAATAGGTGTGCAAATATACTTCCCATTTGCTCCAGCCCTTATTGAGTTACAGAGGTTAGGAATCCCAATTTATGTATAGTGAATGAACTATAGGGTGCCACCTCCACTGTCATAAGAACATAAGAAGATGGGAGTCTGCAGAAAGCCGATTGGCCCACACAAGGCAGATCCCTCACTTCTACTACTATTACTCTCATAATACTGTCATCATATAAGTAGCTACCCCATCACCGCACTTATAATCACCACCACAACTACCACCATCACTACCACAACTACAATCATCACAACTACCACCATCACTACCACAACTACAATCATCACAACTACCATCATAGCCACAACTACCACCATCATCACTACCACAACTACCGCTATGATCACTACCAGCACGGGGATAGTTGTGTTAAAGTTTAGGAGGTATTGATTATGTGTTACTCAGACCTTGGATGTAACCTACCAGTATCATCACTGTTACTACTACCACAACCACCACTATCATCACTACCACAACTACTACCACTATCATCACTACCATAACTACCACCATTAATACTGCCACAACTACTGCCACTATCATCACTACCATACCTACCACCATTACTACTGCCACAACTACTACCACTATCATCACTACCATAACTACCACCATTACTACTGCCACAACTACCACAACTACTGCCACTATCATCACTACCATACCTACCACCATTACTACTGCCACAACTACCACAACTACTACCACTATCATCACTACCATAACTACCAACATTACTACTGCCACAACTACTACCACTATCATCACTACCATACCTACCACCATTACTACTGCCACAACTACCACAACTACTGCCACTATCATCACTACCATACCTACCACCATTACTACTGCCACAACTACCACAACTACTACCACTATCATCACTACCATAACTACCACCATTACTACTGCCACAACTACCACAACTACTACCACTATCATCACTACCATAACTACCACCATTACTACTGCCACAACTACCACAACTATTACCACTATCATCACTACCATAACTAACACCATTACTACTGCCACAACTACCACTGTCATCACTACCACACAGCTATTAGTAATACCAATCACTATGAGTATTGCTATCAACATAATCATCATCACTCTCACCTGTAACATAATTATCAATATAAGTCTTCCATAACATATACAAAATAATATTTAAGTATGTTATGTTATATTGATATTGATCATTTTATAGCATAACAATAAGCCTTAGTCTAAAGCCTCTCTCTCTCTCTCTCTCTCTCTCTCTCGCTCTCGCTCTCTCTCTCTCTCTCTCTCTCTCTCTCTCTCTCTCTCTCTCTCTCTCTCTCTCTCTCTCTCTCTCTCTCTCTCTCTCTCGCTCTCGCTCTCTCTCTCTCTCTCTCTCTCTCATCAACAACAACAGGTCTAGTGACCCTTCTAGTACGGCAATATGTTGGAGTACGTTCTTCCCTTTGTGGCCGAATATTCCGTATCGTCACACAGTCAGGTGGTGGTGGTGGTGCAGAGAGAGAGAGAGAGTGAGTGAGTAAGTATATATATAGAGAGAGAGAGAGAGTGAGTAAGTATATATAGAGAGAGAGAGTGAGTAAGTATATATATATAGAGAGAGAGAGTGTGAGTAAGTATATATATATATAGAGAGAGAGAGAGAATGAGTGTAGAGAGAGAGAGAGGGGGGGGGGGGTTAGTAAAGCAAGTTGGGGTGGGGGGAGAGGGGAAGATAGGGGTGACGATTGTATTAACTACAGAGTGTGTGTGAGAGAGAGAGAGAGAGATTTACATAGATACACTGACCACAAGGACCTCACGATGCAAACGAAGTGGTCGTGACTCAATTGTAGTAGGGACCGCAGAACCTCAAAAACAAAGTGGAACAGAAGAGAGAGAGAGAGAGGGTGTGTGTGTGTGAGAGAGAGAGAGAGAGAGTGTGTGTGTGTGAGAGAGAGAGAGAGAGAGATATTTACATAGATACACTGACCGCAGAACCTCAAAAACAAAGTGGAACAGAAGAGAGAGAGAGAGTGTGTGTGTGTGAGAGAGAGAGAGAGAGAGAGTAAAGTTAGTAGTACAAAATGACACGCCATAGTTTTTATCTCGGAGACCTTGCTCTCCAATCCAAGGAGATACTCTGCATGTAAAAAGAAATTGCACAGTGCGGCATATTCCCTGCTAAATGTGCAAAATTCTATCTTTCCTCTTCTTATGCTACTTAACTGA
Organism: Paralithodes platypus; assembly: GCA_032716605.1. Lineage (NCBI taxonomy): Eukaryota > Metazoa > Arthropoda > Malacostraca > Decapoda > Lithodidae > Paralithodes > Paralithodes platypus. The sequence continues at coordinate 28,359,386 of CM064577.1, read as the reverse complement.
AGACATAATTTCAAACTCGGAGGGAAGTTTGTTCTAAGTTGAGCAGATATGGCAGTGTATGTGAAAAACTTTCCCCATATATTATCATTGAATCTCTAGCTCCACCGTCTAGCCATAGTAGAGAGAGAGAGAGAGAGAGAGAGAGAGAGAGAGAGAGAGAACATTTCTTTGTGTGGACACATTCGGGCGCACGGAAGTAGGGAAAGTGCAGATAAATTGAAAGAAAATGGAGAGAGAGAGAGAGAGAGTGTGTGTGTGTGTGTGGAGAGAGAGAGAGAAAGAGAAGAGGGAGTGTGTTTATGAGAGAGAGCGAGAGAGACTAACACATTATAATTATAGACCCCTTGGTTGCGAGTACTGTATTATAGCTTTTGTTATTTATGCACTCTGTATTGTATTGATCAAGTTCATGGCTTACAAAGAAAAGCAAGCAACAACAGGTATATATTTACTGATCTTTGCAACGTTGTTTTTAATATCATGTTTTGTTAAATGAAGAGCTACTTCCAAAATCAACTGACTAGCGCTAATTGCAAAATAATGTAAACAGTGAGATAGTTGAAGATGTTGCTAAATACACATAACTACACTGACATCGCTAACAATAATTGTAAACATATGCTAATAAATACAATCAAGAAACATTACTATATTTTTATATAATAGTTAGGTTCATTCTTCGTACCTCCCAAAGTGGAATTATTGATCCTTTTATCGATAGAGCTTCTGAATTATGACTCTGCTTTGCATAATTTGCTAATCTGATCTCATATAATCGATTTATGTAGCAAAATGTTGGATACCAATCAGTGTCGAATATATTGAATGTTAACTTTGTCCTTATTCGTGTTTACGATCTACATTTATTATTAGCAAAATAAATCGTGTAAAATATATGTTTCTAAATTCGTGTTATGTGCTGTTATTAATTTAAGTATATCCATCCTTCCATTTATCTTTACATATATTCATCTATCCGTTTAACTAAATGTTTGTATTTATCTATCTGCCTACCTATTCATCAATATATCTAGTGTACTACCTATATAAAGATCCATCTATCTATCTATCTATCTATCTATCTATCTATCTATCTATCTATCTCTATCTATCTATCTATCTATCTCTATCTATCTATATCTATATCTCTCTCTCTATCTATCTCTATCTCTCTATCTCTCTCTCTCTCTCTCTCTCTCTCTCTCTCTCTCTCTCTCTCTCTCTCTCTCTCTCTACTTACCTATATATCAAGCTAGCAATGATCTATCCATCAATCTATATATTACATGATTCTTTTATCAACTATGACCTTTAAGGGGATGTATTTAGTGTGTTCCCTAGACCTCCATCAAGCTTAAAATTACACCCCCTTGAGTCCCTTTCAAGATAAATTTGTACATTTTTCGGTAGAAAAAATTCCCGGCCGAAGGCCGGTTCCTCTTAAATTACAGGCTCGCTATCGCTCGCCAGGATAAAATCGACACCTAAATGGTACGAAAGGTCTTAAAATTGACAGAATAGGGCGGAAATTCTTAAAAATCACCAAATTAATGGGGCAAACGTCTTAAAATCTCAAAAGCAATGGGGCTAGACATGAGGGAGAAAGGGGTCAAGAAAAAAGTCCCTCAAGTGGAAATCTCCCCTTAATCTATATTTGTTGTTTATACATATATTTGTTGTTTATACATATATTTGTTGTTTATACATATATTTGTTGTTTATGCATATATTTGTTGTTTATACATATATTTGTTGTTTATACATATATTTGTTGTTTATACATATATTTTTTGTTTATACATATATTTTTTGTTTATACATATATTTTTTGTTTATACATATATTTGTTGTTTATACATATATTTGTTGTTTATACATACATTTGTTGTTTATACATATATTTGTTGTTTATACATATATTTGTTGTTTATGCATATATTTGTTGTTTATACATATATTTGTTGTTTATACATATATTTGTTGTTTATACATATATTTGTTGTTTATACATATATTTGTTGTTTATGCATATATTTGTTGTTTATACATATATTTGTTGTTTATGCATATATTTGTTGTTTATACATATATTTGTTGTTTATGCATATATTTGTTGTTTATACATATATTTGTTGTTTATGCATATATTTGTTGTTTATACATATATTTGTTGTTTATGCATATATTTGTTGTTTATACATATATTTGTTGTTTATGCATATATTTGTTGTTTATACATATATTTGTTGTTTATGCATATATTTGTTGTTTATACATATATTTGTTGTTTATACATATATTTGTTGTTTATACATATATTTGTTGTTTATGCATATATTTGTTGTTTATACATATATTTGTTGTTTATACATATATTTGTTGTTTATACATATATTTGTTGTTTATGCATATATTTGTTGTTTATACATATATTTGTTGTTTATGCATATATTTGTTGTTTATACATATATTTGTTGTTTATGCATATATTTGTTGTTTATGCATATATATATTTGTTGTTTATGCATATGTTTGTTGTTTATGTATATATATATTTGTTGTTTATGCATATATTTGTTTATACATATATTTGTTGTTTATACATATATTTGTTGTTTATGCATATATTTGTTGTTTATACATATATTTGTTGTTTATACATATATTTGTTGTTTATGCGTATATATGTTGTTTATGCGTATATATGTTGTTTATGCGTATATATGTTGTTTATGCGTATATATGTTGTTTATGCGTATATATGTTGTTTATACATATTTGTTGTTTATGCATATATTTGTTGTTTATGCATATATATATTTGTTGTTTATGCATATATATATTTGTTGTTTATGCATATATTTGTTGTTTATGCATATATTTACCTGCCTGTTGATGTATTTTTCTCTCTTCCCAGCTGTTACGCTTATGTTGTTATCTGTATCTAGTTAACTATCTGTTCTGTCCATATGTGCTGCCTTCTGTCCAGCCGTGCGTCTGTCTCGTTTGCTCTCTCTCTCCCTATCTCTCTCTCTCTCTCTCTCTCTCTCTCTCTCTCTCTCTCTCTCTCTCTCTCTCTCGTTTATCAATTTAACTAGCTATATATATCTTCCTAGTCTGTCTCTCTCTCTCGCTATCGCGCTCTCTCTCTCTCTCTCTCGCTCTCTCTCTCTCTCTCTCTCTCGTTTATCAATTTAACTAGCTATATATATCTTCCTAGTCTGTCTCTCTCTCTCGCGCTCTCTCTCTCTCTCTCTCTCTCGCTCTCTCGCTCTCTCTCTCTCTCTCTCTCTCTCTCGTTTATCAATTTAACTAGCTATTTACAGTATATCTTCCTAAGCATTATCTATCATTTACGTATTTAGCTAAGTAACCATATATTATCTATTTGTTTTATCTATCTATCTACCATTCCACCCATCTTATTATTTCACCCCCTTGGAATAGACCGCGAGTTTGTTTTAACTGTTGATACTTCCCAGTAACTCCTTATAACTGTCACCAACAGCTCCTTCATTTCTTTCGAGTCCTCCTTCCATTATTGTAGGTGTGGTAGACTGGGTGAGCATTAAGGGGAGATTTCCACTTGAGGGATTTTTTCTTGACTCCTTTCTCCCTCATGTTTAGCCCCATTGTTGTTCTAATTTTAAGACGTTTGCCCCATTATTTTAACGATTTTAAGAAACTTTCAACCCATTTCTGTCAATTTTAAGACCTTTCGTGTCATTTAGGTGTCGATTTTTATCCTGGCGAGCGATAGCGAGCCTGTAATTTAAGAGGAACCGGCTTTCAGCCGGGACATTTTTCTACCGAAAAATGTAAACATTTATCTTGAAAAAGGCTCAAGGGGGTGTAATCTTAAGCTTGA
>CM064577.1:28343018-28350518 GCA_032716605.1 Paralithodes platypus | reverse complement strand
TATTTTGTCAAGGGAGGGTGGGCGTATATATTTTGTCAAGGGGGGATGGGCGTATATATTTTGTCAAGGGGGGATGGGCGTATATATTTTGTCAAGGGGGGATGGGCGTATATATTTTGTCAAGGGAGGGTGGGCGTATATATTTTGTCAAGGGACGATGGGCGTATATATTTTGTCAAGGGACGATGGGCGTATATATTTTGTCAAGGGAGGGTGGGCGTATATATTTTGTCAAGGGAGGATGGGCGTATATATTTTGTCAAGGGAGGATGGGCGTATTTATTTGCTTATTTATTTATAATTTTATAATTTTTAAAGTTTCCTCCCTAGACCTCCATCAAGCTTAAAAAAAATACAACCCAAGACCCCCCTTTGAGATAAATTTGTACATTTTTCGGTAGAAAAATCTCCCAGCCGAAGGCTGGTTCCTCCTAAAATTACAGCTAAATGACACCTACTGTAAATGGCACGAAAGGTCCTAATATTGACAAAAAAATGGGGTGAAAGGTCTTAGCATTGCCTAACTAATTGAAGGAACGTCTTAAAATCTCAAAAGTTTTGGGGCTAAACACGAGGGAGAAGGGGGTCCAGAAAAATGAACCATCCCCCCCCCTTAATGGAGATGACTTTACCCCCTTCGATGATGGATCTTAAGCCGGTATCACACGAGAGCTTTTATAGTCAACATTCGATGATGATCAACATTTTTCTGGCAACATTTTTTGGACTATTTTGCACGGGTATCGGAAACTAGACTGTTGGTAGATGAATTTAGGGTAACCGAAATATTGTACATGTTGACCTCATAAGCTGCCAGATCAGTGTTGAGGATGATAAATGTTGAGGGAAAAAGCGCTAATGTGATATATACCGGCTTTAGGAAGAACCTCGATGGACCTCGTTTATAACCCTCACAGATCCTTCTTAAGGGCAGATCTCCACTTGAGGGATTTTTTTCTTGACCCCTTTCTCCCTCATGTTTAGCCCCATTGCTTTTGATATTATAAAACGTTCGCCCCATTACTTTAGCGATTTTAAGAACTTTCACCCCATATTAAGACCTTTCGTGCAATTCAGGTGTCGATTTTATCCTGGCGAGCGATAGCGAGCCTGTAATTTAAGAGGAACCGGCTTTCAGCCGGGACATTTTTCTACCGAAAAATGTACAAATTTATCTTGAAAAGGGATCAAGGGGGTCAAATTTTAAGATTGCTGGAGGAGTAGGAAACACACTAAAAACCTCCCCTTAAGCTGCATACAAGAATAACACAGGTCCTCCTCAAGCTGCATGCAAGCGTCTAATTTTAGCGAACGTCAGAGGTAAAAAGGCGTCACGGTGCTGAAGGGTGTAAATACAATCTCAATCAGTACCAGGGGCGTCCTTTTCATCACATTCTGGCAACTATTAGATGATTTTATTCAGCTTAGGAAGGACCTTTAGCAATAATAAGGCTCCAAACTATCTCAATTTACCCTTTTAACTACCACAGATCCTTCCTAAGCTGCATGATATCGTCTACATATAGCCAACATATAATACTACACACGTCGCTGGTACTCAAAGGGTTAAACTGCATAACATCGTCTAATGTTAGCCAGAATAAAAAACAAATTCAAAATACTAAAAGCGTTAAAGGCAATATCAAGGACTCATTACTGTTGGCTGGTGGTTTTGATTAATGGGGTGGTTTTTGGTAACTTTGACAGGCGGCGTGTGTGGGTGTGGGCGTAATGGGTGTGTGAGGAGTGTCGTCATGGTAACACAAGGCACAGGGCTTTGGGTACTAGAGAGAGAGAGAGAGAGAGTGTGTGTGTGTGTGTGTGTGTGTGTGTGTGTGTGTGTGTGTGTGTGTGTGTGTGTGTGTATTCACTTTCTTGTTCGCCACGCAATGCAAGCTAAGCTCATTATTATCGCGCCTCCTTAACTGGGAATGTATTGCGTGAAATGCATGTTAAGTGTGTATGTATCGTTGGAATGGCTGTGGATGTGTGTGTAGTCTGTATTTTAGCCAATTGGCGACATCTGGAAACGAAGGCTTAGGGTTAATCTGTACGGTACCATTCTCACTACGGTACCAGTCTCACCCGAAGGCTTAGGTTGACCTATACGATACCCATCTCACCTTGTAACCGATCACCAACCCCAGATGGGACGTCACAACTTCGTCCACTTTAAACACCAGGTTCCTATTTATACTGCTAGGTGAACAGAGGCTACACCGTTAGGGGACTTGCCCAGATGTCTCTTCCCCACCCGGGTGTGTGTTTGTGTGTGTGTGAATTGATATTGTGTAAACTGTAGGAGAAACAATAGGGAAAGCAGGGGGTCAGTAGGAGAGAAACTAACGGCCCCTAAGTCGGGGTTCATCAAAGAGTTTTTTTTTTTTAGCTACATATGTAATCTACGAAGTAATTTGTCATATAGTTGTGATGTGATGTTGATGTAATAACCTTCTGCCACGGACGGCCACGAAGGGGCAGGACAGAAGGAGTAGGGGTAGTAGGAGGAGGGACAGTAGGAGGAAGGACAGTAGGAGGAGGGACAGAAGGGGTAGGGACAGTAGCAAGAGGGACATTATAGGTGGTTTGATGTGGTGGCGGTGTTCCAGCTTCAGCAGGTCTTGGCCCGTCGCCACCTTATATCCTATACACCCCCCCCCCCCCCCCCTCCCACCACTTCCTGCAGTCCTTCCACCTTCCTCTTACTGCCCCCCCTAGCTCTCTCTTACGCGCTCTCTCTCTCTCTCTCTCTCTCTCTCTCTCTCTCTCTCTCTCTCTCTCTCTCTCTCTCTCTCTCTCTCTCTCTCTCTTCTTCTTCTTCTTCATTGTGGACTGCAGTCACTTCTGGAATTCCACAGGGATCTGTCCTTGGCCCACTTCTGTTTATCATATAATTATGTCAATGACATAGATATTGGTATGTTGAGTGTGATCTCCAAGTTTGCAGATGACATAAAACTTGGAATGAATGTGAAAGACCTCAAAGGGGTTGAACAGCTCAGGATGGACCTCAACAGACTTGGTGAATGGTCGGAGACATGGCAGATGCCTCTAAACTTGGAAAAGTGTAAGGTGATGCATATCGGCCAAGCAAACCTCAAGTTAGGGTATTCACTATCGGTAATGCCTCTGGATGTGACTGACTTAGACAAGGATTTGAGTGTTCTGATTAGCAGTGACCTAAGGTTTTCCAAGCAGTGCATTGAAGTAGAGAAGAAAGCACAGAAACTATTTATGCTATATTAATAGTCAATTTAACTATAGAAATAAGGAAATAGTCCTCACAATTTACAACACTGATACGGCCTCTCCTGGAGTATGCTGTTCAATTTTGGTTTCCAGCACTCAGGAAAGATATAGAGCGACTAGAAAGAGTACAAGCTAGGGCTACAAAGCTTATTCCATCACTTAGAAGAATGAGCTATGAGGACCGGTTGAAAGCTCTTGATCTCTTTCCGTTGGAGACGAGGTCAGCTCATTGAAGTATTTAAAAACTTAATGGGTTTGACAATGTGGATTATAGCAAAATGTTTAGTCTCAATATGAATACAACACACAACCATGGCTGGAAATTAGAATTGAAAAGGTTCAGCTCAAGTATTTGTGGAAACATTTTCACATATAAGTTCTGTTCTACCTGGAACAAACTACCCTCCGAAGTTGTAAACAGTTCTTTAGTAGAGCAGTTCAAGAAGAGAGTAGATAGTATTTTGCATACTCTGTAAACAGTGTAGTGCACTAAACAGTCTCTCTCCTTCCATTTCGAGTATCTCCTCGTAATGGATCGCAAGGTCTCTGAGATACTAACTATACCTTGTAACTCTCTCTCTCGAGGTAGTAACAACAATAACAATAATCTTCAACAACATTGTCAGTTTTTGTATTAGTGTCTAATTAAATGTATCATGTTTTCTTCATATTATTATATATTTGTTCACCATCATCATCATCATCATCATCCACATCATTTATTTCTTCTTTTCTGTCGTATGGTATCACTTTCAACTACGCAAACCTGGAGCTCGTGGAACCAGCCGCCCCTTTGCCATGACAACAATTCTCGAAACCCATCTCCTAAGGAAATTTACTTCTACTGATCGCTAATTTGCCGAATTCTAAGTCAGCCCACACTTCTCTGGAAAACTGTCATGGCAATATAAAGTTGAACACATAATTATACTACTTGCATTTCCTGCGTGTACGAACAATGTCTAGTCTTTTCATATATTATATAATCTCTTCAGTTTGTCACGTTTAGACATTGTTACTCCTAGCCTCTTGTAACTCTATGAGGGCTGGAGCAAACGGGCTGACAATCTTCCACACCTATTTACTGGCTGACTCTTCCCAAATGGTAGATAGGCTATATCAGCTCGATTGTTCAAGTTCTTATTGATTTGTGTATTTATTTATGTAATTATAAACATTATATTTATTTACTCATATTTTTATATATTTATTTGTATATAATTATTAATAAATGTATTTATTTTATACTATATATACTGTATACCGTATACAGAATATATATATATATATATATATATATATATATATATATATATATATATATATATATATATATATATATATATATATATATGTCAGTATATATATGTATATATTTACTTATTGACTTATTAATTTATTCATTTTTCATTTTATATATATATATTTCTGTATTTGCGTGTACGTGTGGGCGTCCCGTCATCTCCTCCTGTCGGCTTTTCTCTCATCACAGGTTCACCGGGTTCCTTTGATTTACACACACACAGTCTCTCTCTCTCTCTCCCTTCTTTAGTTTTACTCTCCTGTTCCTCATGCTTTCCTCTTCTTCCTCCTTATCAGTCATCCCTTGCGCTCTTCATATATCTATTCCTTCCTCTCTCCCCTCTCCTTTCGTTTATTCCTCTTTCCTTCATGTATCCTTTTCCTCCCTCCCTACTATTCCTTCCCTTCTTCTCTACTCTTACTCACTCCTTCCTCCCAATCAGTCCCCCACATCGTATGGTGACTATATTTGGCTCTAAGTATGCCTCAGTTGATGTGATGCTCCCAGTTTAGATATTCATAAATTATTACACCCCAAAAAGGTGTTGACATAACAGAACAAAATATCTAGAGTCACACATGGTCACCATACGATGATACATCCCTACAGCCAAACATGATCACCACACAATTGAGGTGTCCCTACAGTCACACATGGTCACCATACGATGATACATCCCTACAGCCAAACATGATCACCACACAATTGAGGTGTCCCTACAGTCACACATGGTCACCATACGATGATACATCCCTACAGCCAAACATGATCACCACACAATTGAGGTGTCCCAACAGCCAGAAATGGTCACCATACAATGAAGTGCATCTACAATGATATCTTGGACCTAGACAACATTGACAGGTTCGCATGAAGGCTGTCTCTACAGCTATGTTGTGTCTGGGTCCTTTGATTCATGACAAGGCCAAAAATTTCCTTTTTCTACTCCTATCTCTATTGTACAATGAAGGTCTTACATATGCGTTCCAGGATTCACGCCACTTCACTGTGAACTGTGCACAAATAATCCTGTGGCCAAGTGTGTCTGCCATGTGGGGCAGGTTTGGTTTGGGGGTGGACGATTACGGCGGGTAAAACTGAGGTCAGCCCTCTCGCCTCATTTTCACCCGCCACCACTGTAATTTGAACTTCAAACCCTAATTTTATTTTTACATATACTGTAGCCTACAATAATAAAAACTCAGAAGATAGGACTTGCCTTTCGTTTGACACCCTGCGTCAGGCGCCTGGCCTGGGCAGCCGGTGTTTATATGAAGGGTCATGTCTAGAAGTGAATTGAAAGGGCATTGTGGTTGGGTCCGCAGCGTGTCAGCCTGCTGAGGCCGGAACTTTTCTGGGAGGTTTAGGACCTGTGAGTCTTCCGCTGGGGACTCCAAACGGGTCATGGTCTCTGCGTCTTCTCCTGGGCTACCTAACCCCTTCTCCTTTCTTAAGGTGTGTGTGGGGGTGAGGGAGGCGGGGGGGGGGGGGGGTTGTACTTATTCTTCAGCCATTCTATCTCTTGCTCATTTACCTTCTGCAGTTTTCTCAGTCACCTTGTTAGTCCCGCTTTCCCCCCCCCCCCCCCTCCTTCCTACTTACCCCTTCTTTCTTGGTGTGTGTGTGTTAGTAGGACTCTGGCTCGCTGCCATCACCTTCTTTCCTTACCTCCTCCCATACTCCTTCAAGGCTCCTCCTTTCCTTCAAGCCCTCCTTCATCCCTTCTTTCTTTAACCTTCACTTCCATCATGTGTTATCCTAACTTAGTTTATTTCGTTGTTCCTCCTTCCTTCCCTCTTTCTCTATTTCACTCCCTCCCTCCTATCAGTCCCTCCTTCACCCATTCCATCCTTTTTTGTTTAACCTGCGCTTTCATGATCTTCCTACCATCGCTCAGTTTGTCCTCCTTCCTTCCTCCCTTCCCTATTTCACTTCATCCCTCCTACGCTTCTTGCTCCGTCCCTCCTTCCTTCCTTAGTGTGTGTGTGTGAGAGAGTAGGACTATTGGCCCAGTGCCACCACCTTTTTTTCCTTAACTCCTTCCATACTCCTTCAAGCCTCCTTCTTACTATCCTTCTTTCAGCCCTGCCTTTAATTCGTGCTTCACCCCCCCCCCTTTCTTACTTCCTTCACTGCCACCTTTCCTACTTTCATAATGTTCTTCCCTTTTTCCTTGCTTCTATGCTCGTTCAATCCTCCTTCCTTCTCCTTCCTTCTCCTTCGTCCTTTTCTTCTGTCACACCTTTCCTTCATTCTCCTTCACTCCTTCCATTTGTTACTCCTTACTCCCTTAACTTCCTTCCGACTTCCCTCCTGTTTCTTCTTTCATTCCCACCTTGAATTCCTTCTTTCGGTCTTTCCCTCGCTCCTTCTATCTTCCTTTCTCTCCTTTTTGTAACTTCCTCTCTTCTCTTCTTCCTTCTTCTTTTATCCTCCTCTTCTTCTCATCTCTTCCCTCTTCTTTCTTGTCATCTTCCCCTCTTCCTATCTTCTCATCTCATCGTCTCCCTTCTACTCTTCTCTCCGTTCTTCTCTGTTCATACTCTCCTTTCTTCTCTTCGTCTCCTCTCCTTTCTCCTCCTTCGCATTTATTTTCATCTCTCCCTGTCCCTTGTTCTCTTTTCTTCCTACCCTTCTTCTTCTCTGTTATTTTGTTTACCTCCTCCTCCTCTTTATCTTTTCTCTCTCTCTCGTCCTTCTCCTTAGTGCCCATATCTCTCGGTTTTTCATTTCCTTATGCACTCGTATTTCTCCAGCCCCCATACCCCCCCTTCTCTCTCTCTCTCTCTCTCTCTCTCTCTCTCTCTCTCTCTCTCTCTCTCTCTCTCTCTCTCTCTCTCTCTCTCTCTCTCCATTTGGCATTGTTTTCTTTTCACCTCATGTTGTTGTTGTTGTTGTTATCCTTATTTGTGTTTCTCTATATATATAAATGTTTGTTTATACGTTAT
>CM064577.1:28305518-28338018 GCA_032716605.1 Paralithodes platypus | reverse complement strand
TGCCTCGCAGTGCTAATATCTTCTGGGCCCTTGACGCTTCCTGGCAGGTGACACTTTGACGCGTTATGACACTGACCAGTTATAACACAGACCCGTTATGACACTGACCCGTTATGACACTGACACTTTATGACACTGACGCGTTTATGACAATTTGTCGGAATATGACACATACGCATTATGACACTGAAGCGTTATGACACTGACACGTTATGACACTGACGCGTTATGACACTGACACGTTATGACACTGACGCGTTATGACACTGACCCGTTATGACACTGACACGTTAGACACTGACGCCTTATGACCCTTGACACACATTTATATATTGTGTGATAGTCATTATGATATTGAATGTTAAAACAGGTATATGCTTACTAAACAGGTGTGGAATTATGTACGGTCTATTAATATTCAATTACAGGTAATAATAGTAAGAGTATGAATAGTATTATATGGTAATGGGCAGGGTCAAGTGGGGTCATTTTGGCCATACGGGACAATTACAGCCATAACAGTTATAGGTACACAGTTACCAGAATTACCAGTTTACCTAAATACTCAAATGCATTATATATATATATATATATATATATATATATATATATATATATATATATATATACATACCGGTATATATATATATATATACCGGTATATATATATATATATATATATATATATATATATATATATATATATATATATACTGTATGTATATATATATATATATATATACATATATATTATATATATATATATATATATATACTGTATATATATATATACAGTATATACACTGTATATAACTTCTTGGCAGTTTTATGTCGTGTTCATATTAATATTAATAAAATGTATGCTATGAGAGAGAGGGAGAGAGAGAGAAAGAGAGAGAGAGAGAGAGAGAGAGAGAGAGAGAGAGAGAGAGAGAGAGAGAGAGAGAGAGAGAGAGAGAGAGAGAGAGAGAGAGAGAGAGAGAGAGAGCACAAACGAGGTAATAGATTGTTGACAACGCAACAAACACCACGAACGTTGGAACAGAGAGTGACAGGACAGAATTGGCCGGAGGGGGGCACCTTATTTGGTCATTAGGGAAACAGAGAGAAGGGGACACGGTTGTACGGTCGCGCTAATAAGTCATGGCCCAGCTGTCATTACCTTTGGCTTGCTCTGTGCTATATTAATGTCTGTCAGATGTTGAGTATGGTGGGTAAGTGTAGGAACATGGTTATATATATCTCACTCGAAACGAATAAATCAATGCTTAGATAGAGCTGATACCAATTATCGATCAAAATATACTTGGTGCCGAGCCATCACTTATTAGCGCGACTGTACATAAGAGAATGATGACTGTAAATTAAAATGAGTTAAATTTAGGAGAGTGACACAGAGAAATTGGTGTAATGATAAACTGATGACAAAAAGACAATTATTGGAACAGAAAGGTAGATTTAGGAGAATAACTAAGAACAATAGGTGTAGTGATAACAATCTAGAGATGGGTGAACATTGGAAGGTGTAAATAATAGAACACAATTAACAAAAGTCCAACAATTTAGAAGGGTATGGAACACAAAATTATTCGACTTTACTCTTAAACTCAATTAATGAAATCAACAAATACATGTGGCAGTCCAGGGATTCGAACCTAGGATGCTCACACCGAAATTCAGTGCATTTATCCATTGCGCTACGAAGACAGTTAATTAGTTAATTAGAAGGGTGGTTAACACATGGATGAAGGTGGTAATATGTAATTGAAGAGACGTCATGATGAACAAAACACAATATACGACATAATAGGGTTAGAAAAAGGTAAACATTAAGGGAAGGTTTTTTAGTTTGTTCCCTAGATTTCCATCAAGCTTAAAATGTCACCCCCTAAGCCCCCTTTCAAGATAAATTTGTAAATTTTTCGGTAGAAAAATTTCCCGGCCGAAGGCCGGTACCTCTTAAATTACAGGCTCGCTATCGCTCGCCAGGAAAAAATCGACACCTAAATGGCACGAAAAGTCTTAAAATTGACAGAAATGGGGCGAATGCTCTTAAAATCGCCAATTTAATTGGGCGAACGTCTTAAAATCTCAAAAGCAATGGGACTAAACCTGAGGGAGAGAGGGGTCCAGAAAAAAATCTCCCCAAGTGGAAACCCCCCCCTTAGCCCCTTCATTACCAGTGCCGTCCATTTAACTTTATTATGGCTACTATTAGACCATGTTATTCAGTTTATAAAGGACATCCAGCAACTAACAGGCATCCAACCATCTCACTTAACCATTTTTACTAGCCTACCACAGATCCTTCTTAAACTGTACAAAAACGTCTAAATTTAGCTAGAATAAAATAACGAAACGTCGCCGGTACAGAAGGGGTTAAGAACACAAGCAATTTGGGAAGGTGTATTGAGTAATTAAAAGGTAAACACGGGCAATTTGGGAAGGTGTATTGAGTAATTAAAAGGTAAACACGGGCAATTTGGGAAGGTGTATATAGGTTAATTAAAAGGTAAACACAGGCAATTTGGGAAGGTGTATTGAGGTTAATTAAAAGGTAAACACAGGCAATTTGGGAAGGTGTATATAGGTTAATTAAAAGGTAAACACAGGCAATTTGGGAAGGTGTATTGAGGTTAATTAAAAGGTAAACACAGGCAATTTGGGAAGGTGTATATAGGTTAATTAAAAGGTAAACACGGGCAATTTGGGAAGGTGTATTGAGGTTAATTAAAAGGTAAACACAGGCAATTTGGGAAGGTGTATATAGGTTAATTAAAAGGTAAACACAGGCAATTTGGGAAGGTGTATTGAGGTTAATTAAAAGGTAAACACGGGCAATTTGGGAAGGTGTATTTGAGGTTAATTAAAAGGTAAACACGGGCAATTTGGGAAGGTGTATTTGAGGTTTAATTAAAAGGTAAACACGGGCAATTTGGGAAGGTGTATTTGAGGTTAATTAAAAGGTAAACACGGGCAATTTGGGAAGGTGTATTTGAGGTTAATTAAAAGGTAAACACGGGCAATTTGGGAAGGTGTATTTGAGGTTAATTAAAAGGTAAACACGGGCAATTTGGGAAGGTGTATTTGAGGTTAATTAAAAGGTAAACACGGGCAATTTGGGAAGGTGTATTGAGGTTAATTAAAAGGTAAACACGGGCAATTTGGGAAGGTGTATTTGAGGTTAATTAAAAGGTAAACACGGGCAATTTGGGAAGGTGTATTTGAGGTTAATTAAAAGGTAAACACGGGCAATTTGGGAAGGTGTATTGAGGTTAATTAAAAGGTAAACACGGGCAATTTGGGAAGGTGTATTTGAGGTTAATTAAAAGGTAAACACGGGCAATTTGGGAAGGTGTATTGAGGTTAATTAAAAGGTAAACACAGGCAATTTGGGAAGGTGTATTGAGGTTAATTAAAAGTAAACACGAAAGAATAGTCATCATTAACAGTAATATATAATGATAATAAATACTGTATAAAATATATTAAACAAGGTAAATTGGATTGGTGTCTAGAGGGCGAAGAAAGGAGTTAAGGGGAGATGGGTCGTTTTTCTGGTCGCCCCTCTTCCTCATGTTTAGCCCCATTAGTTTGTCGATTTATGTCGATTTTGTCTCATTTATATATTAGTATCAATACCTTTCGTGCCATTTAGGTGTACACAAATTTCCTGGCGAGCGATATCGAGCCTGTAGTTTTAAGATAAACCGGCCATCAGCCTGGAAATTTTTATATCGAAAAATTTACACAATTATCGTGAAGGGGGTGAATGGGGGTCAAGGGGGATTTTTTTTTTTTTTTTTTTTTTTTTTTTTTTTTTTTAGCTTGATGGAGGTCTTGCCATGAAACTCAAAAAAATGTATGAATATATAAATATATAGAAAAAAAAAAAAAAAAACTGTCCCCTTAAGCAAGAAAGGTAAACACGAGGATAATTAAGAGGGGGTCAGGTCACGCCAGAGGAGAGGAAAAGACCTATACTAGGGAAAAAGGAAAAACTTAATTATCCTTGAGAAGAAGAAAAAGAACTGAAAAGAGTTTATTATTAGAAGGAAAAGTTCATTAACCCTTTGTCTGCGGCTATTTAGGGCATATTCAGGCACTCCTGAATGATAAATCAAGCATCTGCATTAAATGAAGTGTATTCTGCCGAAAACTAGGCGAGAATAGCTTCAAAATGACACCAGAACGGGCCCCGTACGTGGTCTGGTTCACCCGCAGTGGTGCCAGTGAAACGCGGGAAACCCACTATTATGTAACACTCGCTCGCTTGGCTACACTGCTGGGAGACACAGAGAGAGACCCGCGCGAGACACAGTCAACATCTATGAGCCGCTCGGTGCTCTGAGGGTCGCAGGTGAGCCCCTCACGCTCCCACCCACTGACACTCGATTTTTACGGTTTTTACAGGCTTTTAACCCTTGTCTAGCGGGGTGTTTTGGGCTCATTTGGGCATATTCAGGCCCTCCTGCATGATAAATCAAGCATCTGCATGAAAAAATAATATATTTAGCAAAAAACTAGGCGCTAAAAGCTTCAAAATGAGACCAGAACGAGCTACGTAGCACTCGTGGTTCTCTTGCAGTGATGCCACAAACATGGGAGTTTAGCATATATCGGTATATTTTTCCCAGCTATGCTCACTACTGGCTACACTGCCGGCCTCTCGAGAACACAGGGAACATGAGTTAATGGGCGGCGGCAAGCCCTGGGAGTCAGCTGTCTGGCCCGCTGTGCTCCCGGCCATTTGCACTCGATTTTAACCCTTTAAAAGCCTTAATAATGCTCCTAACTTGCTGCAAATTGGTGCACAACTTAAGTCGAGCGCCGCCAATAAGGGGTTAAAGCCTGGAAATTGCTGTAACTTGCCAGGACGTTCCGGAACGTCACCCGCAACGAAAGGGTTAAGAAAAAATAAGTCTATAGATAAAATTGAAACAAATGAAATAATAACAAACATATAACAAATGGGATATCTAAGAGGAAGAATGAGTACTTGAGATTACAACAGGAGAGAGGAAATTGGTTAAAAATAGGGTATAAGAGAAAGACAATAATAGGGTAGTTTGAGGGGAAAAGAGAAAAGAAAACGGAAAACTGGGGAAGGTGCCAGAGTATATGGTTCCATGTCATCTCAACCAGTAGACCATTTCAACCAGTTGCTCTCAACCAGTGTCAAATTAACCCAGACCAACCAAACCAGTGCCAAAATATAGTACTAACCTAACCGTATTGGTTGATGTGGTACCGGTACTGGTTGAAATGGTCTACTGGTTGATTTGACCGGTTGACAGTTTGAGGAGGAAGAGGTAATATTTATTGATAGCCCATGAGGGGAGAGAATGAAATATATAGTAATAATGAATATATACAGAATATAAAAGGAATATGATAGACAAAGTGCGAGGTGTATTTAAGAGGCATAGGTCAGATCACACCCACTGTAAAGAGTAAAATCAGAGAGAGAGAGAGAGAGAGGTGTCAAATCATACTTTTGTAAAGATTAGACACTAGAGATACAGTAGACTAAGCATGAGAGAGAGAGAGAGAGAGAGAGAGAGAGAGAGAGAGAGAGAGAGAGAGGTCAAATCATACTTCTGTAAAGATTAAACACTAAGAGATACATTAGACTAAGCATGAGAGAGAGAGAGAGTATGAGAAAGAGAGAGAGAGAGAGAGGTCAAATCACACTTCTGTAAAGAGTAAACACTAGAGAAAGACTAAACAAGATAGAGTGAGAGTGAGTAATAAGTAAGGTCATGCTTGGTGTAGCTAGGGAAATATGTAATAGAAAGAGAGAGACTAAATGAAGAGAAAAGAGTAAGTAAAGGCCAGAGAGAGAGAGAGAGAGGTAGGTAGAGAGGTCAAATCACACTTCTGTAAAGAGTAAACACTAGAGAAAGACTAAACAAGAGAGAGAGATAATGAGAGTGAGAGTGAGTAATAAATAAGGTCATGCTTGGTGTAGCTAGGGAAATATGTAATAGAAAGAGAGAGACTAAATGAAGAGAAAAGAGTAAGTAAAGGCCAGAGAGAGAGAGAGAGAGAGAGAGAGTAGTTATTATCAGCTCATTGTAGAGAGAGTGAAAGAGATAAAGACCAAACAATAGAGAGAGAGAGAGAGAGAGAGTAGTTATTATCAGCTCATTGTAGAGAGAGTGAAAGAGATAAAGACCAAACAATAGAGAGAGAGAGAGAGAGAGAGAGAGAGAGAGAGAGAGAGAGAGAGAGGTCATGAGAGTAATGTAGAGAGGAAAGTGATAGAATGAAGCAGAGCGAACGAAAGGAATAGAGAGAAAAAGAGCTTAAGAAAGAGAGAGAGAGAGGTCATTATCAGCTCATTGTAGAGAGAGTAAAAGAGAGAAAGGCTAAACAAAAGAGAGAGAGAGAGAGAGAGAGAGAGAGAGAGAGAGAGAGAGAGAGAGAGGTCAGGAGAGTATTGTAGCATTATAGAGTCGCGCGCACCCTACCTCCTTACTCTCCTCCCTCCCTCCCTCCCCCTCTCTCCCACTATCTCTAACTCTCTCTCTCTCACTCACTCACTCTCCCGCGCCCGCTCACTCTCCTCGCTTCGTATAGGTCTCTCTCTCACACACACACAATCATTCTCTCACTAACTTACTCTGGCTTTCTTTTTCACACTTGCTTTCGCTGGCTTGGGCTAACGCTTTCTTTTCTCTCTCTCTAACTTTCGTGAATGTTTACTCTAGCTTTCTTTTTGCTTTCTCTAGTGTTCGTTTTGTCAGCTGTCTTTTCTTTAGCTTTATATTTGTTTTAGCTTTACGTTTCCTTTAGCTTCTTTTGGTCTCTTATTCTCTCGATTTTAGTTTGTTTTAGTTCCCCCTTTCTCTAACTTTCGTCTTGTCTTGCTTCTCTTTCTTAATCTTTCTGGCTTATATTTCTTATCTGTCTTGCTTATCTTCGTTTCATTGCCTACCTTTCCTTATCTACTCTTCAAAGTGCCTCAATCGGATTTCATAAGTGTTAAGCTGTAATCAAACGAGGACTTGTAGCAGAGGATTTATTCGGAGTCCAATATTTACAGTGCAGTCTTATGATTTATTCGGAGTCCAATATTTACCTTAGTGCAGTCTTATGATTTTGACTACTTTCATCTCCAATGTGTCGGAATTTTGGGTTTTAAAGTTAATGTTCTCATAACGTCGAGACATTATAAAACAGTTAACTTAATTTGGATAAACTATACCTAATATATTCTGTGATTAAGTCTATGATCTGACTACTTTCACCTCCAGTGTGTCGGAATTTGATATTTAAAGTTCATGTTTTCACAAGTGTGAGAAGAAATAACACAAATATACTTAATATTGATAACATTATAAGTATAAATATTCCGAGGTGAAATATATGATCGGACTAGTTTCACCTCCAATGTGTCGGAAGTTTGGGTCTTGCAGTTCGTTATTTTGTATTGGCAAATGTATACCATAGTGAATTATATTATAAATGTATACCATAGTGAATTATATTATAAATGTATACCATAGTGAATTATATTATAAATGTATACCGTAGTGAATTATATTAGCCGATGATGATATATCCCCTCCATAATCTGAGAACTCGAGGTCGTGATTATTCAAAATTGGAAAAAAGTCCATTATGTTTACAAATGAAACACTAAATTCATTAATGAAATATACAAATCCCTTTAAATTGTTGAAGGGGAGATCTCCACTTGAGGGATTTTTTTCTTGACCCCTTTCTCCCTCATGTTTAGCCCCATTGCTTTTGATATTATAAAACGTTTTCCCCATTAGTTTAGCGATTTTAAGAACTTTCATCCCATATTAAGACCTTTCGTGCCATTCAGGTGTCGATTTTATCCTGGCGAGCGATAGCGAGCCTGTATTTTACGAGGAACCGGCCTTTGGCCGGGAAATTTTTCTACCGAAAAATTTACAAATTTATCTTAAAAGGGGGTCAAGGGGGTGAAATTTTTAGATTGCTGGAGGAGTAGGAAAAAAACTAAAAACCTCCCCTTAAATGGTACAGGAAGACACACAATTAGAATAATATAGGACACATATCCAACTTATCGTCAAACTAGAACCAGAATAAACGACCCTAATACCTCAAAGTTTACTAAACACCTTTATATCACACTTCGCTATAAATCCGCTTCTAAAATCCCTGTTGCGATTACAGCTCTGACTTTCCCACTATCTTCGTCTCTCGCTTCTCGGTGCCAACTCCCCCCAAGTGCCTGTTGTTGGATTGCAGTGTTGTGGAGCCATCAGTGCCACGGGATTTTGGCCTTTGGTGTTTTAAGGCAATCCGTGCCATTTCGTGTATTGCGATTGACCCTTCTGACTGCCATATCCCCTTCCTAATCTGAAGAAAATCGTCTAATAATAGCCAGAAAACAGGCCCTCTGACTTACATATCCCCTTCCTAATCTGAATAAAATCGTCCAATGATACCAATGATAGCCAGAAAACAGACAAGAAATACGTAATCGGATCTTGAAGGGGTTAACTTCACTTAACTTAACGCCTAACTTCCCCCCCCCCCCTCTCGCTTCTCAGTGCCCAACTCCCCCAAAGTGCCTATGATTGGATTTGCAGTGTTTTGGAAACTTGAAATTTTGGCCTTTATTTAGTGGCAGGAAGATGGGTGGCACGAGTACTTGAGAGTGCCACCGACTATAGGAAATCTACTAGTGGCAGCAGAAATGATAAATATACCTCGTCATACTGTATATAATTATTAAATGGTTGAGATTGATTTGCGAACTGGTGAATTATACATGAAGATTGTATGGGAATTTTGACAGTGCCAAGCAAAAATGTATTTAGTGCCATCACAATTGGAGGCACGAGTTCTTTAGAGTGCCACCGACTAAATCAAATTATTGGTGGCAGCTGAACAATAGATAAACTTGTCATATGCATTTAAAGGTCGAGATTAATTGACAAACATCATATATGAAGATTGTGTGGGACTATCTAGAGTGACAGAAAGGGACTATATTCAGTGCCAGTTAAAAAGATATTACTTATTTGGAATTGTATGAATTGTATTATGTTGTAGAATTGTATTATGAATTGTATTTAGTGCCAGAGAGATGGGAGGCACCAGGACTTGATGGTGGGATATTATGTATAACTTCGTGGAGATTTTGTACTGGCATGTCTATAGTGCCAGAATATAGATTGTATTGAGTGCCAGAGAGATGGGTGGCACTAGTACTCTAAAGTGCTATATCGTGTATATCTTAGTCCAGAGTGTACCGTATACCCATGTCTAAAGTGCCAGAATATAGATTGTATTGAGTGCCAGAGAGATGGGTGGCACTAGTACTCTAAAGTGCTATATCGTGTATATCTTTGTCCAGAGTGTACCGTATACCCATGTCTAAAGTGCCAGAATATAGATTGTATTGAGTGCCAGAGAGATGGGTGGCACTAGTACCGGGTACTTTAAAGTGCCATATCGTGTATATCTTTGTCCAGAGTGTACCGTATACCCATGTCTATAGTGCCAGAATATAGATTGTATTGAGTGCCAGAGAGATGGGTGGCACTAGTACTTTAAAGTGCCATATCGTGTATATCTTTGTCCAGAGTGTACCGTATACCCATGTCTAAAGTGCTAGGAATTGAATTGTATTGAGTGCCAGAGAGCTGGGTGGCATTAAGGGGGGATTTCCACTTGAGGGATTTTTTTCTTGACTCCTTTCTCCCTCATGTTTAGTCCCATTGCTTTTGAGATTTTAAGACGTTCGCCCCATTAGTTTGGCGATTTTAAGACATTTCACCCCATTTATATAACTTTTAAGACCTGTCGTCCCATTTAGGTGTCGAATTTTTCCTGGTGAGCGATAGCGAGCCTGTAATTTAAGAGGAACCGGCCTTCGGCCGGGAAATTTTTCTACCGAAAAATGTACAAATTTATCTTGAAAGGGGGTCAAGGGGATGTAATTTCAAGCTTGATGGAAGTCTAGGAAACACACTAAAAACCTCCCCTTAACCCTCTCCGACATATGACGCGATTTTAAGCCTATTGGTGATACTTTAAAGCCTTTGTTACCATCAGGGGTATTTAGAAACCTTTAGTTTAGTTACTTCAACCTCTGCAGTTGTATTAAAATGTAAAACTTGCAAACTAAACAAACCAAAATTGGGACAAGGACAATATAAAGTCAAATTAAATTATCAAAATCGCTATGTGGAAACAACGCTTACTAAAATGAAAATTATTAAATAAAAGAACACAATCCACCACATAGGGTGTACATTACTACATGAGCAAGTTAATCTGTTTCCCAAGCAAACTAATCGCACATATAACAACGCACTATCGTCACGTTAAAGGAAGTAGTCAAGTTTGGGAAGTCCGGGACGTTCTGGCAAATTTACTAAACTCTGCATGAATAAAGAAACTACATGTTAAATGTCAAAATATTATTTAAAATCAAATTTGCAACATGACAAGACATGAACAATAGTACAAAATACAAATATTGATAAGATATCTATACTATTACAAAATAATATATAAAATACAGTACAGCACTCACTAACGATAGTGCTATCGGGTAGGTACCTGTAAGCATAGCATGCCTCAAGTGACCCCTATCAATAACTACCCTACAAATAACCTACATTTATAGCACAAAATAAACTAAGGAAATCGCAAAAGTAAGCAATTGATACTATCGACAATGAATACATATAATATAAAGACAATAATTGCAAATATGAAGTAACAACAGATTTAAACAAAGAGTACTCTTTTAACAAGAACAATAAATTTAAAAAATCATCAATATTAATATTAATAATAGAAAAAGATAAAGATAAACAATAAATACAGACAAAAAAACAATAAATACAGACAAAAAGTAAGCAGAGGTTATACAAGAAACTTCAAGTTAAAAATGCTTGATTAAAATTATTGATGTCAAATTTTAGAATACAGTCACAATAATTGACCCTAAAAAGATTAAATTTATGGAACAATTTACTTGCCTCAAAACCTCTCCACTAAGAGTCTGTATAGTAACCTAGCTCTAGCCCAAAAGTCATCTACTTTAGTGCAGATTTTACAAAATCTTATTAATTGGGAATAAAAACAATTTTAAGTTATTTTACTATCGATATTACTACTAGGGAAAGGAAAGTTTATTACGTTAAAATTAAAATCATCAACTTTGTGATATACTTTAAGTATGCACTGTTCATTAACAATCTCTATATTTATATCAAGAAAATGTTCAACTTTATAATTTACGTTACATTGTGTGAGGGGAATAGAATTAGGGTAAATAAGTTTAGCAACTTGATTAAAATTTAACAAATTGCAAACGAGAATATCATCAATATATCTACTATTATTACTTAACAATTTAGCAAGTGCTAATTTTTCTGGGATTTTATTTTTCTTGCTACTGTCAACTAAGTCTTTTATATATTTAAATTCTAAAGCAGGCAAGAATAAGTCTGCAATTAAAGGGCTAGCATTTCCACCCATAGGAATTCCTAATATTTGTTTGAAAATGTAAGGCCCGAATCTAACATAAGTATTGAAAAGGAGGAATTTGAGTTAGCTGTGGGCAGAAAACTAATTTTGGAGAGGTAATTATAAGAGTGAGAGAACTCTTATTTCTTATTGCTAATCTGGCAACCTCTGCGTCATAAATGCGTGAAAGGGTTAATACTTCATGGTGCTATATCGTGTATACATTTATAACTTTATATCGGTATATATCTAACTGGCTATCTTTGTGGAGGTTGTGATTAGCTTAGCCATGTTCAGATTATGACGAATTTGGCTGGTTTATTCTGGCTATCATTAGACGTTTGTATTAAGGGGAGATTTCCACTTGAGGGACTTTTTTCTTGACCCCTTTCTCCCTCATGTCTAGCCCCATTGCTTTTGAGATTTTAAGACGTTTGCCCCATTAGTTTGGTGATTTTAAGAATTTCCGCCCCATTTTGTCAATTTTAAGACCTTTCTTGCCATTTAGGTGTCGATTTTATCCTGGCGAGCGATAGCGAGCCTGTAATTTAAGAGTAACCGGCCTTTGGCCGGGAAATTTTTCTACCGAAAAATGTAAAAATTTATCTTGAAAGGGGGGCAAGGGGGTGAAATTTTAAGGTTGCTGGAGGAGTAGGAAACAAACTAAAAACCTCCCCTTACGTTTAGGAAGGATCTGTGGCAATTATAAGGGTGAAGACTATATTATAAGGGTGAAGACTATATTATAAGGGTGAAGACTATATTATAAGGGTGAAGACTATTATAAGGGTGAAGACTATATTATAAGGGTGAAGACTATATTATAAGGGTGAAGACTATTATAAGGGTGAAGACTATTATAAGGGTGAAGACTATATTATAAGGGTGAAGACTATTATAAGGGTGAAGACTATATTATAAGGGTGAAGACTATATTATAAGGGTGAAGACTATATTATAAGGGTGAAGACTATATTATAAGGGTGAAGACTATTATATACAGCTTGGGAAGGATCTGTGGGAATTATAAGGGTGAAGACTATATTATATACAGCTTAGGAAGGGTTCCTAAGTAATGGAGTGAGCGTTTAAATATAAAAACAAAAACAAATTGGGGCTAAACATGAGGGAGAAGGGGGTACATTAATAAACAAACTTCCCCTTAAGGGGAGGCAGACCGTTTGTTTGGTCTATTAATTAATTTATTCATATATTTGTTTAGTTTCCTCCCTAGACCTCCATCAAGCTTAGAAAAACACCCCCTAGACCCCCCTTCAAGATAAATTTGTACATTTTTCGGTAGAAAATTTTCCTCTTAAAATTGCAGGTTCGCTATCGCTCGCCAGGAAATAATCGACACATAAATGGCACGAATGGTCTTAAAATTGACAACGAAATGTGGCGAAAGGTGTTAAAATCGCCAAACTAATGGGCCGAAGGTCTTATAATCTCAAAACTAGTGGGGCTAAACATTAGGGAGAAGGGGTGTCCAGAAAAACGGTCTGCCTCCCGTTAAGACTCCTAACTTTCCCCCACTCCCAGTTATTGGATGGCAGTGTTGTGGAGCTTTGGACCTTGTTTAGTGCCAGCAGCATTCAGTGAACGTTTTAATGTCTCAAACCTAATGGGGCTAAGCATGAGGGAGATAGGGGTGTAGTACAAAACAACCTTCCCCTGTCTCTCAGTGCCAAACACACACACACACACACACACACACACACACACACACACACACACACACACACACACAGGGAAGAAAAAGAAGAAGAAATGTTCCTCGGGTTAAGTTAATGTATTAGTGTTATTTTTATACGTAGCAAATCCAAGGTATACCTCATCAGTGCCTGGTTGGACATTAGCGGACTTGATTTACTGGGCCGCAATTGGAAAACCGATTAAGATGTGGAGAATGATGAGTGGAAGGTGTGTGTGGGTGTGGGCGTGTGGGTAAAACGGATAAAAATAGTGTTAAATGATGAGTGGAAGGTGGGTGTATGTGTGGGTGTGTGGGTAAAACGGATACAAATAGTGTTAAGTGATGAGTGGAAGGTGGGTGTCTGTGTGGGTGTGTGGGTAAAACGGATACAAATAGTGTTAAATGATGAGTGGAAGGTGGGTGTATGTGTGGGTGTGTGGGTAATACGGATACAAATAGTGTTAAATGATGAGTGGAAGGTGGGTGTCTGTGTGGGTGTGTGGGTAAAACGGATACAAATAGTGTTAAATGATGAGTGGAAGGTGGGTGTCTGTGTGGGTGTGTGGGTAAAACGGATAAAAATAGTGTTAAATGATGGGTGGAAGGTTTTAGTGTGTTAAAACGGATACAAATAGTGTATGATGAGTGGAAGTCTGTGGGGTGTGTGGGTAAAACGGATACAAATAGTGTTAATGATTATGAGTGGAAGGTGGGTGTCTGTGTGGGTAAAACGGATAAAAATAGTGTTAAATGATGGGTGGAAGGTGTGTGTCTGTGTGTGTGGGTGAGGGGAAGGTACAAAGGAGTACAAAGAAAATCAAGCAACAACAGGTCTAGTGACCCTTCTAGGTTGCTTGTCCTCCAAAACACTGAGGATCAAGTGACCAAACAGTGGTTTAGAGTGGGTAAGGGAACATTGGAAAGGGAACTACTGCCCTGCCACTAACGTGGCAGGACTAGGAAGTTAGTAGGGGACATATGGGTTAGTAACTGAGGGGAGGATAAAGTTATTCATTTACAAACGCAGTCAGGCGCGGGTTTGATCCGAGATATTTGTCTAGGCGGAATTTAATGAATCAACGGTGCTGCAGTCTATAACGTCTCGGGAAGCCCATTCCACAAGTTGACACGATTGAAGAAGAAAATTCTTAGATTCGTGCGAGTTAAACGATTTACCAATAATTTTGCAACGTTTCCCGGTGTAATTAGATTGGTCGATAGTGAAGTACTTATTACAGTTTAATTGTCCGATGCATTTGATGATTTTGAACACTTGATGAAGTCACACTTAATCTGCGCTGGGTTAAAGGAAATAGTTTAATTCTCTAAGGACGCTCTTCGTTGGTTTGTTCTTAGGCTAGGTATCATTTGGTAACTATACGTTGAACTCGTTCTAGCTTGTTTATATCTTTTTGGTAATAAGGGCACCAGGATTGAACGCAGTATTCCAGAAGAGGGCGGACTAAGGAATTGTAAAGGGTTAGGATAACTTCTTTGGATTTATGCGCAAATGACCTGCCTATAAAGCCATTATTTTGTTTGCCTTCTTAACAACTTCTGAAAATTGTTGACTCGGTTTAGGTTACTCGATTTGTTACTCCCAGATCGTTTCTCTGTTTACATTCTTAAGCTGAGTGCCATTCATCGAATAGTTTGCTTTCTCCATTAGGTATCCGATGTAGTACTTACATTTATCCGCATTGAAAATCATTTGCCAAATTTGGGCCAACATGACAATTTATCTAGATTGTGTTGCATATCGTCAACTTGTTCTTTTGAGAGTACGCTATTTGCAATTTGTATCGTCAGCAAATTTGAGATTGGAGGTGAGACCCTCTATGTCGTTGATGTAATTAGAAAGAGATTGAGTCCTAGTACCGATCCCTGGGTACCCCGCTACTTACATGGGTTTAGATGCTACCGTTTATGACTCCCTTTGCTTTCTGTTGCTGAGCCAATTTCTATCCATTAACACACGTCTTGTATTCCATGCGCTTTTAGTTTTAGCAGTAAACGTTTGTGGGGAACTTTGTCAAAGGCTTTTGAAAATCAAGATATAATATCTCCAGCTTACTCATCGTAGAGGTTGAGGATATCGTGGAAGAAGTCTAAGAGGTTTGTTAAACAGGAACGTTTTTTTACGAAAGGTGGATGTGTGTGTGGGTGTGTGGGTAAAACGGATAAAGATAGTGTTAAATGATGAGTGGAAGGTGTGTGTGAGGGGGGGGGGGGCGGGAGGTGAGGGTGGGTGTGTGAGCGAGGCCAAGGTGTGTGTGGGGGGGGGGGGGGGAGGTGAGTGTGGGTGTGTGAGGGGAAGGTGGATGTGTGGGTGGGTTGGTTGGTTTGTGTGGCATTTGTGTGCGCGACATAGGTGTGTGTGGGGGGGGGCGGGGGGGTGACGTCGGTTAAGTGTTGTGTGGCTTGACGTAGATGTAAATTGGAGTGACGTAGGTACTGTATGTGGGTGTGTGTAAGTGTGATGTGTGTGTGTGTGTGTGTGTGTGTGACGTAGGCATGTGTGTGTGTGCTTGACGTAGATGTATGAGTGACGTAGGTACTGTATGTGGGTGTGTGTAAGTGTGATGTGTGTGTGTGTGTGACGTAGGCATGTGTGTGTGTGCTTGACGTAGATGTATGAATGACGTAGGTATGTGCGTGTGTTTGGATATGAGGCGATGTAGATGTGTTTGACATACTGTAGGTGGGTTGTGTTGGTGGGGGGGTGAGAGTGGGGGGCGAGGATGAGAGAAGAGAGAGAGACAGAGAGAGAGATCGAGGAGAAAGAGAGAGAGAGAGAGGAGGAGAGAGGGAGGGACGGAAGATGACGAGGAGAGAAGAGCGGAGGGAGAGAGAGAGAGAGAGAGAGCTATCATATACACAACAATTAAGCCAACTCCTGAATTAGGCTACAACTTTTAGACCTCCGACAACAAGGCTCGCTGCGTGTTTTTAAATAGTTAGGAAGGTTTGGGATTTACGAGAAATATGTGCATTTTATTCTGAAACATTATGACGCTTTTTACATATTCTGAGTAGCATTAGGTTATTTATGTAGTTTAGGTATACTGTATATGTAGTTTAGGAATTGATGTCGTTTAGGAATTGATGTCGTTTAGGAATTTATGTAGTTTAGGAATTTATGTAGTTTCGGAATGTATGTACCGTATTTTACGCGATTTACTTTATGTAGTTTAGGTGATTTATGTAGTTAAGGGGAGGTTTTTAGTTTGTTCCCTAGACTTCCATTAATCTTAAAATTACACCCCCTAGACCCCCTTTCAAGATAAAAATGGTACAATTTTTCGGTAGAAAAACAAGTGTCCAAGGCCGAAGGCCGATCCCTCTTAAAGACAGGCTCGCTATCGGCTCGCCAGGACAAAGAAGCGGACAGCTTAAATGGATACGAAAGGGTCTTAAAAATTGACAGAAGAATGGGGCGAACGTAAGTACTAAAATCGCCAAACTAATGGGGCGAACGTCTTAAAATCTCAAAATCAATGTGGCTAAACCTGAATGAGAAAGGAATTCAGTAAAAAAAATCCCTCAAGTGGATATCTCCCCTTAAGGAATGTATGTGGGTTAGGAATGTATGCAATTGAGGAATGTACATGATAATAAAGTATTGGGCCTCAATATGAATAACAAGCACCGCACACTCTGATAAGTTATGAGTGGAAAGGTTTAACACACTGTCTGTACCGGCGACGTCTTTCTAAAAACCAAAAAACAACCATAAAAACAAAATAAAAAAAAAAAACAAAACAACAAAAAAAAATCATAGCTGCCCGGTAAATATATTTGAGACAGAACTTTGCCTTTATGGCCTATGGCCTTGGCCTTGCTCGGGGCCTGCCTGGGGGCTGTGTCACGGCCAGGACAAGCCTGAGGAACAGCAACAACAACAACAACAACGACTTTCTGCAGAGGATCTGGAGAAGTAAAAAT
This sequence comes from Paralithodes platypus, assembly GCA_032716605.1. NCBI lineage: Eukaryota > Metazoa > Arthropoda > Malacostraca > Decapoda > Lithodidae > Paralithodes > Paralithodes platypus. The sequence continues at coordinate 28,320,890 of CM064577.1, read as the reverse complement.
GGTTAAGGGGACATGGGCTGGTTTTCTGGACCACTTTCGCCATCATATTTAGCCCTATTAGTTTTCAGATGGTCAAGAGATGTTTTCCCAATTTAGTTAGTCGATTTCTACGAACTTTCGCCCCCATTTCTTCGTCAATATTTAGACCTTTCGTGCTATTTACGTGTCGATTTTTTCCTGGCGAGCGATAGTGAGCCTGTAATGTTGGAAGAACCGGCCTTGTATACCCCGCTTGGGGTCGCCTGAGTAAATAAAAACCTTTCAAACGAGAGAGAGAGAGAGAGAGAGAGAGAGAGAGACCGCGAGAGAGAGAGAGAGAGAGAGAGAGAGAGAGAGCCACTATTATAGTAGTTAACGGGCCAAACGATTCCACAGTAAAACACGGAGGTTAGATAGTTTAATTAAGCTTTACTGTATCCAATCGTTGGCTTGACTTCAGTTCACAGATACGAAGAGAGAGAGAGAGAGAGCAATTAGAGAAGAAAGGAGAGTCATTGATAGCGTGGTGATCCTGAAAATTGAAAGATACGTGGGAGACGCAAGTGGGGAAGTATAGAGTTCAGAGGCATACGATAGAAGTTGCAGAGTAGAGCATATAATTATACTTTAACATGAGGAAGACCGGTTTTCTGGACCCCCTTCTCCCTAATGTTAAGCCCCCACTAGTTTTGAGATTATAAGACGTTCGGCCCATTAGTTTGTGGCGAGGCGATCTTTTTTTGAACCACACATTTGTCCCAGGTCGGTGTCAATGTTTAAGACCTTTCGTGCCAGTTTAGCGTTTGTCGATTTATCCTGGCGAGCGAGAGCGAGCCTGCAATTTTAAGAGGAACCGGCCTTTGGCCGGGAAATTTTTCTACCGAAAATTTAAAAATTTATCTTAAAGGGGGGTCTAGGGGGTGTTTTTCTAAGCTTGATGGAGGTCTAGGGAGGAACTAAAAAATATATGAATAAATGAATTAATAGAGCAAACAAACGGTCTGCCTCCCCTTAAGTAGGCTAGACATGAACACATATATGTAAATAGAGATAACATGAGAGTGATGTGGAGAGTAGCGGGGTAAATAATGGTAGTTTAGCTAAGACTATCTAACGTAGGCAGTAATAGTAGATTTGTTTTGTATATAACTATTATGTTCCCTCCACCAACCGACTTTACTCCTAAACTCAATTAATGAAATCAACACTACATGGGCTCAAGGGATTCGAACCTAGGATGCTCACCCGAAAAGTCAGTGCATTTATCCATTGCGATACGCAGGACAGTCAACAAATGTGGACACGCCTACGATTAGTATGCAGTTTGGGAATCCTGCATATCAATCTAAGTAGTACACACTTCTCCAACTGCCGCTATCTAAGGATATGGATAGATGGTGGACAGGAGTAATTAATGGGGCTTAAGGGGAGGTTTCCACTTGAGGAATTTGTTTTCGAACTTCTTCTCCCTCATGTAGCCCCATTGGTTCTTGAGATTTTAAGACGGTTTGCCCATTAGTTGGCGGACCGCTTTAATACTGTTCCTCCATTTCTGTTAATTTTAGACCTTTCGTGAATTTAGGTTGTCGATTTTTTCTCCTGGCGAGCGATAGCGAGCCTGTAACTTAAGAGGAACGGCCTTCGGCCGGCGACACTTGTTCTATCGAAAAATGTACATATTTATCTTGAAAACGGGGTCTAGATATGTAATGGTAGCGTGATGCCGAGGTCTAGGGGAAACAAAACATAAACACCTCCCCTCTAACCTAAGGAAGGCATCCTCTTAAACTACCCCGAAATAAATGAATTATTATGTTCCCTCCACCAACCGACTTTACTCCTAAACTTTCATAGTACAGTAAGTTTTATTATTGATTTGTATTTATATACGTGCATATTTAGTTTGTTTTACCCTTAGCTACATGAACCCAATCGATCCGTGCAGCCCTGACACTTATTTATCGTGCATTTGACATTTTTGACATTCAGGTGTAAACTTTACCCTGTTCCAAATTAGTAGTCCAGAAATCGTGAGCTCTAACCTCTGTAAACTCAAATATGGCTAGAGCAAATGGGCCGTAGATTTCCACACCTATCCCCTGGCTGACCCTTCCCAAATATTTGTGAGTTATAGAGGTTGATGTTCAAGAGTGTGTGCCTTTTTTTTTTTTTTTTTTTTTTTTTCTATATTCCAACTTACTTCCTCTCGGGCATAGGCTGAGAGCCTTAACATTCACCGCTTTACAATGAACAATGAACAGTGAAGCCCGTGAAAGGGGGGGGGGGTTTTTTTTTTTTTTTTCTTGTTCCAGTTAGGGAGGGCAGACATGTGAAGCACGTAGAGCACAACGAGCACCTGCCATCTTGCCTTCACATGAGGCACGGTGCTCACTCATGGCCCGAAACGACCCCATCTCTGAAGTCACCTCGTTCCCGTGCTTCACTGTCTCACCCCCTACACTCGGACTCTCACACTTACACACACACAACGCCACCTGTTGAGCAGATAACTCACCATTCCTACCCTTATGCCTACTTGGAATAGGGTACAGTATTTCAGTGGTTTGTGATATTTTATTTGGTCTATTAATTCATGTATTCATATATTTGTTTAGCTTCCTCCCTAGACCTCCATCAAGCTTATAAAAACACACCCTAGACCCCCCTTCAAGATGAATTTGTACATTTTTCGGTAGAAAAATGTCCCGGCTGAAGACCGGTTCCTCTTAAAGTTGTAGGCTCGCTATCGCTCGCCAGGAAATAATCGACACCTAAATGGCACAACAGGTCTTAAAATTGACAACGAAATGGGGCGAAAGGTCTTAAAATCGCCAAACTAATGGGCCGAACGTCTTATAATCTCAAAACTAGTGGGGCTAAACATTGGGAAGAAGGGGGTCCAGAAAAACGGTCTGCCTCCCCTTAAGAGTTTATCCGACTAAACCTCTTCACGAACCCCCCCCCCCCCACCCCGTGTTGACTTTAATTTTGTTGGCCCCACACAGGGTAAGGATTGGGTGTGCTTGGGTTTGGGCGTCAAGGGTGGCAGGTTAAAGATTGGATGTGATTGGGTTTGGGCGTCAAGGGTGGAAGGTTAAAGATTGGGTTTGATTGGGTTTGGGCGTCAAGGGTGGAAGGTTAAAGATTGGGTGGGATTGGGTTTGGGCGTCAAGGGTGGCAGGTTAAAGATTGGATGTGATTGGGTTTGGGCGTCAAGGGTGGAAGGTTAAAGATTGGGTGGGATTGGGTTTGGGCGTCAAGGGTGGCAGGTTAAAGATTGGGTGTGATTGGGTTTGGGCGTCAAGGGTGGAAGGTTAATGATTGGGTGGGATTGGGTTTGGGCGTCAAGGGTGGAAGGTTAAAGATTGGGTTTGGGTGTCAAGGGTGGAAGGTTAAAGATTGGGTGTGATTGGGTTTGGGTGTCAAGGGTGGAAGGTTAAAGATTGGGTGTGATTGGGTTTGGGTGTCAAGGGTGGAAGGTTAAAGATTGGGTGTGATTGGGTTTGGGCGTCAAGGGTGGAAGGTTAAAGATTGGGTGGGATTGGGTTTGGGCGTCAAGGGTGGCAGGTTAAAGATTGGATGTGATTGGGTTTGGGCGTCAAGGGTGGAAGGTTAAATTTTCAAGATTGGTGTGGATTGGGGGGGTTTTTTTTTTTTGGGCCCGTAAAGGGTGGCAGGTTAAAGATTGGGTGTGATTGGGTTTGGGTGTCAAGGGTGGAAGGTTAAAGATTGGGTGTGATTGGGTTTGGGTGTCAAGGGTGGAAGGTTAAAGATTGGGTGTGATTGGGTTTGGGCGTCAAGGGTGGAAGGTTAAAGATTGGGTGGGATTGGGTTTGGGCGTCAAGGGTGGCAGGTTAAAGATTGGGTGTGATTGGGTTTGGGCGTCAAGGGTGGAAGGTTAAAGATTGGGTTTGGGCGTCAAGGGTGGAAGGTTAAGGATTGGGTGTGATTGGGTTTGCGGTTTTTAGTCAATCAAGGGTGGAAGGTTAAGGATTGGGTGGGATTGGGTTTGGGTGTCAAGGGTGGAAGGTTAAGGATTGGGTGGGATTGGGTTTGGGTGTCAAGGGTGGAAGGTTAAGGATTGGGTGGGATTGGGTTTGGGTGTCAAGGGTGGAAGGTTAAGGATTGGGTTTGGGTGTCAAGGGTGGAAGGTTAAGGATTGGGTGGGATTGGGTTTGGGCGTCAAGGGTGGAAGGTTAAAGATTGGGTGTGATTGGGTTTGGGTGTCAAGGGTGGAAGGTTAAAGATTGGGTGTGATTGGGTTTGGGTGTCAAGGGTGGAAGGTTAAGGATTGGGTGGGATTGGGTTTGAACAACATAACTATAAATATTAAGTACAGTACACTAAAAATATAAAATGGTGGAAGGATCAAGCAGGCAAATAGGTGAATCAGGCTTATGAAGTTAAGAAGGATTGATGAGAGAGTACAAGTACAAAGGAGTACAAGAAGTAAGGAAAAAGGAAATAAAGCAACACAGATATAGTGACCCTTCTAGGTGATTGTCCTCCCAAAACACTGAGGATAAACGTGTCCAAACAGTGGTTAGAGTGGGTAAGGGGAACATTAGAGAGAAGAGAGAGGGAGAGGAGAGAGAGACGACGAGAGAGCGGTGGGGGGGCGGGGGGCCGGGGCGGGGGTTGAAGAAAGTGTGACATCGAGACATTAAATTAATTGGAGTCGAAAAATAATATAAGTTTTAATGGGCGTGAGAGAGAGAGAGAGAGAGAGAGAGAGGTGTATGAAGGAAGTGTGACATCGAGACATTAATATGAGTCGAATAATAGTAATATAAAAGTGTTAATGAGAGAGAGAGAGAGAGAGAGAGAGAGAGAGAGAGAGAGCCGAGGTAAGAGGGAGGGAGAGCCGAAGTAAGAGGGAGGGAGAGAAGGGGGGGGGGGGGAGATGAAAAAGATGAAACATGGCGTTGATCGATTGGAAGGGAACGCGTTAAAAATAGACAAATGACCTCTTGTGACCCCCTTGCCCTAACTCGACACTCTTCATTGACCTCCCCCCCCCCTTCTCCCTCTGCCCTTGACCTTAGAGCTTCCATTGACCTTTGATCTCTCTTGACCCAACAGTAAGCCTAACATGACCCTCCATTTCTGCCCTTAAACTCATTTTCTGCATTCTTTCTGACCAAACTCGACACCTTGTATTGAACTTTATCTTCTTCCCTCTGCCCTTGACCTCAGAGTTTGTGTTGATCCTTGACCCCTATTAACCCTAACGTAAAATCAAGCCTTCATCTTGAAAAAATGTGTATCGAAAAATGCATTGTATTAGTTTGAAGGAAGTCTGGGAAGGCGTTTTTTTTTGGGGGGGTGGGTGGGGGGGGGGGGGGGCGGGTAATCTATAATATATCGTTCATAAATGACAACCACACAATATCATACAAACCCACAAGTCGTCGGACCAAATAGAGTTAAAGGTTTAAATCCTACTTTTTCTTTTTCTTTTTTTTTATTCTAACTGTTCTTATAAAAGGCTTAACGCTTACTAGCGGTTCCGATGTGGTAGCTTCCTGATTTCTACACTACATGTTTTTGTCAGTGGGTGTATCGCGTATTTTTTATTTAACGGATTTTGCCAGGGTACGACGCCGACCTCTGAGAGAGAGAGAGAGAGAGAGAGAGAGAGAGAGAGAGAGAGAGAGAGAGAGAGAGAGAGAGAGAGAGAGAGAGAGATAGAGAGATATTAGAGAGAAAGAGAGAGCATTGTGAATCGTATAATTATATTTTTTATGTTTTTCTAGCTAATTTTCTTGCAACATTTCACACACCTAAGGCTAAGCCATCCCAGTAGGGGGTCTTCTTGGGGGCTTCGGTGTTCCCTCCCTCTTCGGTGGCTGGATGATAATTTATGAAATTTATTTGGTATGATAATAGAATATTTGTCTTTATTTTTCTTCTTTCTTTCCTTATTATGGAAGAACACTATGCCCAACTCGTGACGTTAGTTCATATATTTGGATATGTACAGTATATATTTGAAAGAAGTAGCTAACATTATAATTTGGAGAGGTCCACAGCTTGCCCGTGACACAGGCATAGGCGAAGGTCATATTAACTAAAGGGCACATATGACGGACATTGATTATATACTGTAGTTGTAAATATTACATTTGACCTTAAAACCATCAACCTTTAACTTATATATTAGGCTTAGAAATACAGAATTACCGTACAGATTTTTTTTAATCAGCAGTTATTTAATATATGAATGTCGTCATATGAGTTGTGGATGTATATGGTCGATTATTCTTTAGAAGTAAGAAGGCTACGTGATTATATTACGAACAAACTGTATCGAACAAGGTACTCATGATTAGTAATAAAAATATACTTACAATATAGTTAATTCATTGGAAAGTGTGAAATCAATAATCCTGCAGACCAAATACCAGATTTTATTTAGAGGAGGGGGAGTATCGCTAATTCGTAATACGAAAATGTACTTTTGGAACTTTTTACTTAAGCAGTGTTTATCGAAATAAAATAAAACAATTACAATATTTGTTATATAATTTATTTTTCATTTGTATAATATCGATGCAAAAATATATTCTTCTCTGGCTGTGATGTAGACCATACAAATGTGTGTGTGTGTGTGTGTGTGTGTGTGTGTGTGTGTGTGTACGAGTGTGAGGGAAGGGGGGAGGGCGGAGGGCCGGGGGGTGGCTTACGGTGATAGTTTTCAGCCTTCCAAAGCAGATTATATTGGACTCATGTTGGAGCCAGCATAACCCACAAGTAAAAATAGTGAAAATGGTTGCAAAATATTTGTTGGTAACTGAAATGCTGGGTGTGAAGGGGATTTATGTTTGGTTGTCTGGTTTCCTGATTGGAAACTACCAGGCCCCTTAGGGTCAAACTTTTTTTTTCCCTGGGGCCTGGCGCGGGGCTCGACACCTCTGAAGGGAGTTGTAACCCTCGTAAAAACCCACACGGTTTTGAGATGCCAGCGGGTGGTGGTCTCGAACCTGGTTAGTGACCCATGACCCCTCATAGGGTCAACCAGGCCGCGCGCGAACCCACTGTACTACCACGGCGTACAAAAGTATAGGAACCTTAGTCCGATTTGTAAGAACCAGGTGAATAGTCTCGTGGTGTTATCAACGTGATGAGGTTTATTGGGACTCCCATCAACAACTATTTTACACTATACCTGACGTCAACTCGGGTAGTACATTATTGGGGTTGCCGGATATTTTCGAGGGCATTACAGTAACCCTTTCAGTCGTTATTCATTTCTTCCATGACAATCTGGCTGCCAACAGGTGTTTTTATTTAGTTATGGAAGGCCCTCTATGGATCAAAGTGGTAAGAATATTATGTAGAGAGAGAGAGAGAGTAACGTAACCTTTCTACTCCACCAATCGACCCCTCCCCCCATCATCATCATCATCTTCCTCTCTCTACTACACTACAGAGAGAGAGAGAGAGAGTGAGTGAGATTGAGATAGAGAGATTGTGTGAGAGAGTAACGTAACCTTTCTACTCCACCAATCGATCCCTCCCCCCATCATCATCATCTTCCTCTACACTACACTACACTACACTACACTACAGGCTACAAATACACTACAACTACACTATCTGCTACACAGCACTACACTAACACTACGAAACTAAAAGACTTCTACACTCCACACTAAAACTACACTAAACGCCAATAGCACTACACTACACTTACACTACACTACCTACACACTACAACTACCTAATACATACACTACACGAAACTAATACTCTACACTACACTACACTACACTACACTACACTACATTACACAAAACTACACTAAACCTACATAAAATAAGTCTACTACACAAGACACTACACGCCACATACTACGTCCCCCTCAAGGAACTGAACCCCCACCGTTATCGTAGTACTAACCTTTATACCAAATACATAGATTTTGCGGTCCGAATAATCTCCACAACACACACCACACACACCCAGCACACACACACACAGCCGGACTTAAAAACCCCCCCGCCCAACACACACCGAGAGAAGAGTGGTAGAGAGGAACGTCGTTGGCTGGAGTGGCGCGCATCAAACTACCATCTGACTTGCCTAACGTGGGCCGGTAAACCGTAATACAGGAATTAGGATTGTGTATTGTTCCCCGCTATTAAAAATGTGAATGTTTAAAAAACGAAACTTAGAGAGCTTTGTTTTGAGAAATCAGCTGGTAAGGCCTGTTTGACGTACACATGACAACAACAATGGCTGACATCGAAGCCACGGATATGAGTGGGGTAATGTTTTTATGACGAGGAAGGGGATTTTATTTCAGGACTTTCCTGAAAGGTAAGGAGGCCGCAGATCATCTCTTCCCTGAAACAGGAATCTGATGGGGCTGGATCAAGTGGAGAAAGGAAATGGAGGGGTGGAGGAAAAGACCATTGGGGACTGTAGTGGAACGAGAGCTGTGTCCCGGGGGAGGGTTTAATGACTTCTAACTGGCTTAAGGGTCACACGAATTAGTATCTGAGAATGTGGCTTTTTAAAAGAACAGATTAAGGAATACAAAGAACTTTACATGAGAGAGTGAAAGAGATAGATGATGGGTATAGGGTAGAGGTGCTGAGAGAGGAGATGTCGTGAATTCTGAGGGAGGAGAATGACTCGGCTAAAACAAGGAGTGGGAAACCAAATCAGGACAGGACACAAAAAAATGAGTAAAGCAAAAGGAAGAGGTATCTCAAATGAAAAATGTCTGGGGTGATTCGAGTGGGTGAATCAGAGGTACAACTAAAAGCAATTAGTGAGGAGCAAAAGGGACAGCAGGACGAGAAAACCGGAACAAGAGGGTATTTAATGCCATCAGACAAAATGAGAAACAGGTCAGTGATATTATTGATGAAGAAGAGATGTGTAATTATGTTTGGAGAATTGTAGAAGTGAAAATATTAGATCTAAATACGAGAAAGGGTGTGGAGATGTAAGGAAAGGTGAGAAGATGATTGATGTGATAGATAGACAAGATAAGGAGGGATGGGAAAAGAGAGAGGTAGAGGATTGTTGGAGACTAGGGAAATACAAGAAAGGAGAAATGAGGCCAATGGAAGATTAGATTTAAGTCAACCAAAGTAGCAGAGGAGGTACTTCAGATCCAGCTGGAAGTTAAGTCAGGAGGGGGGAATACAGAAATGTTAACCTAAGGAAAAGATTTAAATGCGGAAGAGAGGGAAAAATAATTTAGAGACATGAAATAGAGAAGTCAGAAGAAAAGAACGATAATAGATCAGAAGTGGCGAAGGGCTTTTTTTCTACAGAAACATGGATGGGAAAGTAAGGAAGTTGGTACCTGAAGACGGGGGAGAGGGATAGGGCGGTAGGGTGTGGGGGGAGAGGGGGAGAAAAGAAAGTGGTGGTACAGGAAAGAAGGATTGGAGGGAGAGGTGCAACAGGAAGGGGAAATACAGTAGGATAAAGGACAGGAATGAATATTCAATCATAATGGTAAAAGCAACAGGTGCAAGGATGGGTCTATAGCAATGTGGGGATTAGGCTGCTATCAAAGAAATTAGAAATAATTGAAGTTACATCAGACAGGAAGAGCCCTTAATATTGTGTCTAGGTGAAACATAAACTAAATCAAGGGATAAGTTTTGGAGGGAATGTGGATGGAACAAAACTATAATATCTGGAGAAGGGATAGAGAAGGACCAGAATGGGGGGAGGGGTGCTAATTCTTACACATAATAAATTGAAAACAAGAATGATTGATCTGAATAATAGTAAAAGAAGCGGAAAATATTAGCAGTAGAATTGACAGATGATGACAATCAAAAGGCGGATATTGTAGTGGCCATACATGGCCGCCCTACACCAGGGGCTTGGGGAAGAGGAGGAATACAAATTTATCAAAGATGAGATGATTATTTGTATTGAAAAATTAATCGGAGAACCAATGAATTAATTATAGTAGGGGACTTCAAACTGGAAAGGAGGTGGATTGGGAGCAGAGGAGAAGCTGGTAGCAACGTGAACAGTCGTGGGTGTATAGGCTACTGTATATGGTAACAGAAAATTTATTGGTTTGCAAAATATAAAGGAAAATACAAGCAAGAAGGGGAAATGATGAAGCATCCATGATTGGACCTAATTGTTTACTAGAGACCCAGATTGTAATTTCTGATATAAAATAACTTACCACCTTTCGGCAAGGAGTGATCACGTTGTTATGGATATAGAAATCCTATTGGGTTATTCCCAATATGGAGGAGAGGGAGGAGCACAAGGAAACTTTAGGTTTGACTATGTCAAAAGGAGACGATACCAATACAGCTGAGACAATACTTTAGAGATGTTGACGGGAGGGAAATATATCAGAGAAATAGTGTAGACGAGAAGTATGGTAGTATTTAAAACAATATATGAAGGAGTTAATAAATGTTTCCTAAAACCAGGTAATAGGTCAGCGAAGGAAAAGGATTGGTTTAATGAAAAATTTAGGAAAGCCAAGCAAAAGACAGAGACCAAGCGTTGGAAGGCAGCTAGAAAAAGGTGTGAATAGAGAAACTTGGAACAGATACAAGAGATTAAGAAATGTAATATGCTGCAATCAGGAGACAAGAAGCCAGAGCATATGAGAAACGAACATTGGTGAAACAAATTGTAAGAGGTGATCCTAAGCTGTTCTATAGCGTTTATAAATAGTAAAATGGGAAAGGTAAGGGATTATAATAGTTAGGTTGAAGGTTGAAGGGACCACTTATGATGACGACCATAATATGTGTGAAATTATCGAACATAGACACTACCACTCGGAGTATCACACTAAATGGTGATAACTTTTACGAGAAGTACCGGTAGGTGAAATTGGGTGCGATAACACTGGGAGAGATTAACTTTTTTCTCCCAGCGGAGCTAGTATACAATAGAAAGGACTAGATGTGAAAACAAGCAGTGGGAATCCTGACACTGTTAGCGGGATGGATTTTGAAAAAAGAATGTGCTGACGAACCTAATGAAACCATTATATGAGATAATGAAATACTCTCTGTAAGTGGGAAAATTTACCACTGGACTGGCAGAGAGCCAACATTGCTACGGATTTATAAAGGTGGGAACAGGGAACATCCATTGAATTTATCGACCTGTGTCACTTACTAGTATAGTGTGCAAAATCTGGGGAGAAAATAAATTAAGAAAAGATGGGGGGATTATGATTTACTTGGAAAAGAATAATCTAACTATCTAACAGGCAATTTGGATTCAGGGAGGGTACCTCATGTGTTACAAATCTACTCAGTTTTTATGACAGCTAGTGGGTTTGATACATATTTACATAGAGAGAGATGGATGGGTATGGATTGAGCGTTATATATTGACATGAAGGAAAAGCTTTTGACAGAGTATCGCATAGCAGGCTGAAGTGGAAATTAAAAGAGTATGGAGGGATTCAGGGTAGTTGTGTTAAATTGGATGGAGGGACTAATCTTTCAGGGAGACAGAGGAGGACTACTATCAGAGATAAATTTTCTACGTGGAAAGATGTCACAAGTGGAGTTCCGCAGGGAGCGGTGCTGGCTCCCATATTTGTTTCTAATATACATTTAACGACATGCCCAAGGATATAAATGGCATATATGAATATGTTTGCAGATGATTGCCAAGATCATGAAGCGTATAGAAGATGAAAACAGTGGTAGGGAATTACAGAGGGATTTTGGATAGGATAGATCCATGGAAGCAAGAAAGTGGAAAATGGAATTTAACACAAAATAAATGTAAAGTATGGTGGAAATGGGAGCAATGTAAAACGAAGGCACTCATATTGAATAGTAAGTTAGGAGAACGACTATTAACCCATCAGAGAAAGAAAAGGACTTAGGGTAACTGTTAGGAGTGATCTTTCACCTGAGAATCATATTAATAAGATAGTGGGAGAAAAATATGGATTGCTAAAAACAGAATAAAAAAATAGCCTTTAACTACGATATAAACGAGGAGATGACTGGAGAAAATAATAAAAACACTGGTGAGACCAAGACTGGGTATGTATGCGGCAGTGGTTGTGGGACACCACATCTAAAAAAGCATATAAAAGAAGCTGGAGAAGGTTCAGAGAAGCTGCCCTAGGATGATACCAGAAACTGAGAGAATTTAACCATATGAGGAGAGCGAATTAAATGAAAATTAGATTTACCAATCTCTAATGGATAGGAGGGAGAGAGGCGATACTGATTATGATGTACAAATGTGTGAGAGGACTCGAAAAGGTGGACAAGAAGGGTTATATTGAGAAAGATAATGGAAGAACTAGGGGGCAAAGAATATAAACTAAAATGAAAAGGAAGATGTAAAGGAGATCGTGAGAAAGTATAGTTTCCCTTACACAGGTAGGTCTAAGTCAATGGGAATTAGTCTCGAAGAGGAAGTGGTTAGTGTGCAACACAAAACATTCATGATTTTTGCACGAGGCAAAGTTAGATAATTGTAACTCAGGAAGCGGGACAATACGAGCCTAAAAAGCTCAACTCCTGTATACTACAAATAGGTAAATACACACACACACATCTGCATTACTGTCTATTAATAATACTATTTTCTGTTTCACCTCCTGTATATTGTCTCAGTCCAATCTCTGTATCGGTACCCTCTACCTTTCATCAACCATACCACTATCCACTACTACCACTATCTTCTATGTCACCTTTGTCCTACGTCTTCAGCAGTTCCTTCTAAGCTTCATCAACCAAACCACTATCCACTACTATCACTATCTTCTATGTCACCTTTTGTACAGTACCTTCTATCTGTTCAACCCCTACAACGGTGCCTCTTTATCTTTTATCAGTCATACCACCATCCACTACTACCACCATCTTCTGTTCCACCCTCTCCATTCACTTCAGTTCTACCTTCTAACCTTTTGTTTATTTTGATATATATTTCTTTATATTTGTATTATAGTATTAGTTGTGTTTATTATATATTTTATAGTTAGTTTAAATAGGACTTCAGAGGCTCGCAACCATTCTGGATTATTGAGCCAGCACACTGCAAGTCAAGTACATTTTCGAGAATCCCCAGTCCCTTGTGTATATTTGTTGTAATTCATGGTTTATTTTGTATTAGAAAAGACTAAATCGTTTTATTTTGTTAAGGGGAGGCAGACCATTTGTTTGCTCTATTAATTAATTTATTCATATAAAACGTCATAATTTTTTTAGTTTCCTCGCTAGACCTTCATCAAACTTAGAAAAACACCCCCTAGACCCCCCTTCAAGAAAAATGTGTACATTTTTCGGTAGAAAAATGTCCCGGCCGAAGGCCGATTCCTCTTAAAATTGCTGGCTCGCTATCGCTCGCCAGGAAATAATCGACGCCGTAATGGCACGAAAGGTCTTAAAATTGACAACGAAATGGGGCGAAAGGCGTTAAAATCACCAAACTAATGGGCCGAACGTCTTATTATCTCAAAACTAGTGGGGCTAAACATTAGGGAGAAGGGGGGTCCAGAAAAACGGTCTGCCTCCCCTTTAACTCGCCAATGACCTTTTGCAGTGTTCCTTCGTGGATTGGGAACACACTGATGGTCTGGACGCCCGCCCCACTTGCATATTTCAACAGTTAAGGTGTAACGCCCAAGCCTCCCGCTTTTGTTTTTCTCTTTCTTTTCCTCTCCCTCGCTCCTTTTTGGTGTTGTATCCCTTCGGCCTTCCATTCAGGCCTACTGTTTTTATGACGGTTTACCCCCATCCCGGTGTCAATATTTATACTGGCGAGCGCGTTAGCGAGCCAGCATATATATAATTTTTGTTTTACAGCAAGCTAAATTTGTAAATTTTTCAATAGAAAAATGTCTCCGGTGAAGCCGGATTTCTCCATACAATACTGGCTCGCTATCGCTCGCCAGGATAATATCGACACCTGGATTGGGATAAACGTCTTAAAACAGTTGGCTGAATGGGGCCAAATGGATACAAGTCAGAGAAAGATAAAACAAAAGCGGGTGACCCCCCTCAATTAGTCATCCAATATATAAGTTGTAAGAATAGCGAGGCTTTTGGATGTCCCCTATGAGCCCTGGTTAGATTATGGAAGATCTTGATAACCCCGTGTCTTAGTCCTTTTCGGATCTCGTTAATTGGCGATTCGCAATAGTATAGTATGTCCAGTATCACTCGGCTTCATTGGGTCTATACAGGGTAGTTTCATAAATAGGTTTGTACAGTCGCGCTAATAAGTGATGTCTCGGCACCAAGTATGTTTTGATCAATAATTGGTATCGGGAATATCTAAGCTTCATTTCTTCATATCGAGGTGCAAAAATATACATAACATGTTCCTACACTTACCCACTCTATTATTCAACATCTGAACAGACATGAATACAGCACAGAGCAAGTCAAATCGTAATGACAGCGTGTCATGATCTCCTGGCGCCGCCTGTTTCGTAGTGACCGGTCCGAGCGGAAGACTTATTAGCGCGACTGTACTTCTTTTCCCCTGTATAGCCTATAGTACCCCCTGAAATGTTGATGGTATAGGTTTTAAACACTCTGTATATTTGTATGCCGTAACGCAATTACTAAATATTGTTAATTTACTAAGATATTCCATCAACATTTGATATTAACCCTCTCCGACATATGACGCGATTTTGAGCCTATTAGGGATACTTTAAAGCCTTTGTTACCATCAGGGGTATTTAGAAACCTTTAGTTTAGTTACTTCAACCTCTGCAGTTGTCTTTGAGTTAGCTGTGTTGAGCCAATTAAGGGATTACTTTAAAGCCGGTGTTACCATCAGGGGTATTTAGAACCTTTAGTTTAGTTACTTCAACCTATTGCAGTTTGGTTCTCTCTTGAGTTGCAGGGTTGATGGCCAATTAGGGGACTAACTTTAAAGCCTTTGGTTACCATCAGGGGTATTTAGCAACCTTTAGTTTAGTTACTTCAACCTCGGCAGTTGTCTTTGAGTTAGCTTTTGTTGAGCCTATTGGGGATACTTTAAAGCCTTTGTTACCACTCAGGGGTATTTAGAACCTCTTTGTTTGAGTTATTACTTCAACCTCTGCAGTTGTTCTTTGAGTTAGCTGTGTTGAGCCAATTGAGGGATACTTCTAAAAGATTTGTTACCATCAGGGGTATTTAGAAAAAACCTTTAGTTTAGTTACTTCAAACCTCTGCAGTTGTCTGAGTTAAGCTACGTGCGTTTGTCTCGGGTGGGAGCCTATTGGGGATACTTTAAAGCCTTTGTTTACCACCAGGGGTATTTTAGAAACCTTTAGTTTAGTTACCTTTACTCAACCTCTGCAGGTTGTCTTTTGAGTTAGCTGTGGCAGGAAAATCTAATTTTGGAGATGGTAATTACTAAGAGTGAGAGGAAACTCTATTCTTTATTGCTAATACTGGCAACCTCTGC